>CM042857.1:20367193-20453811 GCA_023658055.1 Thaleichthys pacificus | reverse complement strand
CACTTGAGGTAAATATATTTTTTCTTTATAAAATGGTTCACAGTACGTGCTATTTGAGTCATTTTTTTAACATTAACAAATTGTGCTTTTGTCATTTGTCTTATATTTATACAGATAGATGAAGAATTCAGGAGGATCACCACTATTAACCTGGAGCCAACGTTCATGGCAAAACTGGACCAGTACACCCCGAAAATAATGTCTATGGTGTCCTTAAGAGGAGGGGCTTCAAAAATTAAGATTCAGCGCATAAGAAACATGCTGCTAGAGGTATGTAATATAGTTAATTTCAAGTAGTTTTTTGTAGGTTATATTGGGTTAATTAATCTTGAATTAAACATCTTTTGGTATGGGTGATGTTGTGTTGGTTCACTTTCACTGGAGAGTGAATATTGGACTTTGGTAATTTGTACAGTCCAAGTCTTATAAACCTCATTCTTTGGTCTTATTTCCTAGGGATGTAATTATTAAAAGCCCAAATTCATAGAGGAGCAGTTTAGCATATTTTTTTTCTTATTCACAGGATGACTCTGTGGAAAAACTGAGAGGTTGCTATCCGTGGCTTAATGGTGTATCTCAGAGAAAATGAGGAGGATCTCTTCAAAGAGCAGTTGGTAGGTAACTCAGACACTAAAGTTCAGACACACTGTACTTTGTGTTACTCTTGATTTTAAATATGATGACTAAAACACTGACATTGATTCTGACCTACTTATGCTAGGATGGTGGGGATATTGTCAATGAAGTGATGAAGATTGTCATATCCAGAGGTGCCACCATGTCTGATCCAACCAGCGCGAGGATCTTCATTGAGGGAACAGAAGTCCTGCAAGACCTGGATGTACCCAGAGCCTCTGCCTTGCTAATGGGGCTGATCTACGGACTCAACCTCAGCTACCCAAAAGAACTGAAAAATACTTTTGAGGTATTTCAAAAGATATTCCTTGAGCTGGATGGGCTGAAAGCCAGTCCAAAGGTAATGTCTTTAAAAAGTAAACTGCTGTGCTAAAATGTGAAGAATTACAGTCAGTCCTCAAATTCAACAGGATATGTTGCACTGTTATGTTTTGTAAAGTTTTGTTGTGCAAGAAACGACACCTGTACTGTTGATAGTTGGCACATACACCTACTTACAATGCCAAGTGTTGTTGCAATTTTTTTTTAGGTGTTAAAATATATCAAACACTATTTACCAAGTCCCTTGGAAAACATGCCTCTATTCGCCATGTAGAATACATATAGCCGTTTTAATTTATTTTTCCAACATCAGAAACATTTAATTTATGTATTCCTTTTCACATGGTATATGGTGTTTTTTTTATTGTATTCTTTAACTTGCACAGAGAATGAAGCAGTGGATTCAGGGGATTGGACCTCCAAAATTAACGTTAATAATTTGCATGTTCCTCTTTGTAAGGGCAACTTCCTTGTAAAAGCCTGCAAGTATTTGACTTGAAAGCTCTCACACACTTGTAATTTTGATTAAAGGGGAACTTCTGTATTTTTCAACCGTGTGTGTGTGTGTGTGTGAGACTGACTGAATGAATATCTTTAATTGGTCCAGTATTGACGATGAGCGCATCAGCCGGCAGCTGCAAAACGAGCTAAAACGTAATTCTTAGGAGACTTGGTTTTGCATAGCCGAAACAAGTGAAGGGTAAGGGAAATACTTTCAGTACTTTCGTCATGACTTAACCACCCGAGCCTGTCAGAGGGGAAAAAAGAGCACTATTTGTGAATACTTTGACGGTGCGCATTTGCCTCTTAGAACTACGTTTTAGCTCATTTTGTGGCCACCGGCTGATGCGCTCTCCCTCAAAACTGGATTAATTAAATATATTATTCTACCCATCAGTCTGGTACACACACACATGGAGAAATTGGGCCCAGGTTGAAAAATACTGAAGTTCCCCGTTAAAACTGATTTGGGTGTGAATTAATTTATTAATGTTTTGTCTAAGCAGGCATGTTTATTTTGTTTATAAGTTATAAAATAACACTATAATAATATAGTTTATGAATTTACTTTGCTGTTACAATAAAATGTTTGATCATAAAAAAGGAATTGCTATGTGTATTTTATTCTGGCTAAAATGAATTAAGTTACTAACACAAAGTTAAGGTAACAATTTGCATGAACATTTCTGAGTAGAATGGAAGCAAATTGAATAAGTTAAAATGGCCTAAATTAAATAATTTGAGAACTTAATATTACCTAAACATTTTCAGAAAATGTAAGTAGATTTACTTTAATTAAGTTTGTTAGTCATGTTGGTTGTACTTAAATAATTGAGTTAGTCTGACTATAAAAGAATCACGGAATTTACTTAAAAAGTCCATGCAAATAGTTACCTTAATTTTTTTAAGTTGAGCCACTATAATTTTCTTTAGAGTGTGTGAAAGGTATTTTTGAAAGGACCTGGAGCAAGATGAAGGCAGAAAACAGAAGAAAAGAAGAAGAAAAATGCAAAACAATAAGGGCAAAAATTCAGAAAGATGAGCTGCAGGAAAATGTGAAAATTTAGCAGAAAACCAGTTGCTGAAGTCTGGGTTGAACGAATTTGAAGGTAAAAGGACAACACTGGAATGACTTGAACTTGCTGGAAAAACGTAGCAACCGTTGGTCATTGGCAACAGACGGGCAACATTTCTAACCTAGAATCTAGGTTTCAGGTTCAAGGTGGAGGAGAAACTAATCATGTGTGCCTGCACACCCAGTCCTGTTCAGACACTGAATTCAAAGATGACATAAAAATAAAAACTTTTAAATTCAATCACGTCACATTACTTGACTTTGTTGGTTGTGCAACTGCAAAAGCTACTTGAACTCAGATTAAAATGCTGCTGCTGCAAAAAAGCTGAACTACAGTATTGTGGGTATTAAATAAGATCATGCTACGTCTAACCAGCGGATCATTCCTTGCAAGTGTGTCAAAGTGGTATTTGTACAGACTGTATTAACACCGTAGGCGTGAACAATGCATGCATCGTCATCCATCTGACTTTAGCCGAAGCGAAGCTAGAGAGAGGATGCATTGGGAGATTTCCTACAGTAAGCTAGATACTGCTTCAAATTGAAAACGGAGAAGATATTTGAGTAAAGACAAGTTACTTAACATCTGTGTTCAATATCGTCAATTAAAAGTAAAAACTTTCCAGTTACGAAGCGTTTGTTCGTAGGATTAACGCCAGCTGCTGCAAACACTTAACGTTACCCCAGCCCCGGTTTGGCTGTTCGTGACGGTCAGCTATGACAGTCTTGAGCCTCGATTTTTGCAGATTTCTGTGAAACTTGCTCAAATAAAAACGATCTAGCTAGATTATGTACACTTTAAGCTCAATGTACATACCTTGTTTGGCCAATTTGGTCGATTGTGGAAAAGAAGTCGAACCGTTTTTAGTTATGGAGAGCCATCGCGCTAGCTCGACTATAGTAGAGAACAACAGAAATTTAGCTAGAATCCACACCTCAAACAAGTTAACCTAGACGCAAAACTATACGTCCAATCCAAAAAATAAGGATATTTTCCGAGACTCTGCCGAAACCATAGATACCCTTCTGTGCGGTCAGAAACACAACTCTTGGCAGTTTCGAAAACGTGTACCAAATTCTGCTTTCATGGTGCGTGTCTGTTTGGTTGCCACGGTGATGGCGCAGCTGTGAGAGCTAACGAGCTAGGCAGAGAGAAAAACGGAACATTTACCTAGCATCCACACCTCAAACAAGTTGACCTAGACGCAAAACTACACGTCCAATCAATAAAATGAGAATATTTTCCGAGACCCAAGAGTCTGCCGAAACTAGAGATGTCCTTTATATGTCTGTGCGGTCAGAAATATGTCTCTACCGGCAGTTTCGAAATCGTCTTCCTTCTTACTTTCTCTGACGGATTTTACCCACCTCTCCATTGAAGTTAGTGAGATAATTTGAAAGGCTGCTCTCGCTTCAAGGCTCATAGCTGAAAATCTGTAAATGTTAGCTCTTTAGTAGTTACATTGGCTGAAAGGGGACAATTTTTTCCTACATTTTAAGGTATAACTTGTTTCTGTAAGTTAAACTATATGAAAGTTAGAGGAATTTGTTTGACAATTTAGTTGAATATCAGAAAAAGAGCAGGCAGCAGTGTGCCACTCTGCTTGCTGCTCATTCATAAAAATCAAGAAGGAGCAAACATTTTAATGTATTTAAAACTGTCATAATTCAAAATTGGCTGAATATTTGAAAAAGCTGAATCATTTGGGAATAGCTGAATGTCTTGTGAACATTTTAAAGGTTGAATGGTGTCTCTAGCTGAAAGTATGCTGAAGTAGTTACGTTTGAAAGAGGAGGAAGCTTTTTAATGATTTGAAAGGATTTACCATTACTTTTAATGGGAGAATAATTTGCACAAAAACCTTAATGCATAAAAAAGTATAAAAGTGAGAAATGAGAAAAGTCATAGCACACATCTCCTGAAAGAGCTGAACGTTTTGATACAAACATTGTAGGAATCGGTGAAAGTATGCAGGACTAGTTAAAGGACAAAAAACGGCGGAAGAACTAAGTTGGAAAAACAATAGTGAGAATGCTGAACAGCATTCTCACAAATATATATGTGAGAGAACAAAGGTTGTGCTCTCGCCGAAGGCTTGAGCATACCCAATTACCACACATCACAGTACATTACCAAACTTCACGGTACATGACCACACATCACAGTAGACTAACCTTAACCCTGCTACACTCACACACACCTACCTTAACCATGCTACACGCACACACACTAACCTTAACCCTGCTACCCTCACACACACTAACCTTAACCCTGCTACACTCATCAATCTAACGCCATACACTCACGGCTTCTGCTTTGCTGGCTGTTAACATACATAGACAGCAGCCTTGCTTTATTTCTTCCACCAGACACCAGACATGTACTAATAAATAAACTGCTTTGCGCTTCCCTGTGTTGTCCTTCCTTACACCCTACACTCTGAGATGGACTGTTAACCTACACCCTGAACCCTCCTGTTAACCTGCACCCTGAACCCTCCTGTTAACCCGCACCCTGAACCCTCCTGTTAACCCGCACCCTGAACCCTCCTGTTAACCCGCACCCTGAACCCTCCTGTTAACCCGCACCCTGAACCCTCCTGTTAACCCGCACCCTGAACCCTCCTGTTAACCTACACCCTGAACCCTCCTGTTAACCCGCACCCTGAACCCTCCTGTTAACCTACACCCTGAACCCTCCTGTTAACCTACACCCTGAACCCTCCTGTTAACCTACACCCTGAACCCTCCTGTTAACCCGCACCCTGAACCCTCCTGTTAACCCGCACCCTGAACCCTCCTGTTAACCCGCACCCTGAACCCTCCTGTTAACCCGCACCCTGAACCCTCCTGTTAACCTGCACCCTGAACCCTCCTGTTAACCCGCACCCTGAACCCTCCTGTTAACCCGCACCCTGAACCCTCCTGTTACCCTGAACCCTCCTGTTAACCTGCACCCTGAACCCTCCTGTTAACCTGAACCCTCCTGTTAACCCACACCCTGAACCCTCCTGTTAACCCGCACCCTGAACCCTCCTGTTAACCCACACCCTGAACCCTCCTGTTAACCCGCACCCTGAACCCTCCTGTTAACCTGAACCCTCCTGTTAACCCGCACCCTGAACCCTCCTGTTAACCTGCACCCTGAACCCTCCTGTTAACCTACACTCTGAGATGGACTGGTTGAATCCTGCTTGCCCCGGGCCTTGAGGCAGCCCCTCAGCAGGTGCAAGGTGTAGGATAGAGACTTTCATCTCTGAGCGCTTCCCCAGCTGCCCCAGGAGCAGAGTCACAGAGACAGACGAACATCCACCGCCATGACATCAGCATCTGGATCAGTCCTGCCAGGCCAGAGCCTGCTCAGCCTGGACTCTGATCCTGAAACAGCTGCTCAGCCTGGACTCTGATGCTGAAACAGCTGCTCAGCCTGGACTCTGATGCTGAAACAGCTGCTCAGCCTGGACTCTGATGCTGAAACAGCTGCTCAGCCTGGACTCTGATCCTGAAACAGCTGCTCAGCCTGGACTCTGATGCTGAAACAGCTGCTCAGCCTGGACTCTGATGCTGAAACAGCTGCTCAGCCTGGACTCTGATGCTGAAACAGCTGCTCAGCCTGGACTCTGATGCTGAAACAGCTGCTCAGCCTGGACTCTGATCCTGAAACAGCTGCTCAGCCTGGACTCTGATGCTGAAACAGCTGCTCAGCCTGGACTCTGATGCTGAAACAGCTGCTCAGCCTGGACTCTGATGCTGAAACAGCTGCTCAGCCTGGACTCTGATGCTGAAACAGCTGCTCAGCCTGGACTCTGATGCTGAAACAGCTGCTCAGCCTGGACTCTGATGCTGAAACAGCTGCTCAGCCTGGACTCTGATGCTGAAACAGCTGCTCAGCCTGGACTCTGATCCTGAAACAGCTCTTAGTGAACGGCCGAGGTTCCTTTTTGTCTGGCCCTTTGTCTGACAGTTCAGTAACCCTGAAACACACACACACAAGCACACACACACAAGTACACACACGCACATGTACACGTTGAGACAGACACACACTCTCTGTTTCTCACTCTCTCTCTAACACGCACACACATTCCTGACTTCTATCAACCCCCAGACACACAGTCTCTCTCTCATCCACACACACACTCTCACACACCCATACACACACTGTCTCTCTCTCATCCACACACACACTCTCACACACCCATACACACACTGTCTCTCTCTCATCCACACACACACTCTCACACACACATACACACACTCCCTCTCTCTCTCATCCACACACACACTCTCACACACCCATACACACGGTCTCTCTCTCATCCACACACACACTCTCACACACACATACACACACTCCCTCTCTCTCTCATCCAGACACACACATTTCCTCTCTCTATTACACATACACATTCACACTCTGTCATACACACCCACATACCCTCCCTCCATCACACACACATGCACTCTATATCACACACTCACCCTCCCTATATCACACACACACACATGCTCTCTATATCACACACACACACACATCCCCAGCCAACCATCCTGCTCTATGGAGCTTCACTGATCTGCAGCTGAAAGCAGTTCTGTTGCTCCGGGTCTCCAAGCCTCTCTGGGGATTTCTCTCCTCAAATAACACAACAACAGATTGAGCTCCTCCGTGCTACACACACTACAGCGATGCCAGCTGCACCCAGCTCAGCTCCACACCCAGACACACACTGATGCAGGCTAGTCTCACTGTCGGTACAGTCTTTGAAGGAGGTGACATTTGATTACAGCTGTTTGATGGTCATGGCGTGTGTAAATGTATGACAGAGTCCAGTGGTGGCTGGGACTTTGCAGAGGCCCCCCCGCAAAGTCGGAGCTCCAGGCCCCTCCTCTAAATCCACTCAAGATGTTTCTCCATCTATTATCTTAAACCACTGCCAATAGACTGCTGTCTACCTTTAACTATAGCATATATTCAGCAATGTGAGAGAGAAATTAAAAAGTTTAAAAATAACAAAAGCACAATTGCGTCAGCACAACAGCCTATTTGTCATTGTTCAAAACCAAAGACAGCGCTATAGCCTTCTGATAGTTCAGAATCACAATCAATGGAGGGATAGGAACACATTCATTCTTGACAATAAGTAAGCAAGTCTTAAGCAGCAGCACGTCTTCACCAGCAACCAATATTGCTGGTGAAGAGCCATTGTTGCCAGGGATTTGGGGATTTTGAGACTATTTAGCCCATGGAAGTGGATGAAGATCTGTTACGTTGCCTACATTACGGGATTCCTTTACCCGGTAGTAGCGCCCTCAAAGTTTTTATCTTATATATATAACTTAAGTATATCTTTTTTTATATAGGCCTAGTCTGTTTTTTGCTATGCAGGGCGGGGCCCTTGGGGCCCCCCCGCCTTGCGGGGGCTGCGGGGGCTTCCCAGCCGCCACTGACAGAGTCAGAGAAAGGAAGAGAGAAAAGTTACACCATAGAGTATACAGAGTGTGTGTGTGACAGCACACTCAGCATTTTTCTTGATAAACAGCAGAAATATGATCATTAGTTATAAGAAATTAGTATTTTTATTCTCAGATGAGCTTCTGAGTCGCTGGAGTGAGTTTACATTTAGTCATTTAGTTGAGGAGGATGTTATACTATTATCACTGGAGAATGTATAATTGGCACATCCACCCACATCCAATTTTAAATCCATTCAGGCAGCTTGTCCAGTGTCTGGTGTCATGTATGGTTCTGAATGCATTCCGCCCAGTCTGGCCACAGGACATGAACACACCCTGGAGAGACAGGGGACACAAGATTGCAGCACATGAAGCATTATCATCCAATAAAGTAATGTCATAGACAATTAACAAGATAATACCACCTCCAGCTGAACCTCTCCAAAACTGAACTTCTCATCATCCGGGCCAAACCCTCCATCTCCCACAATCTCTCAATCACCCTGGGATCTGCGACGGTGACCCCTTGATCCTCTGCCAGGAACCTCGGGGTGACCATGGATGACAAGCTCACCCTCACAGCCCACATTGCTGCAGTCTCCTGCTCGTGTAGATTCACCCTCTACAACATCCGGAAGATCAGGAGATACCTCTGAGAATTCCACCCAGCTGCTAGTCCAAGCACTTGTCCTCTCCAAGTTGGACTCGCTTCTCGCTGGTCTCCCAGCATGCGCAACCCGCCGTCTCCAGAGGATTCAGAACGGATTCGTCCCGTCTGGTCTTCAATCTACCCAGACGCTCCCATGTTACCCCGCTCCTCATCTCCCTCCACTAGCTTCCCATCACGGCCTGCATCTGATTCAAGACCCTGGTACTGACCTTCTGAACGGTGAACGGGACTGCACCTGCCTACATCCAGTCTCTCGTCCAGCCTTACACCCCCACCAGCCACCTACGGTCTTCTTCAGACAACTGGCTGGTGGCCCCACTTCTCAAGAGCGCCCGCTCCCAACCTAAGCTCTTCTCCTGTCTGGCCCCCCAATGGTGGAATCATCTCCCCACCTCAATCAGAGATTGAGGTTGACTGTCTCTACACCTTCAAGAAAAGGCTAAAGACTCACTTGTTCCAGGAGTACAACGGCACTTAAGAAAGATTGTTGGATCAGATGTTAGCTTACTTCCTCCAGGAACACAATGACACTTATTGAGGGACCTTTTGCATTTGTTGGCTAGTTGTAACTGATTTAACTACTTGTACTCGCTGTGAATTATATTATTGTTGCTTGCTTTCCTCCAGGTACACTCACTTTCGAGGTTCATGTTGTTTAAATGTAATTTGTTTAACTACATGCTCTTCTGGTTCTACCCATTGGCACTTATTTGCTTTTCACAATGTATGCCTCAAGTTTTTGGCTACCCGCAATGTTTGGGGCTATCTCGTTGTTATGATCACTGATCTATGCACTTTTGTAAAGCTCTCCCTTGGAAGTCGCTTTGGATAAAAGCGTCTGCTAAATGAATAAATGTAAATATTATGTGAGACTGGATCTACAGATTGGATTACCATGTGCCAATAACTAATCCTTCAATTTCTCCCCCATCACCCACCTCTGATCTCCCCCCCCTCTCCATTCACATCTATTGTGTTTCACAGACATGCTGTGTGGGACGGACTCTGTGTTAGACGTGGCTCGTCATGCTGCTGTGGTCATGACACACAGGCCTCTTGTGGCCTGTCCGGGGCAAGCATATGCATTCCATGATGAAGACGACTGCACAGCACATGAATTAGGCCAATGTTTTCAGCTGAAGGTTAGATTCCTCTGCTCCTGTGTGTCTGAGCCTGGTTTGCATGTCAGCTTGCACCTGTTTACCACGGCTGTATGTGTGTGTGTGTTAGAGAGTGTGTCAGTAGGGCTGTATGTGAGTGTGTGTTAGAGAGTGTGTCAGTAGGGCTGTATGTGAGTGTGTGTTAGAGTGTGCGTGTGTGTGTGTGTTAGTGTGTGTGTGTGTGTTAGTGAGTGTGTTAGTAAGGCTGTATGTGTGTATGTGAGTGTTTCCAAGTTCAAGTCTTTTATTGTCAGATGCACAGAACAACACAGGGTCAGACTGGGCACTGAAATTCTTGGACAAGACAATGCAAAGCAACCTGGCATAACATCACATATAAGTACACAGAACATAGAATTACATCTATGATAAGCTAAAATATAGTAAACCTCTTAATATACAAATAATATACAATATTCAATACAGTATACTAAACCTCTAAATACACATAATACACATAATAACCTATACTAACCTTATAAACCTATACTAACCTAAGACAAGTGAAGTACAATAGTGCAATATTGCTGATAGTGCAACCAGTAGGTGAAAGTGACAATGTGTAAAGTGACTAATGAGAAGTGTATCAGTGTCCATATCAATGTGCATTCAGAAGCCTGATGGCCCTTGGAAAGAAACTGTAGTCCAGTCTGTGTGTGTGAGACCGAATGCTTCGGTATTGCCTGCCAGAAGGAAACTGGGTAAAAAGACTGAAGGATGGATGGTAACAGTCTCTTAGGATCCTGGCAGCTTTCCTGAGGCATCGTGTGTGGTAGGTGTCCTGTAGGGCTGGGAGCTTCCTGCCAATGATAAACTCAACTTCGTAATAGTCTTGTATTACGAATACAAGACTAGGGGGGCCTGGCTGGGGGCCCTGATTGGGGGTGGGGGGCCCTGATTGGGGGGCTGGCTGGGGGAAACCAGACTTGCTGCCTCGTTATCTAGGAGCCTGAAGCCTTCTGATGCTGCTGGACCTCTGAACTGGAGTGGAGAGAGAGAGAGACAGAGAGAGAGACAGAGAGAGAGGGCCTGCAGCAAGTCTTTCTGCTAGATATCTCTCTAATAATACCAGGAATCTGTGTGTGTGTGTACATTAGATGATAGTGGATTAGTTTCCCACAATCAGCTCAAGAACTTGGCACTCTGCAATGTTATGTTTTGTATGACATGTCATGTTTCCTATGATGTAGTATTCATTCATGCTGTGTGTGTGCTTTGTAATATGTTGGCACTTCACATTCTCCAGGAGAGTGCTCGATCGTCTCATTTCAGAAGTCAGGGAAGAAGTTTTACAGTTCTCCTATATTGGGCCAAATGGGTGATCTGGGGTATTGCTTCCCTCAAACATAAATTTGTGTCAAACGTGTTTGTATTCTGTGTGTGTCACGGACATCATCACAGGCACTGTGCCATATGTAAGAGATAATGCCCGACGGTGATATTGTGCACCTTGAAGGGCATTATCCCGCTTATACCATGGTCACTTGCCAACAATTGTCTTTTACAAACATTAATTTATGTTTTCATGCGTTTTGCAATAGAAATCTAACGTTTTTCAACATTAGCCAACTCTGATATTTGTAGTCCGCTCAGCTCATAGAACCAACACCAGCTTTCCTTTGGCTGAGCTATTATCCAGAAAAATAACGTTATGCTAGCAAGATTCAAAGGCAATAACATTGTGTATGGTTGACAGAAGAAGAAGACTATCTAGCTGGCCAGCTATGTCATTGTCCCCAAATCAATATCTATATTTTCATGAACACAGACATCCCAAGTCTCCCGGAAGGTCCGGGAGACTCCCGCATTTCAATAGCGGCTCCCTGACTTCCGCAAATGCTGTACAATCTCCTGGAAATTTATTTATTTTTTTTTTTGGAGAGCGAGCGTCAGTTCAGCGTCAGTTCAGTTTTCTCGGTAGGCGGGCTTTACAGTCGACCTCTCTCTCCAGTTCATCCATCAATTCGGTTCGGCAGAGCCATGGCAGAGGGTTCAAGTAAAAAAAAACAAATACAAAACACACTTCACCCCAGACTACACTAAAATGTACCCATGTTTAATAGGAGTAAAACACAACGATAGTGTAGCTCGCTGCACTGTTTGCAGCAGTGATTTTTCGATTGCCCATGGTGGGTTAAATGACTGCAAAAGACATCTTGAGGTGAGTTTAATAGGTGTCATTGGGGTATTAGCAAAGCTAACGTTATTTTAACTAGCTGCTATAAGGAGCTACTGTATTGATGTCTAGGTGATGAGGCCAAACTCCCTGTAGACATGTGTAAAGTAGTTACTGAATAAAAAAATACTCCATGAGCTGAATAATACAGTAATATAATAGTATAATATAATACGAAAGTGTAAGTATATATTTTAATGTAACAGTTTCTGCATATACCAGACTTAGATTAGGTGAAATCACAAAAACAAAGTATGTATGTAACCTATTACATAAGACAATATAATAAGGATACACCTCATGCTTTTATTTATTTTAGGGACCACTAAATACTAGGTAGACTCAGCGCAGGTGTACTGCGCTGCTCAAGTATTTCACAGTTCTTTTCAGCAGAAAACCAAAGTCTGACAGAGAAGGTCACAAGAGCAGAGGTGTACTTTACATCTTTCATTGTTGAGCATAATCTGCCATTCCAGGTGTGTAAGCACACAGGCAAGCTTTTCAGGCAAATGTTTCCAGATTCAGATATAGCAAAAAAGTATGCCTGCTCCTCAACCAAGACAGTAGCTATTGTGAACATGGCACTGGAACCTGAATGTTCAGAGGATCTGTACAAGTTCATCCGGACAGAAAAAAGGCCATACAGTATTTTGGTTGACGAAAGCAACGATGTCATGTGTGAGAAGGAATGTGCCATTTTAGCCAGGTACTATCATGAAACACATGATAAGGTAACAGTTGGATTTGTAGACATGCCAGTGTGCAATGATGCCAAAGCTGAAAACATATTCAACTGCATTTCATCATCCATGCATGACAAAGGCCTTGAATGGTCTAATTGTGTAGGATTTAGCAGTGACAACTGCAATGTGATGATTGGCAAAAACAACTCTGTATTTCCATTTAGTCATTTAGCAGACAGTCTTATCCAGAGCGACTTACAGTAAGTACAGGGACATTCCCCCCAAGGAAAGTAGGGTGAAGTGCCTTGCCCAAGGACACAACATCATTTGGCACGGTGGGGAATCGAACTGGCAACCTTCAGATTACTAGCCCGACTCCCTCACCACTCAGCCACCTGACTCCCTTGTATTGTCAAGAGTGAAAGCACAGGCCCCTCATATTTACAGTGTTGGCTGCCCAAGTCACCTGGTCAGCATTTGTGCCAAAACTGCTGCTAAGGAGCTCTCAATGTCACCTGAAGAACTGCTCATTGACATCTACTACTACTTTGAGAAAAGTTCCAAACGAAGAGATGACCTAAAACAGTTTCAACAGTTCTGCAATGTTGCCCAGCAGAGAGTACAAAAGTATTGTCCTACACGCTCGCTTTCTTTAGGAAAAGGTTTGGACCATCTGCTCCACCAATGGCCAGCTTTTCTTTCATATTTTCAAAGAGTGAGAATCAGAAATCATCTCATATTCATAAAAGGCTGAAAGACCCCCAAATGAAACTATATGCTAGCTTTCTCCATAATGTCACACAATGCTTTGACAAATTCAAGTTGATTTTTCAAAACAGTCCTCTTCAAGTTGGATCAGGATTTTGGATTTTGTTTTTGGCAGAGAGATTTCCAAATGTGATCAAGGAAGATGCCAGAGAACAGCTCCACTTGGAAGTCCTGGATTATGTCTCAACTAACCTTGAGGGACTGGTGCCAAAGTACAAAAGTTTGCCAGTTGATGAATTCTGGGGGAAGCTGTCCAAAGTCAAATCTGTGAGCACAGGGCAGTTGAGATTCAAAGAGCTCTGCCAGTTGATGAAGCTGCTTTTGGTGCTGCCAAATTCCAATTGTGATGTGGAAAGGGCATTCAGCATTGTGCGTCACATTAAGACAGAATACAGAAGTCAGCTGTCTCACACAACTCTTGTGAATCTGATGTCTTGCAAAATCAACAAATTAATTGACACAGACTGCTACGAGGTTGAGACTTCCCAAAAAATGCTGAAAGCTGCCAAACAAGCTGCTGCACAGTACAATGAAAGTGTACAAAATAAGTAGCTATTTACATTAGCGTGTCTAAGTACTGTGTGTAAATAGTTGGTGTTAAATAAATAATTGATAAAGAAATAAAGAAATAATACAGAAATAATAAAGATGTAATAACAAATGACTAAAGAAAGGATAAATAAACATTATAAGGAAAAATAAATAGTTGGTGTTAAATAAAGAAATAAAGAATCGATAAAGAAATAATACAGAAATAATAAAGATGTAATAAAGATGTAATAACGAATGAATAAAGAAAGGATACATAAACATTAAAGAAAGAATAAATAAGGATAATAAAGAATTGAAAAAAATAAAAAGAGTTTCTGCAGGTTGGGTTGTCTGTGAACAAAGTAGCCTAGCGGCCAGTCTTGGCCACTATCGCAGGCAGCAGCCTGTAGCGAGTTGAATAGCAAATGGATGTGAGATGATCGCGTTAAAGTTGACATATTCTCCAAACAGTAAATATAATTTGACAATATGTTTAACATCAAGACTAGCCAGCTATCCAGCCATGTCATTGTCCCCAAATCAATATCAAGATTTTCACGAAGAGATGATCGCTGTGACACAAAATGTCAGTAGGGGGCGGTGTACCGTACTTCTTGAGGCTTTTTCATGTATTTCTAATGTGATGTCCGCAGCCAGTTTATGCCAATGCTTGCAGGCCAGACAAGATGTAGTATTACAACAATTTAGCTTCCGGGTCGTTTTCACAAGGCATGTTTTTATTGCAAAGAAACATGTTAACAATTAATTGCACTTCACAGATTGGCGCCAATGGAAATCATAGGCTATAAATAGAAGAAAAAAGAATAAGAACGGCCATTTTGCACCAGATCAGCATGGCACACAGCAGAAGAACCATATTGCTAACAACAGGCCAAGCTATCATATTTAAAATTGAATTTGATGTTACCATTTATTGTGAAATTAGATAATGATAAAGGGAATTCTGGCATAGCGGCCTTGGAAGGAGGCTGTTTGACAGGGGGCTGGCCATGATGGGCACTGCTTGACAGGGGGCTGGCCATGATGGGCACTGCTTGACAGGGGGCTGGCCATGATGGGCACTGCTTGACAGGGGGCTGGCCATGATGGGCACTGCTTGACAGGGGGCTGGCCATGATGGGCACTGCTTGACAGGGGGCTGGCCATGATGGGCACTGCTTGACAGGGGGCTGGCCATGATGGGCACTGCTTGACAGGGGGCTGGCCATGATGGGCACTGCTTGACAGGGGGCTGGCCATGATGGGCACTGCTTGACAGGGGGCTGGCCATGATGGGCACTGCTTGACAGGGGGCTGGCCATGATGGGCACTGCTTGACAGGGGGCTGGCCATGATGGGCACTGCTTGACAGGGGGCTGGCCATGATGGGCACTGCTTGACAGGGGGCTGGCCATGATGGGCACTGCTTGACAGGGGGCTGGCCATGATGGGCACTGCTTGACAGGGGGCTGGCCATGATGGGCACTGCTTGACAGGGGGCTGGCCATGATGGGCACTGCTTGACAGGGGGCTGGCCATGATGGGCACTGCTTGACAGGGGGCTGGCCATGATGGGCACTGCTTGACAGGGGGCTGGCCATGATGGGCACTGCTTGACAGGGGGCTGGCCATGATGGGCACTGCTTGACAGGGGGCTGGCCATGATGGGCACTGCTTGACAGGGGGCTGGCCATGATGGGCACTGCTTGACAGGGGGCTGGCCATGATGGGCACTGCTTGACAGGGGGCTGGCCATGATGGGCACTGCTTGACAGGGGGCTGGCCATGATGGGCACTGCTTGACAGGGGGCTGGCCATGATGGGCACTGCTTGACAGGGGGCTGGCCATGATGGGCACTGCTTGACAGGGGGCTGGCCATGATGGGCACTGCTTGACAGGGGGCTGGCCATGATGGGCACTGCTTGACAGGGGGCTGGCCATGATGGGCACTGCTTGACAGGGGGCTGGCCATGATGGGCACTGCTTGACAGGGGGCTGGCCATGATGGGCACTGCTTGACAGGGGGCTGGCCATGATGGGCACTGCTTGACAGGGGGCTGGCCATGATGGGCACTGCTTGACAGGGGGCTGGCCATGATGGGCACTGCTTGACAGGGGGCTGGCCATGATGGGCACTGCTTGACAGGGGGCTGGCCATGATGGGCACTGCTTGACAGGGGGCTGGCCATGATGGGCACTGCTTGACAGGGGGCTGGCCATGATGGGCACTGCTTGACAGGGGGCTGGCCATGATGGGCACTGCTTGTCGGTGTATTGGAAGATGACAAGATGTGGCTCCAATCTCTTCTCTCCCGCACCGACGGAGCCCAGTAAGCCCGCAGGCTGCCCTCGCATCGATGGCCTGTCACCGACATTATCTGACGGCTCTCCAGGCCAGCGTCCGAGAGCCGACCTACAGCGGTGCTTCGAAGGCTGTGATTCGTGTAGACCCTTGAAAGACCAACCTGAAAGGTAGAGGGATAAGGATATTTAGCCTATTAACCTACATTTTGGGGATGGAGGGAGACATTTTGGTCTCATACTAAATGATTAGACTGCCAGTGCCATGTCTTTATTATTTATGGGCTCCCGGCTGTACCATATGAGGTCATGGCACGCTTCGGGTGGAGGTAGAAGGATTTGGCATCTGATGGACATTTGGAAATTTATGTTTTGAAATTTTCGACTGGACACAGCGGATCTCAAGGCCTGGCAAACATAAAACGGTTTTGCTTGTCTGGGTCATTCGGGTCTTTATGGTGTTTCTGGATTGTGGGCCAGGCTGACATACTCGACCCCATCCTCGTCTCTCTGGAGGATGAAAGATGCCACTGACAACTCCCGGTTTCCGTCCCTGCCAAGCAGAGCCAAACATAATTGGACATCAAACTTTTCAGACCAAGGGCTGTATTAGGAGACAGTGCTGGGGAATTTCTAAATGTTTAGAGGTCGGCCTCACGCAGGGATGGTGGAGGCTGTTTCGAGGTCGGCCTCACGCAGGGATGTGGAGGCTGGTATCTTTACCTCTTCTCCTGTAACGCTTGACTATGGATTGAAACACCGCATTACTGTTCTTGAATCTCGTGTCAGTCATGACATTGAAAGTAGTTAAATAACAGTTGATACTGGCCCTCAAACACCTTAGGCTGGCAACGCTGTACTCCCTCCCCTCCCTTGGTGGACTGGACAGCGGCATAGAATCCCTGCAGGGTCTCATTCAGCAAATCGGTGGTGTAGTTTGAGTCCATTTGTTTTTGTGAAAGGAAGTCTCTGTGTATTAATTGCCCGTTTCGTTGTTTTTTTGTGTTCATCTCGTCTTTGTCTTCTTCTATCTGATTTAATTATCCCGGTGTTATCTCCTTGTGCCGTGTCTCCCGTTTCTCTTCATTTTCTCTTTCTTGGGCTGCATCCCAGCCAAGTTGTCATATTCTCCAAATAAATTTAAAGAAATGTTGAAGTCACTCATTTTTGTAATGTAGGCCAGAGTTTTAGTCTAGTCGATATGTTAGTAGAGTAGCTAATTGTCAATACATTGTAAACGAAGGCTTGTGAACGGAACTTGTTGCTATGGTGACTCGTTTTAGACAAAGGCTCATGATACTATGTAGCCAGCGCAATAATTGAGAACAGTGAACAGTTTTGCTGGAACTAGGTGTCCATATATCACCTGATAATGGACACCCCTGCAGCCAATCAGAATTGAGTATTCACCCAGACCACGGTATAACTATAATTAAAGTAATCTGTGAGTGTGTGCCACCAATTTTATCATGGACACTATGCACTATCCATAGTTCAAGTAATCTGTATTTGTGTGTTTCACTGACATCTTCCTCACGACTGCATCACGGGCACTGTGCACTAGTGTATCTCAACGACTGCATCACAGGCACTGTGCACTAGTGTATCTCAACGACTGCATCACGGGCACTGTGCACTAGTGTATCTCAACGACTGCATCACGGGCACTGTGCACTAGTGTATCTCAACGACTGCATCACGGGCACTGTGCACTAGTGTATCTCAACGTCACGACTTGAGGGATAGTGAAGCAACCTTGTATGATTGTTGGAACCTTTCTCTATTTCTCTGTTTCACTTTTCTATAATCCCACTCCCACTAACCTTATATGCTATTTTGTTATATTATTATCATTGTTAATGTTCTCTTTGTTATATGTTGCACTATTGTACTTCACTTGTCTTAGGTTAGTATAGGTTTATAAGGTTAGTATAGGTTATTATGTGTATTAGAGGTTTAGTATACTGTTTTGAATATTGTATATTATTTGTATATTAGGAGGTTTACTATATTTGATCTTATTATAGATGTAATCTATGTTCTGTGTACTTATATGTTATGTTATGCCAGGTTGCTTTGCGTTGTCTTGTCCTAAGAATTTCAGTGCCTAGTCTGACCCTGTGTTCTTCTGTGCATCTGACAATAAAATACTTGAACTTGAGCTGAGAGAGAGAGAGATGGAAAGTGTTGGTGGCTTGGCTAGGACAGAGAGCGTGTCAGTGTTTGTTGTGTTGTGTGAGGTGGAGGTAGGCTAGGCTAGGGAGCGTGTGAGTGTGAATGCGTGAGGTGGAGCTAGGCTAGGCTAGGCTAGGTCAGTGTGTGTGTGTGAATGAGTGAGGTGGGTCTAAGGCTGCAATGTTGCTCATTAGGCTTCCTGTGGAGGAGATGCCAGTTGACAGCATAGCCTGTGGGAGCACTCTCTCTCTGTCTCTCTCGCTCTCCCTCTCTCTCCCTCTCTGTCTCTCTCGCTCTCCCTCTCTGTCTCTCTCCCTCTCTGTCTCTCTCTCCGTCTCCCTCTCTCTCCATCTCTGTCTCTCTCTCCATCACCCTTTCTCTCCATCTCTGTCTCTCTCTCTCCATCTCTTTCTTCCTCTCTCTCTCTCTCTCCATCTCTGTCTCTCAATCTCTCTCCCTCTCTCTCCATCTCTGTCTCTCTCTCTATCCTTCTCTCTCCATCTCTGTCTCTCTCTCCGTCTCTCTCTATACTTCTCTCTCCATCTCTGTCTCTCTATCTCTCTCCCACCCCACTATCTCCCTCTCTCTCTCTGCCTGTGTAGGTAGAGATACAGACAGGCATGGGGTGGAGCGAGGGTGAGGGGGGAGAGAAGGTAGAGAGGTAGAGGATTTCTCCAGGATTACAGTGTGATATTTCTGTCTGAATGTAAGTCAGACCAACAGAACATCTATCTTTGTGTTTCACCAGATAACAACATAGAGCTTGCACACAGCACACACACACACCACACAAACACATCCACACACACTCACACCCACACACATTGACACACACTCACACCTACACAAATTCACACACACACACATACCCACTCACACACCTACACACACACACATTGACACACACACACTCACACATGGACACACACTACCCACCCCTGCCCATGGCTGACCTGCCTCAGGGGCCAGGAGACTAATAAACCTGATTAACTCCTGATGCTCATCAGAGCTCCTTCTCCTCCCAGACCAATCACAGCTTCTCCTCCCAGACCAATCACAGCTTCTCCTCCCAGACCAATCACAGCTTCTCCTCTCAGACTAATCACAGATTTTCCTGCCAGAACCATCACAGATTATCTTACTCCTGGACTAATTAGAGTTGCTTCTCCTCCACTGTCCTTTGACCAGGACCAATAAGGGCTCTGACCTGCTCCTGTCACCCTTAGCAACCACACCATTTGCCCAGTTCTGGAGAGAACTAGGAACTGGGCAAACATCACCAGCTCTACCACTGCCTGTCCCTGTGTCAGGGTATGGGTAAGGGTTAAGGGTTAAGGGGTAAGGGTTAAGGGTAAGGGTTAGTCTTTGCTGGAGTGAAGGCCATCTCTTTCATCAAGACACGTTTCTGGGACTCTATTAACAGTAGAAAAGGTCATGTGATATTTTTCTGCTCTGATTACCAGAATGTTGCAAAATAGAAAGGATGGGAGAGGGAGAGAGAGAGGGAGGTGGTAAGAGAGAGAGAACGAGAGAGAGAGATAGGGGGTTAATCTGTTCTCCTGATTGGCCTCAGGGTGGCCACACACAGTCATACACACACACTAAAACACACACACACCCATGGTCATACACACACACACAGTCATACACACAAACACACACAGTCAAACACACACACAGTCACACACAAACACACAGTCACACACAGTCACACACACAGTCAGTCACACATACACACAGTCAAACACACACACAGTCACACACACACAGTCACACACACACACAGTCACACACACGTGTGTGTTGCCTCCTGCCGCTCCTTCTGATACTTGGAGGGGGATGTCCTGATTCCTCAGCTTTACTGGCCCCCTCTCCCCCCCCCCTTCCCCCCCACCCAGCACTGTGCAGCAGAACCAGCAGATGGAGTGTTGCCCTAGTTACCCACCCAACCACACCCAGCCCTGGCACACATCTCCTCATTCCAGCCTTCTGTTGGTGTCTACAGCCTCTGACACTCTGTGTGTGTGTCTGTCTGTCTGACTGACTGTCTGTCTATGTGTCTGTCTGACTGACTGTCTGTCTGTTTGAGAGGATGTCTGTTTGACTCTGTGTGTCTGACTGTCTGTCTGACTGACTGTGTGTCTGTCTGTCTGTCTGTGTCTGACTGTGTGTCTGACTGTCTGTGTGTCTGTCTGTCTGTGTGAGAGGATGTCTGTCTGTGTGTGTCTCTCCTCTGTCATCACGGCTCACAGCATGTTCTCCATCCCTGCCACACCAGGAACAGAACATGGCACGCATGTGTAACCCAGGGTAACAAACGTGTCATCCCAGAGCTTAACAACACGGGTTCTGGACAACGGTAAATGTAAGTGCATTTTGTCATTACAGTTTTTTTTATTCGCTTTGGTACTATTTTCACATGTGGTAAAACCTCACAACTGTTAGTACAAAACTCAAAGCAGATCATCAAAAAGTCTGTTTTTTCAAACATGTAATCACATGTTCAATTGACAAAGTACAATGCACAAAATGAAGTAATTGTCTTTCACAATGCAATGCTCACAATACTTTTGATATGCTTCTCATCTAATTTGCGTAAACACATTTAACCAACACTTAATCCAACTGATCTTAATGGATAATCACTGAACCGTTTGGTAAACCTATGTATTTTCATTTCAGCAATAAACAGTATATCGATTTGGAGAACTGCAGAAATAAAATGTGTTTTTGTACAAACATATAAATTAACCACACATGATGAATACTCGTTATTGCTAATTGATTTCAGATAGGTGTAACCACAATTGGGCATATAAAAGTGGGGGTGTAAACACTGGCACTTCCTTTCAACATGGAGCAGGATAGACAGCAAGGAATAGCAAGAGCTCGTGGACAAGGGATCCGTCAGAGAGGTGGGCATGGGCACCAGCAGAGAGGTCAAAGAGGTGGGCATGGGGCCCATCAAAGGGTTGGTCATGAGAGAGGGGGAGGCAGAACTGTTGTCTCTAATGAAGTCCGGGCCATCATCGTTGATCATGTGGTGAACCGAGGCCTTACAATGGCATAAGCTGCCAGATTAGTTGATCAAATCTAAAAAGATCAACTGTCAATTCTATCATCCGAACCTTTCGCCAAGAAAACCGGTAAGTGTGGAGGATGTATACTATATTACATTCACAGTAAATTGTAATGCATGTAAATTCATCAGACATGTTACAGTATTTGTACAGGATGATCTATTGACTGTATACTCTGTTCTATGCTTAGAATTGACAGAAAACCCCATAGTGGTGGCCGTGTGCTGACCGACCAGCAAGAGTTGGCAGTGGTGGAAATGGTGAGGGCCAGGAATGATATACGGCTGTCAGAAATAAAGCGGATAATTGAGGAGAACAATGACACCTTTGCCAATGTGGCATCCATCAGCCTACCAACAGTAGCCCGCCTTTTAAAGAGGCACCAGGTATCAATGAAACACATTTACCTGGTGCCTTTTGAGAGAAACACTGACCGGGTGAAACAACTAAGGGCTGAGTATGTTCAGGTACAGCACTATATATTGTATTACAGTACTTTTTACTACTAGTTGATGCATCACTTACGTCATATGTATATTGGAACAACACTGTAAAAAGAACTAACCAAAATATATATTTTTTAGAGGGTTATGGTGCTTGACGCTGATGTGAACCATCACAAGTACATTTTTGTTGATGAAGCGGGCTTTAACCTTGCCAAAACTCGTCGCCGTGGACGGAACATCATCGGCCAACAGGCCACTGTCCAAGTGCCTGGACAACCTGGAGGAAACATATCCATGTGCGCAGCTATCTCAGAAGATGGTGTCGTAGGACGTAGGCCCTTACTTGGCTCCTATAATGCTGCACATCTTATTGAGTTTCTCAATGAAATTGAGGCGGCCTGTCAAGGTGAAGGGGTCACCTATGTAATTGTGTGGGACAATGTCAGCTTTCACCACGCACAGGTAGTTCAAGCATGGTTTCAGGCCCATCCTCGATTCATGACTCTCTACCTGCCTCCATACACTCCTTTCCTCAACCCTATTGAGGAATTTCTTTCAGCATGGAGGTGGAAGGTCTATGATCGCCAACCTCTTGAGTGTGCCACCCTCCTTCAGGCCATGGATGATGATCTTGTGTTTGAAACAATGATTATGTGGACTGGAAAACATGTGTGACTGACTGAAAGCATTCCATCAGGTTTTGAAAGAATGACTAGCTGCGTTACAAGTGTGATCAGTTTGGATTTTTGTACTAAGAGTTTTGAAAATGTACACCTTACTTGTGAAAATAGTACCAAAGCGAATAAAAAAAACTAAAGGGGTCATTGACTGATTTGTAAGGGATAATGTACAGAACGCCGGTCATTATTGGGAAAATAAGCCCGGACAAGGCGAACAGCACCCCGACGCAAAGGGGTTTTGCTTCGCCCTGAAGGGGCTTATTTTCCCGATAATGATCTAGCGTTCTATACATTATCCTGCTTATTACACGGCTACTTGCCACAACGAAAAAATAACTTAACACAGTGTCTTTTTACAATTTATTTGTTACCATTCATAGTATTGATCAGCAGAGACATACTTTGCCAAAGACGTTGAACATTCTTTAGGCTTCAGATCAGCTGACGTCGCTAAGCAACGGAATACGCTGGGGTTGATAAGTTACCGGACTACTTGTGGAGTGCTATGAAAGACGTGAATCCGAGGCAAAAAGGCAACTTCCCTTGACAGTGGTCAGTTATGCATAGCAACGGTCAAATATGTAAGGGATAATGCCCGACGAGGTGTACAATATCACCTGATAATGGACGATGCGGAGGCCATTATCAGGTGATATTGGACACCTCGAAGGGCATTATCCCGCTTATACCATGGTCACTTGCCCAATTTTTTTTTTTACAAACATTAATTTTGTTTTCAGGCGTTTTGCAAAAGAAATCTAAAGTTTTTTAACGTTAGCCAACTCTGATATTTCTAGTCCGCTCAACTCATAGAACCAACACCGGCTTTCCTTTGGCTGAGCTATTAGCCCGAAAGCTAACGTTATGCTAGCAAGATTCAAAGGCAATAACATTGTGTATGGTCGACAAACCGTACATATAATTTTACAGTATGTTTTACAATAAGATTTGCTAGCTAACCAGCCATGTCACTGTCCCAAAATCAATATCAATATTTTCATGAACAAAGTATCGGCCATACCAGTACTAGGCTACAGTACGGCCGCAGCCTGTGGAGCGAGTTGAATAGCAAATGGATGTGAGATGACCGCATCAAAGTTGACATATTCTCCAAACAGTAATTATAATTTGACAGTATGTTTAACAACAAGACTAGCCAGCTATCGAGCCATGTCATTGTCCCCAAATAAAATCTAGATTTTTAAGAAGAAAATAATCGGCCATGTGTCGAGTTGCGCCTACTATCGTGTTGGCCGCAGCCTGTCTGAAGTAGATTGACTAGCGAGGTGAATAGCGAATGGGATGTGAGATGAGCGGTTACGTGACACTGACATAGTAGATTCAGAAAAGTACAATTTTTCAAATAGGTTAAAATAAATATTGAAGGCACTCGTAAATACAAGTTAGCTTGTTAAAGTCTTTCAAAATTGTAAATGGAGGCTTTGACTCCGTCCCCGTTGTTACATTTACATGTATGCATTTAGCAGACGCTTTTATCCAAAGCGACTTCCAAGAGAGAGCATTACAAAAGAGCATAGGTCACTGATCATAACAACGAGATAGCCCCAAACATTGCAAGCAGCCAAAACATGAAGTATACATTGTGAAAAACCAAATAAGTGCCAAGGGGAAGAACCATAAGAGCATGCAGTTAAACAAGTTACAATTAAACAACATGAAACTCAAAAAAGTGCAAGAGTGTACCTGTAAAGAAGAAGACAAAAACAACAGTCAACAGTAAAACATTTCACAGCGAGTACAAGAATTTAAAACCGTCACAACTAACCAACAGGAGCAACAAGTCTCTCAATACGAGTCATTGTGATCCTGGAGGAAATTAACATCAGGTCCAGCCAAGCATTCCTAAGTGCCGTTGTACTTCCGGAACAAGTGTGTCTTGTGTGTTATGGTTACTTATTTCAGACACTTTGTACAGGCTCATATACTATGTAGCCAGCGGAATAATTTAGAACGGTGAAAAGACAGTTTTGCTGCAATTACGTAGTAGGTGTCCGTATATCACCCGATAATGGACACCCCTGCAGCCAATCAGAATCGAGTATTCACCCAGACCATGGTATAAGGAAAAATAGTTGACCACAGAACGTTGGGAAGCCCCATTCAAGTGAATGGAGCATTCTACAGCATTAAGAAGAGCCGGGTAATAATATAGGGTCTTTCACACTGGTCTCCGAATAGGGTACTGTAACATTGGTTGGGCTGAAAATGGCCCGGGTGCTGTTCTATGCGCCCTAATGCACCCTGTGAAATAGCCCTAGAATGAAACAAGAGGTTTCTCCCTTTTATGGTAGAAAAACATCAGCCATGCCCGTTGAGTGTTTTGGTTCCTTGGGAAGACTCTGAAAAGTCTCAGCATTCCCTGTACAGCCTGGAGCACTGCATTTACGACCATGGTCCATTTTCAATATCTTTGAAAAACGTCCAAACTTTCTTCTTTGTAATTCCCGTGAAAGTACACAGAGCAGCTCGCAGCAAATTTTGGGCCATGCCAAAGGTACAGACCAGAGCCAAAAAAGGTGGAGCAACCTTTGTGACATCACAAATGTGGATTTTTAGAAACCGATCGTTTTCCAGCAGCAGTTTCAAATTGTGAGATTTGCATGGGAAAGAGGTGTCAATGGACTGTGAGGTTCACTGTATGTCCAATTTACTCACCGAACTGTCGTTATTCAAGTATGACAAGGTATATTCGGTTCTGCAGTCAATGACCTCTTTAATGTAAAGAGTGCTTTGGCAGCCAGTCAGGGCCCAAGAGCTGGGAATGGTTGTTTATGATGTCATGTGACATGCATGAATAGATGTTGACAGAGTATGCTTGTTGTTGTTTACATGATGCATGTCCAGACAGCTGGCCAGCCTCACAACACTGCTTGCTCACTCAGGTAAGAAGTAAACTGAGGACTGAGGTGGAAGAGGAGGATGAAGAGGAAGAGGAGGAGGGGAGAAGAGGAGGAGCGAGAGGATGAGAAGGAGCACAGGCAGGAAGAGGAGGTGGGAAAGGAAGAAAAGGAGGAAGAGGAGGAGGAGGAAGAGAAGAAAGATGAGGGTGAATGTCTGTCAGGGCAGGGCAGGAGAGGGCAGGGCAGGAGAGGAGAGGGCAGGAGAGGGCAGGACAGGAGAGGGCAGGACAGGGCAGGGCAGGAGAGGGCAGGACAGGGCAGGTCAGGAGAGGGCAGGACAGGGCAGGGCAGGACAGGAGAGGGCAGGACAGGTGAGGGCAGGAAAGGGCAGGACAGGGCAGGGCAGGAGAGGGCAGGACAGGGCAGGATAGGAGAGGGCAGGACAGGGCAGGAGAGGGCAGGATAGGAGAGGGCAGGACAGGAGAGGGCAGGACAGGATAGGGCAGGACAGGGGAGGACAGGACAGGAGAGGACAGGGCAGGACAGGAGAGGGCAGGGCAGGACAGGGCAGGACAGGAGAGGGCAGGACAGGGCAGGAGAGGGCAGGGCAGAAGAGGGCAGGGCAGGAGAGGGCAGGACAGGAGAGGGCAGGATAGGAGAGGGCAGGGCAGGACAGGAGAGGGCAGGACAGGAGAGGGCAGGACAGGAGAGGGCAGGGCAGGAGAGGGCATAAGAGGGCAGGACAGGAGAGGGCAGGACAGGGCAGGAGAGGACATGGCAGGAGAGGACATGGCAGGAGAGGACATGGCAGGACAGGGCAGGCTCCATCTTGGAAAGACCGAGGGACACACACACACTGCATGTTTACTACCCAGTTGTATCCATCATGTTCAGGTCAGTATACTGGACCGTTTATGTGATAGTATGTTACAGCCTGTTACTCTTCCGTGGAATGAAGGGATGAATGTCTTAATGTACAGCATCATGTGATGAAGGGATTAATATGTTAATGTACAGCATCAGGAAACACGCACACATTCTCCTCAGAAGTTCACCGCTTTCATGTTGTATTAAAGAGTAAGTAATGGTAATTACTTTGGACAGCTCAGTCTACAGCTCAGTCTACAGCTCAGTCTCTCTCTACCTCCTTCCCTCTGTCTCTTCCTTTCTCTCTCTCTCTCCATCTCTTTTCCCCCCTCTCTCTCTATCCCTCTCTTTCGCCCTCTGTCTCTCTCCCTCCTTCTCTTTCTCTTTCCCTCTCTCTCTCTCCCCCTATTTTTCCCTCCCTCTCTCCCCCCTCTGTCTCTCTCTCTCCTAACCCCCTCTCTCTCTCTCCCTCTTTTTCCCTGTCTCTGTATCTCTCTCCCTCCCCCTCTCTCTCTCTCTCTCCCTCCCCCCCTCTCTCTCTCCCCCTCCCCCTCTCTCTCTCTCTCTCCCCCTCTCTCCCTCCCCCCCTCTCTCCCCCTCTCTCTCCCTCCCCCCCCCCTCTCTCTCTCTCTCTCTCTCCCCCTCTCTCTCTCTCTCTCTCTCCCCCCCCCCTCTCTCTCTCCCTTCCCCCCCTCTCCCCCTTCCCCCCCTCTCTCTCTCCCCCTCTCTCCCTTCCCCCGCTCTCTCTCTCTCTCTCCCCCCCCCCCTCTCTCTCCCCCCCTCTCCCCCTTCCCCCTCTCTCTCTCTCCCCCTCTCTCTCTCTCTCCCGCTCTCTCTCTTACAGGGGTTATCTGAGCCCTGGCAGCAGTGCTGTTTTATTCAGAGAGCCCTGGTCCTGTCCCAGCACTCCACATCTTGTTCTCTTTGCCATTTGAACTTCCCGTGTTCTGTGTTGCTGTCTGGCAGGCCCTTCTCCTCCGGAGTGGATCTGTAATCCTGAGCGTCCATACCTCATCAACGTTTCAGTCCTCTGATATTACAGTACCATGTTCAGCCCCTGCTGGCTGGATATATAGATGGATAGATTGATGGAGGCTGGATGGGTGGATGGAGGCTAGGTGGAGACTGGACGGAAGCTGGCTGGATGGGGGGTGAAAGGATACTGAGACACACACACAACAACATCACACACGCCTGGTGTGTGCTGAGCACAGCTAAAGAGCAGCCCCCTCAGCCTGTCACATCTCTGCTTCATCAAACACCAGCAACACACCGCTCCTGGAAACAAGGAGTTCAAGGAATCAGGGGGAGCTGGGAGGGGAAGGGAGGGGAGAAAAGAGGATCATTATTGGGTGTGCTTTGCCTTCGGCAAGGGCACAACCTTTGTTCTCTCACATATATATTATTGTGAGAATGCTGTTAAGCATTCTCACTATTGTTTTCCTGTTTCTCTTTATTATTGTGAGAATGCTGTTCAGCATTCTCACTCTTGTTTTTCCAACTTCTTAGTTCTTCCGCCGTTTTTTGGCCTTTAACTCGTCCTGCATACTTTCACCGATTCCTACAATTTTTGTATCAAAACGTTCAGCTCCTTCAGGAGATGATGGCTATGACTTTTGGTATTTCTCACTTTTATACTTTTTAAGACATTAAGGTTTTTGTGCAAATTATTCTCCCATTAAAAGTAATGGTAAATCCTTTCAAATCATTAAAAAGCTTCCTCCTCTTTCAAACGTAACTACTTCAGCATACTTTCAGCTAGAGACACCATTCAACCTTTAAAATGTTCACAAGACATTCAGCTATTCCCAAATGATTCAGCTTTCTCAAATATTCAGCCAATTTTGAATTATGACAGTTTGAAATACATTAAAATGTTTGCTCCTTCTTGATTTTTTGAATGAGCAGCAAGCAGAGTGGCACACTGTTTGCTGTTCTTTTTCTGATATTCAACTAAATCGTCAAACAAATTCCTCTAACGTTCATATAGTTTAACTTACAGAAACAAGTTATACCTTAAAATGTAGGAAAAATTGTCCTCTTTCAGCCAATGTAACTACTAAAGAGCTCACATTTACAGATTTTCAGCTATGAGCCTTGAAGCGAGAGCAGCCTTTCAAATTCTCTCACTAACTTCAATGGAGAGGTGGGTAAAATCCGTCAGAGAAAGCAAGAAGGAAGACGATTTCGAAACTGCCGGTAGAGACATATTTCTGACCGCACATACATATAAAGGACATCTCTAGTTTCGGCAGAGTCTTGGGTCTCGGAAAATATCCTTATTTTTTGGATTGGACCTGTAGTTTTGCGTCTAGGTCAACTTGTTTGAGGTGTGGATTCTAGGTAAATGTTCGTTTTTCTCTCTGCCTAGCTCGTTAGCTATCACAGCTGCGCCGTCACCGTGGCAACCAAACAAACAAGCACCATGAAAGCAGAATTGGGTACACGTTTTCGAAACTGCCAAGAGTTGTATTTCTGACCGCACAGATATATAAAGGATATCTATGGTTTCGGCAGAGTCTCGGAAAATATCCTTATTTTTTGGATTGGATATATAGTTTTGCGTCTAGGTTAACTTGTTTGAGGTGTGGATTCTAGCTAAATTTCTGTTATTCTCTCTTATAGTCGAGCTAGCGCGATGGCTCTCCATAACTAAAAACGGTTCGACTTCTTTTCCACAATCGACCAAATTGGCCAAACAAGGTATGTACATTGAACTTAAAGTGTACAAAATCTAGCTAGATCGTTTTTATTTTAGCAAGTTTCACAGAAATCTGCAAAAATCGAGGCTCAAGACTGTCATAGCTGACCGTCACGGGGCTGGGGTAACAAACGCTTCATAACTGGAAAGTTTTTACTTTTAATTGACGATATTGAACACAGATGTTAAGTAACTTCTCTTTACTCAAATGTATTCTCCGTTTTCAATTTGAAGCAGTATCTAGCTTACTGTAGGAAATCTCCCAATGCATCCTCTCTCTAGCTTTGCTTCGGCTAAAGTCAGATGGATGAGATGCATGCATTGTTCACGCCTACAGTCTGTACAAATACCACTTTGACACACTTGCAAGAAATGATCCGCTGGTTAAATGTAGCATGATCTTATTTAATACCCACAATACTGTAGTTCAGCTTTTTTTGCAGCAGCATTTAAATCGGAGTTCAAGTAGCTTTTGCAGTTGCACAACCAACAAAGTCACGTAATGTGACGTGATTGAATTTAAAAGTTTTTATTTTTTTTGTCATCTTTGAATTCAGTGTCTGAACAGGACTGGGTGTGCAGGCACACATGATTAGTTTCTCCTCCGTCTTGAACCTGAAACCTAGATTCTAGGTTAGCAATGTTGCCAGTCTGTTGCCAATGACCAATGGTTGCTACGTTTTTCCAGCAAGTTCAAGTCATTCCAGTGTTGTCCTTTTACCTTCAAATTCGTTCAACCCAGACTTCAGCAACTGGTTTTCTGCTAAATTTTCACATTATCCTGCAGCTCATCTTTCTGAATTTTTGCCCTTATTGTTTTGCATTTTTCTTCTGTTTTCTTCTGTTTTCTGCCTTCATCTTGCTGCAGGTCCTTTATAACATACATTTCAGGCCTTTTGAAACTCCAGCAAATAATTTTCTGCTAAATGTTCACATTTTTATGCATTGTTTCTCTTCTTTCTGATTTTTTTCACTTTTTGTTTTGCATTTTTCTTCTCTTTTCTGTACTTTTCTGCCTTCATCTGACTGCAGGTCCTTTCTAACATACATTTCAGGCCTTTTGAAACCTGAGCAAATGTTTCTACAACATTTTCAAATTATTCTGAATTATTTCTCTTTTTGCATTTTTCTTCTCTTTTCTGTAGTTTTATGCCTTCGTCTAGCTCCAGCCCCTTTCAGAAATACGTTTTGGGCGCTTTGAAGCTTCAGCTTATAACTTTCTACAAAATTTTCACTATTTTCAGCTTTTTTAGCATGGTCAGCTATCCCCATTCAGGTTTTCAGCATTCTCACTGCTGTTTCGCAGGAACAGCCGTTTCTAGTTTTTATTTATTTTTGCCCCCCTAAAACTCAGTCAATATTTGGCCTACATAGACAACCTAGGTGTCAAAAGTTTCGTCTTGGTAGCGATTGAGTTGCTTGTATTGGGATTTACGTTCCGTTGCATGGTTTTAGGCTCAAGTAAAGTTTTGTGGCGAAAAGTGAAGCTAACGGTGGCTAATTTGCTAGCCACTGTCACTGACGTTACTAACGTCACTAACGTCACGAAAACACGCGTGACTACCTTTAGCAGAACATTCGTTTCGCATCTGTTAACTTGGGGGATAGCTAGGCTAACTATAGCTTTACTGCAAGGCAGCTGCAGAAACGCTACAAGCAAAGAGGCCAGGGTGATAACTATTTACTCATTTTACTTTGTGATATGACACACAATTGTGATGTGTAATGTACAATATTAGCTGATATTATTAAGGAAGTAGGCCCACGTCTACTTTCGGAAACGGTAGTCTACTATTTCACTGAAGCATTAGCATAATGACATTAGCCTCTGTTGCCCGGGCAACACATACTACATTGGTCTATGATGCATCTGTTTTCAGTCGTTAAAATAAACATTCCTCACAAATACATTTTCGTTGTAGGATTTAGGATTACATTACAAGTAAACGATTTGTCGGTGAAATTATCATTACCTGTGGTTACAAACCAGTGTTGCTCACTGCAACGCTGTAGCCTACGCGAGACACACTGCAAAAACATCTAGCACTACACAGCTGTTTAGGAAGTCAAACGTCTAACTACTAACCTGAACTTCATTGCCACAGCCTAAACTTTGTTCTGTTCATCTGTTCATGAAAATAATTAATTTCAGCCTAAACCGTACAACGGAACGTTACATCCAATTCAACCAACGCAATCGCTACCAAGACGAGCACTGCCAGTCTAGTACTGTACTGTAGTAGTACAATTTACCGGGGCAGCTTCTCCACACAGGGCTATATCGCATTTTGCGTTGTTACTGACAATGATCGCTACCTGTGAGCTTTTTAACGAGCGATTTTCCACTACATAAATGTCAAGCTTATTTAGGTTTTTGGGGGCATATTTTCAGTTAGCAGATGGTACTGTTTGAATCGCGATTCCATATTCTACTGCCGGTAACGTCGTAGAATAATCTTCAAAGGGGGTACTTTATTAATGAAAGAATGCAATATGAGTAGGCTAAATGCCGGAAAATATCACGAGAAGGGAAAAACTTAAAAGGACGTTTAAGTAATAGAGATTAGGTCAATTTTTACACCGGTCTGCCAAATGTATTCGTTTTGATTCAGCTATGAGGCTGCCTCTTGCAGGGGAAATGAGAAGACATCTATTTCATTCTACACTTCACTCGTATTTTGATTTGTAAATGAGCAGCAAAAAAAAGATGCTTTTAAATCTATGTAATCTTTATAAATAATAAGTATGCATTTTTATGTAAAATATACAGAAATATCAGTTGTAAAAATGTCATTAAAAAACGGACCCTGTGCAACCGACGCAAGCAAGCACACCCTACAATTTCCCCAGAAATTGTACCCTCTCTAGTTATTACTGTGAAGCCAAGATGGGCATGTTCTATGTTTCTGGGAGTAAGTAAGTAAGTAAGTAAATTGTATTTATAAAGCACCCTCTCAACACAGCAAGGCTGACCGAGGTGCCGAACAGAAGCACAAAAATAATAATACAAATACATTTAAAAAAACACTATAAAATACATAAAAACATACTTAAAAACAAAATACAAAACAGTCAACAACAGCAAAACAACAGCAAAAGTGTGTGGTGTGGTGTGATGTGTTCCTGGGGTGGTACGCAAAGTGTTGAAGTATGTGTTTTGTGATTGCTATGATGACTGAGCAATTCACCCCTTTATTACATATCTACAAAGGTGAATAATAATGTCAACAAAATTGATTACACTAAGAGAAAGGTTGGAGATTCTTGTAATCGTTCGAGACGCCACCAGCCTCTACCTATGTGTGTATTACAGCCACCAGCCTCTACCTATGTGTGTGTTACAGCCACCAGCCTCTACCTATGTGTGTGTTACAGCCACCAGCCTCTACCTATGTGTGTATTACAGCCACCAGCCTCTACCTATGTATGTGTTACAGCCACCAGCCTCTACCTATGTGTGTGTTACAGCCACCAGCCTCTACCTATGTGTGTGTTACAGCCACCAGCTTCTACCTATGTGTGTATTACAGCCACCAGCCTCTACCTATGTGTGTGTTACAGCCACCAGCCTCTACCTATGTGTGTGTTACAGCCACCAGCCCTGATAAAACTATGGTATTTGTGCAGCGTCGAGGCAGTGAGGCCGACCCTGGAGGAACAGACAGCATGCCTGCTGGAGGAACAGACAGCCTGCCTGCTGGAGGAACAGACAGCCTGCCTGCTGGAGGAACAGACAGCCTGCCTGCTGGAGGAACAGACAGCATGCCTGCTGGAGGAACAGACAGCCTGCCTGCTGGAGGAACAGACAGCCTGCCTGCTGGAGGAACAGACAGCCTGCCTGCTGGAGGAACATACAGCATGCCTGCTGGAGGAACAGACAGCATGCCTGCTGGCCTTGAAGTCAGGCAGGGGGAACGAAGCAGTGTGAATGTGCTGAGCGCTGGTCGAGGTGGGTCCGGGAGCAGGGCGTGGCCGCAGATAATTACGGAAAGATTAGCATGGAGATCACAAAACACAGCAAGTGTGTGTGAGTCTCTGCCTGCCTGCCTGTCTGTCTGCCTGTATGCTTCATCACACACACTGCAAACACACATCATACATCACACTATGGATCCTGAAGGTCACATGTGTGATCTGAGTACTTCTCAGAGAGAGCAGGAGGGGGGAGAGAGGAGGGGGGAGGGAGGGAGGAGGGAGAGAGGGGAGAAGGAGGAGGGAGAGAAAGAATGAGACAGAAGAGAAGATGTCAAGAGAACAGAAATACTCATACAAGAATATACATTACTGCACAAAGATCATTTATAATGTATAAATCTTTTAATGTCACCATATCAATATGAAAAAGAAAGCATTCTAAGCCGTGTGACTTGCTGTAACTCCCCTATCCCTTATTCTTGAACACCCTCTGTTTGTTCTGGTGGATGAGGAGGAGAGGAGGGGAGGACAAACAGGGGAGGTGGAGGAGAGATGAATGGGAAAAGGTGGAGGAGGAGGACATGGAAGGAGAAGGGGTGGAGGAGGAGAAGAGAGGGGGTGGAGGAGAGAAGAGGGGGTGGAGGAGGAGAGTAGAGGAGAAGGGGTGGAGGAGAGGAGAGGGGGTGGAGGAGAGGAGAGGGGGGGGGGAGGAGGAGAGGGGATGGAGGAGGAGGAGAGGAGAAGGGGTGGAGGAGGAGGAGAGGAGAGAGGGTGGAGGAGGAGAGTAGAGGAGAGAGGGTGGAGGAGAGAGGGTGGAGGAGGAGAGCAGAGGAGAAGGGGTGGAGGAGGAGGAGGAGAGGAGAGAGGGTGGAGGAGGAGAGTAGAGGAGAAGGGGTGGAGGAGGAGAGAGGAGAGAGGGTGGAGGAGGAGAGTAGAGGAGAGGAGGAGGAGGAGAGGAGAGGGGGTGGAGGAGGAGGAGAGCAGAGAGCAGAGAGGGTGGAGGAGGAGAGGAGAGAGGGTGGAGGAGGAGTGGAGAGGAGAGAGGGTGGAGGAGGAGAGTAGAGGAGAGAGGGTGGAGGAGGAGGAGAGGAGAAGGGGTGTAGGAGGAGGAGAAGAGAAGGGGTGGAGGAGAAGAGAAGGGGTGGACAAGAGCAGGCTGCAGCGTATCATCCGCACTGCTGAGAAGGTGATTGGCTGCAATCTACCTACCCTCGAGGACCTGCACTCCTCGAGGACCCTGAGGCGAGCGAGAAAGATTGTGGCCGACTCCTCCCACCCTGGACACTCCCTGTTCCAGCTACTCCCCTCCGGCAGAAGGCTGCGGTCCATCAAGACCAATACCTCACGCCACAATAACAGTTTCTTCCCTTCCGCTGTTGGCCTCTTCAACAAGGCCAAGGGACCACACTGACAATTGACTTCCTGCTAAAACACTGCTCTTGCACTGCATTGCAAAATTGTATCTTGTACATTTGTATTTTTTGTAATATTTGTATTTTTATATTGTAAATTTGGCAACTTATTTTTTTAGCTTTTATTGTATATCTTTATTTTTATTGTATATCTTATTTAATTATAATTCCACTTAGTACTGCTAGTTTATGTACCCTTAGTATAGATAGTCCACATATTTAAATTTGAGGTCCCTATATGTTTATTGTATGCACCTTCCTGCCAAAGCAAATTCCTTGTCTGTGCAAGCTTTCATGGCGAATAAATCCAATTCTGATTCTGATTCTGAGAAGAGTGGGTCAAGAACATTCAGAGGACATTGACCAGAGAAGCCTTTACTCTCATGTCTCCGAAGTGAGAAGTGTTGCAGCAGCTCCAAGCAACACATTCGTAAAAGAAGCCAAACTTTATCACAGCTCTCAGAATGGCCCACGAAAATACATTCCCAGCTCGATATGCAGAGACTCATATCTGACAGCGTGCATCCATCAAAAGGTCACCTCCGCCCGGCTCCAATAAATTGCCTTGTCCTCGCCTTCCTGTTGAGGCGCTTCTTGGCCGGCTTTCTCTTCTTGGTCACCTCCAAGGAAAGTTAGGTTTGGGGAGCAGATGAAGTCTGAAGTGTTCCTCAGAACAGTGTAAGAACCTCTCTGTCTGTCTGTCTGTCCGTCTGTCTGTCTATCTTTCTGTCTGTAAGTCTATCTTTCTGTCTGTAAGTCTGTTTTATAGTGGGATTTTAGTGTAATGATTAGCTCATGAACCAGGCAAAGTTGTAATTTTGCAGGTGTCAATCTCAGGATTCAGGACGTGCAGTGCTGTGGTGGACGTTGTTTGGATGAGCGCTTTGAGATCACACAAAATAACTTTGAGATGGATCCATTAAGCCATGTTATGGATCTTTCAGCCATGTGTCAGACCACACTCATGTCACGACTCACGTAATGTCTCATGTCACGACTCATGTAATGTCTCATGTCACGACTCATGTAATGTCTCATGTCACGACTCATGTAATGTCTCATGTCACGACTCATGTAATGTCTCATGTCACGACTCATGTAATGTCTCACGTCACGACTCACGTAATGTCTCACGTCACGACTCACGTAATGTCTCATGTCACGACTCACGTAATGTCTCATGTCACGACTCATGTAATGTCTCATGTCACGACTCATGTAATGTCTCATGTCACGACTCATGTAATGTCTCACGACTCACGTAATGTCTCATGTCACGACTCACGTAATGTCTCATGTCACGACTCACGTAATGTCTCATGTCACGACTCACGTAATGTCTCATGTCACAACTCACGTAATGTCTCATGTCACGACTCATGTAATGTCTAGATGTTTGTGGGTGTAAGACAATTTAACAGATAACCAATATATTATATATTTTGATCAACATGAGGCTACATGATCATTTGCATGGGAACTGCGAGGTGTTAGGCGGCTCAGAGTTAACTCTGTATAACTCGAGACGAGTTATCCCTTACTTCTAAGCATGAGAAATACAAGGTGTTGCGTGAGTCTCATGGCGAATGCATGAGATTTGAGAGCCCTGGATTTATATTGTGCGCTAGTTATCTCCCTGTCACGTGAGAGGAGGGAGGAGAGGAAGAGAGAGATAAAGGGAGAAGAGGAGGGAGGAGGAGAGGAGAGGAAGAGAGAGATAAAGGGAGAAGAGGAGGGAGGAGGAGAGAAGAGGGGTAGAGGGAGTAGGGTAAAGAAGAAGCAGAAAGAGGAATGGAGGAGAACTGAAACAGCAGTCAGATATGAAGGAGTACCAGGCTGTTACTGGGAGGACCGCTCATGTACATCTCCTCATACTGTAGACCCAGCAGAGACACACACACTCACACTAAACACACTCACTCACACACATACACACACACACATGGACATACACACACAACATTGAAACATTCTAGCAGTATTGTCAGGGTGTTCAGTTTGAAGGTAATGATTGACCTGAAGCAGTAATGGATTCTAGAAATTAACCTTTGCCAGCCAATTTGGTGCTGGCCATGTTCAATTGACATAAAACATTAAAAATATCAATAATCTAAGATGTGTTGACAAGGTGGATGAAATGGACCTTTTCTGGTCATTCCATAGGCATTGGAATCAGCGTATATGATCCCTGATTTTGTGTGTGTGTTGGCGGCAGGAGTGTGTGGATGTGGAGATGTCTGTGTGTGTGGATGTGGAGATGTCTGTGTGTGTGGATGTGGAGATGTCTATGTGTGGAGATGTCTGTGTGTGGAGATGTCTGTGTGTGCGGATGTCTGTGTGTGTGGATGTGGAGAGGTGTGTGTGTGTGGATGTGGAGATGTCTATGTGTGGAGATGTCTGTGTGTGGAGATGTGGAGATGTCTGTGTGTGGAGATGTCTGTGTGTGCGGATGTCTGTGTGTGTGGATGTCTGTGTGTGTGGATGTGGAGATGTCTGTGTGTGTGGATGTCTGTGTGTGTGGATGTGGAGATGTCTGTGTGTGTGGATGTCTGTGTGTGGAGATGTCTGTGTGTGTGGATGTCTGTGTGTGTGGATGTGGAGATGTCTGTGTGTGGAGATGTCTGTGTGTGGAGATGTCTGTGTGTGTGGATGTGGAGATGTCTGTGTGTGTGGATGTCTGTGTGTGTGGATGTCTGTGTGTGTGGATGTGGAGATGTCTGTGTGTGGAGAGGTGTGTGTGTGAGGGTGTGGAGAGGTGTGTGTGTGAGGGTGTGTTTGTGTGTGTGTGTGAGGGTGTGGAGAGGTGTGTGTGTGTTCACCAGGAGGTTATTCATCTGCTTCATTCTGCCAGGCTATCTGAGGAGCCTTTCTCACGGAGTGTTCAGTAATGAGCCATGTGACCCTCCAGATCAGCTCCATGCCGTAGTGTTCAGTAATGAGTCGTGTGACCCTCCAGATCAGCTCCACGCCGGAGTGTTCCGTAATGAGTCATGTGACCCTCCAGATCAGCTCCACGCCGGAGTGTTCAGTAATGAGTCATGTGACCCTCCAGATCAGCTCCACGCCGGAGTGTTCCGTAATGAGTCATGTGACCCTCCAGATCAGCTCCACGCCGGAGTGTTCAGTAATGAGTCATGTGACCCTCCAGATCAGCTCCACGCCGGAGTTCCTGTCAGACAGCCCAGCTACAGGGCTGTGGTTCCTGTCAGACAGCCCAGCTACAGGGCTGTGGTTCCTGTCAGACAGCCCAGCTGCAGGGCTGTGGTTCCTGTCAGACAGCCCAGCTGCAGGGCTGTGGTTCCTGTCAGACAGCCCAGCTACAGGGCTGTGGTTCCTGTCAGACAGCCCAGCTGCAGGGCTGTGGTTCCTGTCAGACAGCCCAGCTACAGGACTGTGGTTCCTGTCAGACAGCCCAGCTACAGGGCTGTGGTTCCTGTCAGACAGCCTGTGTCTCTTACATTTACATTTATTCATTTAGCAGACACTTTTATCCAAAGCAACTTCCAAGAGAGAGCTTTACAAAGTGCATAGGTCACTGATAATAACAACAAGATAGCCCCAAAAACATTGCGGGTAGCCAAAACATGAAGCACATATTGTGAACAACAAAAATAAGTGCCAAAGGGAAGAACCACAAGAGCATGTAGTTAAACAAGTTACAATTAAACAACATGAATCGCTATAAGTGCAAGTGTACCTGTAGAAAAGCAAGCAACAGTAAAAAGTATTTCACAGCGAGTACAACAATTTAAATCAGTTACCACTACATTTACATTTATGCATTTAGCAGACGCTTTTATCCAAAGCGACTTCCAAGAGAGAGCTTTACAAAAGAGCATAGGTCCCTGATCATAACAACGAGATAGCCCCAAACATTGTGAGCAGCCAAAACATGAAGCATACATTGTGAAAAAACAAATAAGTGCCAAAGGGAAGAACCATAAGAGCATGCAGTTAAACAAGTTACAATTAAACAACATGAAGCTCAAAAAGTGCAGGGTGTACCTGTAGAAAAGAAGACAAAACAACAATCAACAGTAAAATATTTCACAGCGAGTACAAGAATTTAAAACCGTTACAACTAACCAACAAGAGCAACAAGTCTCTCAATACGATTCATTGTGATCCTGGAGGAAACTAACATCAGGTCCAGCCAAGCATTCCTAAGTGCCGTTGTACCACTAACCAACAAGAGCAGCAAGACTCTAAGCAAGAGTCATTGTGATCCTTGAGGAAACTAACATGGGGTCCAGCAAACCATTCCTAAGTACCATTGTACTCCCGGAACAAGTGTGTCTTGAGCCTTTTCTTGAAGGTGGGGAGACAGTCAGTGTCCCTGATGGAGGTGGGGAGTTGGTTCCACCACTGGGGGGCCAGACAGGAGAAGAGCTTGGGTTGGGACCGGGCGCTCTTGAGCGGTGGGACCACCAGGCGGTTGTCTGAAGAAGACCGTAGGTGGCGGGTGGGGGTGTAAGGCTGCAGAAGGGACTTGATGTAGTCGGGTGCAGTCCCACTCTTACCATATATCAATCTTTATCATGCATCTTTCTTAAACATGAGGCCTGATCAAGTCATCTGTAACCAGCTGATCTTTAATCAGGTGATCTGTAACCAGCTGATCTCTAACCATGCAGAGAAAGACTCACATCGGGCCTCTGGACTAAATATTTTCCTCTCCACTTTCCTGCCTCCATCCCTTCCTCTCTCCTCCTGCTCCTCCCCCTCTGTGTTTACCTCCCTCGCCCAGCAGGCTCAGGATTCTGTGATGAGCAGTTTGAGAAGTTCAGCGAGGTGTGTGAGTGCTTCCTGAAGGTCAGCTGCTGACACCAGCGCGGCCATTAAAAGGTCAGTTTCTCTGTGTCTTTAGGTGAAAAGGCAGAATTCTACATGCTGTCGATACCAAATCAGTGGAACTCTCTTCCTGTAAACTTCAGGAAGATTAATTTTGTTCGATGTTGCTCATTCCTTTAGACTGCTGGTGTTGCACTAAGCACGTTGTTCCAACACACACACAAGCACGTTGTTCCAACACACACACAAGCACGTTGTTCACACAGTGTCATAACTACTGCAACAATGACGTGATAGACTGTCAGCCTGTAGAGTCTACACTCTTAGACAGACTTCTCACCTCCAACGCCCATCCTCCTCTCCTCCTCTTCTCCTCCTCCCCTCCAACATCCTCCTCTCCTCTCCTCCTCTTCTCCTCCTCCCCTCCAACATCCTCCTCTCCTCTTCTCCTCCTCCCCTCCAACATCCTCCTCTCCTCTTCTCCTCTTCTCCTCCTCCCCTCCAATATCCTCCTCTCCTCTTCTCCTCCTCCCCTCCAACATCCTCCTCTTCTCCTCTTCTCCTCCTCCCCTCCAACATCCTCCTCTCCTCTTCTCCTCCAACATCCTCCTCTCCTCCTCTCTCCTCTTCTCCTCCTCCCCTCCAACATCCTCCTCTCCTCTTCTCCTCCTCCCCTCCAACATCCTCCTCTCCTCTTCTCCTCTTCTCCTCCATCATCCTCCTCTCCTCTTCTCCTCTTCTCCTCCATCCTCCCCTCCTCCTCTCCTACGTGTGTGTGTTGTGTGCATGTGTGTGTGTGTGTGTGTCCTGATCCAGTATTCCAGGTGGATAATTGGCTGCCAGGCCACTCACACATGAAGCAGCTTGGCTTCCACACGCCCGTCAGCCAATTAAACTGCAACTCCACTAGATCAAGTCACACTCTGCCTTCTCTGAGACATAAACACACATATACACTTGTACACACACACATATGCACGCACACACACACATATACACATTCACACACTACCACACATGCACATGCACATGCACACACACACATGCACACACATGCACACACATGCACATATACACACCCATGCACACACATGCACACACACACACATGCACACACACACACACATGCACACACACACACATGCACACACACACACGAGCGCTGCTGTAAAGCTGGGACGGGTCGTAGGGGATTCAGGAAGATGTGGAGCAGCTTAAGATGATGGGACGGGAGCCAGGATTATTCCAGCAGGATCTCCAGTCTAATATCTATTCACCATGTGTCAATGTAATGTTTTATATCTCATATTTATTTAATCTCACTTCCTAATTCCTTTGCACAATGCAGCAGCCTGCCAGGATAAACCACAGAGCTCATGTTGTCCTACAGCAGCGCAAGTGTGCTCCCAGCCCTGCTGGACCACCTGTCTGTCTGCTACTGCTGGACCACCTGTCTGTCTGCTACTGCTGGACCACCTGTCTGTCTGCTACTGAAAAACTCTGGCTCGGTTCTACAGCTGCACGACCCCAGGTCAGACCTAGAACCCTGGGTCAGGTCTAGTACAGTACAACCCTGGGTCAGGTCTAGTACAGTTCAACCCTGGGTCAGGTCTAGTACAGTACAACCCTGGGTCAGGTCTAGTACAGTACAACCCTGGGTCAGGTCTAGTACAGTTCAACCCTGGGTTTAGTACAGTACAACCCTGGGTCAGGTCTAGTTCAGTTCAACCCTGGGTCAGGTCTAGTACAGTACAACCCTGGGTCAGGTCTAGTACAGTACAACCCTGGGTCAGGTCTAGTTCCGTTCAACCCTGGGTCAGGTCTAGTACAGTACAACCCTGGGTCAGGTCTAGTACAGTTCAACCCTGGGTCAGGTCTAGTTCAGTTCAACCCTGGTTCAGGTCTAGTACAGTACAACCCTGGGTCAGGTCTAGTACAGTACAACCCTGGGTCAGGTCTAGTACAGTACAAACCTGGTTCATCACACTGCTTCACACATGAGGCACCAATCAAGATGTGGCACCACAGTTACTATGGAAACACATCTTAAAAGTTTTATCTGATTGCTGCATTGTTTAGATAATGAGATGAGGTGATCAGAACTGTATATTCAATAACACAAAAGGTAGGTCTCCAGGCATGTTAGTGTGTTTCGGTAAGAGAACATGTGTGTATGTTTTAGTGAGAGAGAGTGTGTGTGTTTTTTTTGTATTTGTTGTTTTTCTCCATGTTCCATCCTGTTTCCCTACATCCCTCTCTCATAATCCTCTCTTTCTGTCTCAAACTCTCTCTGTAATCTCTCCATTCTCTTTTTCTCCTCTGTTTTGCACTCCTTAATTCTCCTCTCCCCCGCTTTGCATTCCCCTTCTTCCATCTCTCCTCTCTCTCCTCTCTCCTCTCCTCTCTCTCCTCCTCTCCTCTCTATCCTCCTCTCCTCTCCCTCCTCTCCTCCTCTCCTCTCTCTTCTCCTGTCCTCTCCTCTCTCTCCTCCTCTCTCCTCTCCTCCTCTTCTCCCCTCTCCTCTCCTCTCTCCTCTCCTTTCCTCCCCTCTCCTCCTCTCTCCTCTCCTCCTTGCTCCCTCCTCCTCTCCTCTACTCCTCTCCTCTCTCCTCCCCGATCCTCCTCTCTCATCTCCTCTCCTCCTCTCTCCTCTCCTCCTCTTGTCTCCTCCTCTCTCCTCTCCTCCCGATCCTCCTCTCTTCCTCTCCTCTCCTCCTCTCTTCCTCTCCTCCCCTCCTCCCCTCTCCTCCTCTCTCCTCTCCTCCTTGCTCCCTCCTCCTCTCCTCTACTCCTCTCCTCTCTCCTCCCCGATCCTCCTCTCTTCCTCTCCTCTCCTCCTCTCTTCCTCTCCTCCTCTTCTCCCCTCCTCCTCTCCTCTCTCCTCTCCTTCTCTCCTCCTCTCTCCCCTCCTCGTCTCCTCCTCTCTCCTCTCCTCTCCTCTCTTCCTCAGACATACCAACAGCTCCACCTGGAGGCAGAATCTCACAGGCTTCTCTGAGTCTCTCACACAGTTATTGATGGTTACATGAGCTTTCACACATATTGTTGATCAGAAAAGATTAGGTTTAAAATAATAAACCTGGGGGGGGAATAACATGTTGTTATTCTGTTAATATCAGAATAACAACATGTATGAAACTAAAGGTCCTCACCAGAAAGCAGCTAGATGTGGCTGTCTGAGGAGTGTGACCCATGGGTCTGTAGAGTGTTGTATTACAGAAAGGTCAAGGGTCATCTCTAAACAACAACCAGCATGTGCTGGAAGCTCCTGGGCTCTGCCAGGAGAGGCCTCACTGATAATGGACACAGGTCACAGGTCATGTTGAGACATGAAACAGACTGAAAGTGAAACGCATGATGTGTGTGTTTACCTCATTATCATGTTGACCAGAGATGTGTTTAGCTAAGTTAGCTCAAGAACGGTGTGTGTTGGACCTGAATCATCAGCATATCTTTAGTTCTGCATGTATGCAGAGCTGACAAATACACTTTTAGGGTTTTTGTTGGTTATGGCTACTGATCTATGACATTGCTTGTAAAAAGGGCTTTAAAAATAGTGCTTGGTTGGACGGCAGTCAGAACATGAAAGCCTTTTGTGTGTCTTGACTCACATGTGTTACTCAAAGGGCCATAGTGTTGGTTTGGTGGGGCCAGATGTTATCCTTCTGGGTCCTAACACCAAAAAAAAAAATTATGTTAGCATTTTTAAAAGTTTATCTCTGTATGGATAAAATGTGGATCAATATTGCATGAAGAGTTCCTGAGGTGTGTGTAGTACCATTTATTTCCACTTACTGTCGCTGTGGTACTTTCTGTCTCTAAAACTGTAATCTTCCACAACCGGAAAAAGACGTGGCAAGTGACTGAAACAGTTCCGCTTCCTTGTTTACAGCGAAACTGTCTCGGTGGCTGTAAGGACTATGCATCGTAGATTCATTTAAATAGGCTGAATAGACCTTAACTCTTACCTAGCTAGGCAGCCTGACGGGCGATGGACCGGCTGGTGTTTGTGGTTCTCGGGGGTCTGATAGAGGTTTGCAGCGGTGTGTCCGCAAACAGAGGAGGGTATCAAACGATCACAGATGAAATCCCATTTAAAATCAACTGGCCGGGATCAGAATTCACCCTGGTAAGTGTTGGTGTGTGCGTTGATTCCCGCTTGCAGATATATTAACAAGCTACCTGTCCAGCTACTGGTGCAGGATAAAGCTGCTGTCATGTTATTAAATAATGAAAATGATAGTTGAAAATGATAACCTCTATTTCTTGTTAGCCATCATCGGGTGCACTCTACAAAGATGATGACTTTGTCATCATGACAACAGCGGAGAAAGAGAAATATAAATGTCTCCTTCCCTCGCTGTCCAATGGAGATGAGGTAAAACTCTGTTTAACGTTAACGGCTGTGTAGTGTAATGATGACGAACGTGCAGATAGGAGTCATCCTCCCTCTCAACAGGTTTCTGTCTGTGTGTGTGTGTGTGTCCCAGGATGAAGAGAGGGATTACACTGGTCCTAGTCCCAGTGCTCTCCTGGAACCTCTCTTCAAGCAGAGCAGCTGTTCATACAGGGTGAGGAACAACACCTGTCTCACTCTACACCTGTCTAACCTGTCTCACTCTACACCTGTCTCACTCTACACCTGTCTAACCTGTCTCACTCTACACCTGTCTAACCTGTTTCGCTCTCGACACCTGCCTAACCTGTTTCACTCTACACCTGTCTAACCTGTTTCACTCTACACCTGTCTAACCTGTCTCACTCTACACATGTCTAACCTGTCTCACTCTACACCTGTCTAACCTGTTTCGCTCTCGACACCTGCCTAACCTGTTTCACTCTACACCTGTCTAACCTGTTTCACTCTACACCTGTCTAACCTGTCTCACTCTACACCTGTCTAACCTGTCTCACTCCACACATGTCTAACTTGTCTCACTCTCTACACCTGTCTCACTCTAAATCTGTCTAACCTGACTCACTCTCTACACCTGTCTAACCTGTCTCACTCTCTACACCTGTCTAACCTGTCTCACTCTCTACACCTGTCTAACCTGCTTCACTCTCTACTAACACGTCTTACTCCATACCTGTCTCACTCTCTACACCTGTCTCTTCACCTACTCCTGTTACGTTACTGCACCCTCCTGCTTCTGTTAACCTGTCTACACCTGTCTCTCTTTCTGACACATTGTCTGACAACACACTTCCTCCTAACACACTCTAACACACACACCAACACACACTTCCTCCTAACACACACTTCCTCCTAACACACGCTAACACACACACCAACACACACTTCCTCCTTACACACGCTAACACACACACCAACACACACTTCCTCCTAACACACTCTAACACACACACCAACACACACTTCCTCCTAACACACACTTCCTCCTAACACACGCTAACACACACACCAACACACACTTCCTCCTTACACACGCTAACACACACACCAACACACACTTCCTCCTAACACACACTTCCTCCTAACACACGCTAACACACACACCAACACACACTTCCTCCTAACACACACACCAACACACACTTCCTCCTAACACACACTTCCTCCTAACACACGCTAACACACACACCAACACACACTTCCTCCTAACACACACTTCCTCCTAACACACACACCAACACACACTTCCTCCTAACACACACTTCCTCCTAACACACACACCAACACACACTTCCTCCTTACACACACTTCATCCTAACACACGCTAACACACACACCAACACACACTTCCTCCTAACACACACACCAACACACACTTCCTCCTAACACACACTTCCTCCTAACACACGCTAACACACACACCAACACACACTTCCTCCTTACACACGCTAACACACACACCAACACACACTTCCTCCTAACACACACTTCATCCTTACACACGCTAACACACACACCAACACACACTTCCTCCTAACACACACTTCCGCTAACACATGTCCTGGTGGTGCAGATCGAGTCCTACTGGACGTACGAGGTGTGCCATGGGAAGCATGTGAGACAATACCATGAGGAGAAGGAGACAGGGCAGGTCAGTACAGACAGAACCACAACTGCTGCATTAGCTGCTCATTATAGTATGCTAAAGACATATCATGTTGTTCAAGTATTGTGTGTTGTTTGAGGAGTTCAGTGTGAGTGTGTGTTCCTCCTAGAAGATCAACGTTCAGGAATACTTCCTGGGGAACATGGCTGGGACAGACGACACCACAGGTACAAACTACTTCCTGTCTGAGAGTCAGTTCCTCTACTTCCTGTCTGAGAAGACAATTTCTTATTTTCATGTGTTTGTCTTCCTTCCAGAAGCAGAGAAGATGTCTGAGCTGAAGTCAGAATCAGGGAAGGTTAGTGGACCACTAGCACCTCTCCTTTCCCAGGCCTGTTCCTCTCCTCCCCTCTCTCCCACCTCTCCTTTCCCAGGCCTGTTCCTCTCCTCCCCTCTCTCCCACCTCTCCTTTCCCAGGCCTGTTCCTCTCCTCCCCTCTCTCCCACCTCTCCTTTCCCAGGCCTGTTCCTCTCCTCCCCTCTCTCCCACCTCTCCTTTCCCAGGCCTGTTCCTCTCCTCCCCTCTCTCCCACCTCTCCTTTCCCAGGCCTGTTCCTCTCCTCCCCTCTCCCCCACCTCTCCTTTCCCAGGCCTGTTCCTCTCTTCCCTCCCTCCTTTCTCTCTAATCCCTCCCTCCATTTGCTCTCTGTCTCATCCTCCCTCCAGGTGCCTACTAAGAACGTGGAGGGTCAGCTGATGGCGTTCCACCGCGTGTGGATGGGTGCGGGGACCCCGTGTCTGCTGAGGCAGGGCAGCCCGCGCTCCACCTCTCTGCTGTACGTGTGTCACCCCGAGGCCAAGCACGAGATCCTCTCCATCGCTGAGGTCACCACCTGCGAGTACGAAGTGGTGGTGCTCACGCCCCTGCTCTGCTCCCACCCCAGATACAGGTATACCTGGTACACACACACACACACACACACACACCTGGTACACCCACATACACACACACCTGGTACAAACACATACACCTGGTACACACACCTGGTGTACACACACCTTGTGAAACAACAGTGCCATCTGTGACAAGTTTAAAGTGAAACAGTGTTTCTAAGCCCCGCCCCCAACAACTGTGTGTGTTCAGGTTCAAGTCGTCTCCGGTGAACGCCATCTTCTGCCAGGCGCTGCCAGGTTCTCCTCTCAGACCTTTCAGACTCACCAAGCTGGACCAGGAGCAGAGAGATCTGCTGCGACCGCCCTCCTCCTCCTCCTTCTCCTCCTCCTCTTCCTCCTCTTCCTCCTCTTCCTCCTCCTCTTCCTCTTCTTCTTCCTCCTCTTCCGCTGCCCCAGACAAGGAGGTGAGACGGGGGACAGAGGGGGGTGGGAGGAGACTGGGAGAGTTGAGGCTGGAAACAAGTTAAAGATTGAGGATAAGTGAGGGAGGAGAGACTGTAGGAGGGGAGGAGTGAGGGAGAGGAGGGAGGGGGGAGAGATGGGGGGAGAGATGGGGGAGAGATGGGGGGAGAGGAGACGGGGGAGGGATGGGGGGAGAGGAGGGGGGGAGGGGGAAACGGGGGAGGGGAGAGAAGAGAGGGGAGAGCAGAGGAGGGGGGGAAAGGGGGGAGGGGAGAGAAGGGAGGGAGGAAAGGGGGGAGGGGAGAGGAGTGGATGGAGGGAGGAGAGGAGGGAGAGGAAAGGGGGAGGGGAGAAGAGGGAGGGAGGGGGGGGGAGACAGTAGGACAGTGAACTAGGTACGAAGCACTGTCAACTCTAACTTGTCCCCGCCCTCTTCAGGAGGAGGCGGAGTCTCCAGTCAGAGAAGAGGCATTTAGCTCCACCCACAAGCCCTTGGTGGTGGGCGGGCAGACTCAGGTGACGGTAGGCTCCACCCATATCTCCCACCTGACAGATGAGCAGCTGATCAGGGAGTTTCTGAGTGGCTCCTACTGCCTGCATGGGGTAAGATCTGCTCTCCTATTGGCTGTTGCTCGCTGTGCTGTGGTATGATGTTAAATCCTGTGTGTGATGTCATTCCTTCCTGTGTGTGCTCCAGGGCGTGGGCTGGTGGAAGTATGAGTTCTGCTACGGTAGACATGTACATCAGTACCACGAGGTGAGTCTGTCTACTCACAGGGACGTTCTGGACAATGCACTGTGTGTATGTGCACACATACGTGTGTGGGTGTGTGAATTAGTGTGTGTGCGTTCAGGATAAGGAGCAGGGGAAGAGCATCGTGGTGGTGGGCAGCTGGAGTCTAGAGGAACATCTGGACTGGGCTCAGAGGAACGTAGCTCGCTCATACCAGCTGAAGGACAACGGCCAGCAGAAAGTCAAGTACGACACTCCTCTCTCTCCTCCATCTCCTCCCCTCCCTCCCTCTCCTCTCTCTCTCTTCCTCTCCTCCCCTACATTGAGTTTTTCCAGTCTACCACTATCTAGAAAAGGTGTTGCCATGCTTCTGAGACCCCACAGCGTGTCTGCAGAAGGCTCCTATATATCCTCTCATTATATACTGAAGGTCTCTTATATTGTCTTATTACACGGCTCTTCTTAATGCTGTAGAATGCTACATTCACTTGAATGGGGCTTCCCAACGTTCTGTGGTCAATTATTTGTCCATATTTGACCGTTGCTATGCATAACTGACCGCTGTCAAGGGAAGTGGCCTTTTTGCCTCGGATTCACGTCTTTCGTAGCACTCCACAAGTAGTCCGGTAACTTATCAACCCCTGCGTACTCCGTTGCTTAGCGACATCAGCTGATCTGAAGCCTATCGGAATAAAACATATATATAGCCTACCAGGCAACTATGGATGAGTTTCTGATTAACTTTATTCTGTTTGGGAAATACGGCGATTTTGATACTTGGTTCAAGGCTGAGTCGTTGCCATCGCCAGTGAAGACACAGAATGCCAACAGCTGTTGCCATCGCCGTTGCTATGCATGTTCAACGTCTCTGGCAAACTATTTCTCTGCTGATCAACACTACGAATGGTAACAAATAAATTGTAAAAAAAAAAAAAAATCTTAGCGCTTATCCCGCTTATTATATACTGAAGGTCTCTTATATGGTCTTATTATGTACTGAAGGTCTCTTATATCGTCTTATTATATACTGAAGGTCTCTTATATCGTCTTATTATATACTGAAGGTCTCTTATATTGTCTTATTATATACTGAAGGTCTCTTATATCGTCTTATTATGTACTGAAGGTCTTGAGTTAGAGATGCTGAAGGTCTCTCTGGTCTTGTCTCTAGGTTGGTGTCTCACTTCTACGGCCACGGGGACTTGTGTGACTTGACAGGGAAACCCAGACAGGTCATCGTCAAGCTGAAGTAAGGAGAGGGTCTACTGACACCTCAGGAAGCATGGCCCCTGGACACTGATCTGACTGTGTGTGTGTGAAGCATGGCCCCTGGACACTGATCTGACTGTGTGTGTGTGAAGCATGGCCCCTGGACACTGATCTGACTGTGTGTGTGTGAAGCATGGCCCCTGGACACTGATCTGACTGTGTGTGTGTGAAGCATGGCCCCTGGACACTGATCTGACTGTGTGTGTGTGAAGCATGGCCCCTGGACACTGATCTGACTGTGTGTGTGTGAAGCATGGCCCCTGGACACTGATCTGACTGTGTGTGTGTGAAGCATGGCCCCTGGACACTGATCTGACTGTGTGTGTGTGAAGCATGGCCCCTGGACACTGATCTGACTGTGTGTGTGTGTGTGTGTGAAGCATGGCCCCTGGACACTGATCTGACTGTGTGTGTGTGTGTGTGTGAAGCATGGCCCCTGGACACTGATCTGACTGTGTGTGTGTGAAGCATGGCCCCTGGACACTGATCTGACTGTGTGTGTGTGTGTGTGTGTGTGTGAAGCATGGCCCCTGGACACTGATCTGACTGTGTGTGTGTGTGTGTGTGTGTGTGAAGCATGGCCCCTGGACACTGATCTGACTGTGTGTGTGTGAAGCATGGCCCCTGGACACTGATCTGACTGTGTGTGTGTGTGTGTGAAGCATGGCCCCTGGACACTGATCTGACTGTGTGTGTGTGAAGCATGGCCCCTGGACACTGATCTGACTGTGTGTGTGTGTGAAGCATGGCCCCTGGACACTGATCTGACTGTGTGTGTGTGTGTGTGAAGCATGGCCCCTGGACACTGATCTGACTGTGTGTGTGTGAAGCATGGCCCCTGGACACTGATCTGACTGTGTGTGTGTGTGAAGCATGGCCCCTGGACACTGATCTGACTGTGTGTGTGTGTGAAGCATGGCCCCTGGACACTGATCTGACTGTGTGTGTGTGTGTGTGTGTGAAGCATGGCCCCTGGACACTGATCTGACTGTGTGTGTGTGTGTGAAGCATGGCCCCTGGACACTGATCTGACTGTGTGTGTGTGTGTGTGAAGCACGGCCCCTGGACACTGATCTGACTGTGTGTGTGTGTGTGAAGCATGGCCCCTGGACACTGATCTGACTGTGTGTGTGTGTGTGTGTGTGAAGCATGGCCCCTGGACACTGATCTGACTGTGTGTGTGTGTGTGTGTGAAGCATGGCCCCTGGACACTGATCTGACTGTGTGTGTGTGTGTGTGTGAAGCATGGCCCCTGGACACTGATCTGACTGTGTGTGTGTGTTCCAGGTGTAAGGAATCAGAGTCCCCTCATGCTGTAACAGTCTACATGCTGGAGCCTCAAACCTGCCAGTACATCCTAGGGGTAGAAGATACACACACTCACACACTTAACTACACACACACACACACATATATCTATGCACCTATATACACACACCTATATATACACGTACCTAAACACCTATACACGCACACATATCTACACACTCACATCTCTACACGCCTATATACACACACATCTACACGCCTATACACACGCATCTATACACACACACACACTCACACACACATCTCTACACACCTATACACACACACACACATCTACACACCTATACACACACTCACACACACATCTCTACACACCTATACACACACACACACACACATCTACACGCCTATACACACTCACACACACCTATCTACACACACACACATCTACACACCTATACACACACACATCTACACACCTATACATACACACACACACATCTACACACCTACACACACACTCACATCTACACACTTATACACAGTCTCAGGACTCATGGTTGTGTGTGTTGGTTTGAAGGTGGAGTCTCCGGTCATCTGCAAGATCCTGGACACAGCTGACGAACAGGGCCTGCTGTCCATATCCAGCTAGGAGAGGAGGGGAGAGGAGGAAGGGAGGACAAGAGGACGGAGGATAAAGGGGTTCTTGAGAGAGAGAACCTTGACAGACCCAGAGAACCTTGACAGGGGCGAGGTGGGGGCGGGGCCTGACCCCCGCCCCAACCCCCACCTTGACTCTTACCCCGCCCCTCACCTCACCACCCACCCCGACCCTCACCCCATCCTGCCCGTCTTCACCACCCACCCTGCCCCCGCCCCCGACCTACCCCCACCCTGACCCCGCCCCGCATCTCAGCTGAAATAACAACTAAACCATGTCACATGACACATTCAGACTGTAAAGTTGTATGTTGTTTATCCTGAGGTGTTGGTTGGACGGTGCTTCCATTTAGATTTAAAAACTACAACTGCTGTTGTCTCTCCTGTCATTTTACATTGACTTTGGCACATCCTCTGTTATGGGAAATAAGCTACAACCAGCAGCTGTAACTGAACCAAATCAGTTGTTGTGGCCTATCTGTTCTCCACCTGGAAGGAAAGAGTTTGGATTTTGAAATAATAAAAATTAAGTTTAAATATAAAAAGGCTGCTTACGATACAAAACACCTTAAAATATCACGTGTGAATATCTGATGTATACCCCCCGGTGAGCCTTACCACAGGGGCCTGGGTTCGATTCCGGTCTGGGTCATTTTCTGCATCTTTCTCTCCCTGATTTCTTGTTTATCTTTGTTTATCTCCTGAGTACATGAAGCTGACAGGGCCCAAAGCATCTTTAATATAAATAAGATGTTTTTACATGATGTATATCAGTGTTTCTCAACTGGATTTAAAAGTGGGTCGCGAGCTGGTGTGAAGAGGGTTGTGTACATGTGCTTCGACTCCATCAAAAAGTCCAACTTTTATTTTTATAAGTTACCAAACTTCCGATGGTGCGCTTTTATTTTGAAATGTGTGCAGGCTCCACACTGCCGCCCGCATTCTAGAACACAAATGATCACTGCAATTGTTTTGTGAAATAAATTATAATGGTTTGGAAATGAAATTATTTTGGGGTCATGACTTCATGGCCAAGGAAAAATGTGGCTCCTGAAGTTCGACCAGCTGAGAACCACTGTGCTGAGCTATACCCAGGTACTGCTGTAGGACATGTTTATACTCCACTGCTGTAGGACATGTTTATACTTCACTGCTGTAGGACATGTTTATACTTACTGCTGTAGGACATGTTTATACTCCACTGCTGTAGGACATGTTTATACTTCACTGCTGTAGGACATGTTTATACTTACTGCTGTAGGACATATTCATACTCCACTGCTGTAGGACATATTTATACTTCACTGCTGTAGGACATATTTATACTTCACTGCTGTAGGACATATTTATACTTCACTGCTGTAGGACATATTTATACTTCACTGCTGTAGGACATATTTATACTTCACTGCTGTAGGACATGTTTATACTTACTGCTGTAGGACATATTTATACTTCACTGCTGTAGGACATGTTTATACTTACTGCTGTAGGACATATTTATACTTCACTGCTGTGCTGTAGGACATATTTATACTTACTGCTGTAGGACATATTTATACTTCACTGCTGTAGGAAATATTAATTGTTGACTGCTGTAGGCCAGATTAATACTTAATAGTAAATACTGAAAATGACAGTAATATACTGTATAACATTGGGTAACTGATTGTAAAAGAACTTCAATATATTCTCCTGGTCTTGTGTGGGGAAAACATGTTCCCATTCCATCTACCCCTTACCCATCTAGATGGGTAAGGGGGTAGATGGGTAGGGGGGTAGATGGGTAGGGGGGTAGATGGGTAGGGGGGTAGATGGGTAAGGGGGTAGATGGGTAAGGGGGTAGATGGGTAGGGGGGGTAGATGGGTAAGGGGGTAGATGGGTAGGGGGGTAGATGGGTAGGGGGGTAGATGGGTAGGGGGGTAGATGGGTAGGGGGGTAGATGGGTAAGGGGGTAGATGGGTATAGGGGGGTAGATGGGTAAGGGGGTAGATGGGTAGGGGGGTAGATGGGTAGGGGGGTAGATGGTTAAAGACTTAACTACCATGTCACTGCATACCATACAACTAAACACACTACAGTCGCAAAACATTTATTGATTGATAGAAAATGCATGAGGTTCACAATCACTGTATTATTTTGAAGAGAAATACCATCTAAATAGAACAATATGTAAAATGTTGTGATGGTGTTATTCAGTCAGTTGAATAACACTTCCTTTGTTATGAAAATCCAATCTGGATTATGACGACTCTCTGGTCCGCAGACTCCCAGCTCCGAGGGAGGGGGAAGATCCTCAGACATGGCAGCCATTTATACACTCCCTGGTAGAGACGAGGGGAGGTTAGGGGGAGACGAGAAGGAGGTTAGGATTAGGAGTGGGGGGGTAGGGGTGAGGTTAGGATTAGGAGTGGGGGGGTAGGGGTGAGAGGTTAGGGTGAGGGTCTTAAACAGATGGGATGGGGATCTGGTGCACTGTGCTGCTCTCACGGTCCTGCAGGGCGTCCTGGTGGGTGTGGTAGTGCAGCGCCACATAGGACTTGGCGAGGCTGAAGGCTGGGTTGCTGTTGGGCTGCAGGGTGCTGGGGGAGCTGGGGCCGGCCGAGGGGCTGCTGTTGTAGATGCTGTAGTAGGGCTCGATGCGCGTGTTGATGGGGGTGGAGGTGCTGGGCGGCCGCGGGCGGCGCCCCCCGGTGGTACGGGGGCTCCCTGCAGGCTCCCTGGACTGGCTGGGCCCGCAGGCCTGGTCCACCAGCCTGCGCTGGGGCTTGGGCGACAGCACGTACGCAGAGTTGGTCTCGTGGTGAGACGACTTGTTCCTGTTGGCCTCCAGGCTGCCCTTGCCCATGGCGTGCAGACGGGTCTTGTGCTTGCAGCAGAGGAACACCAGCGCCACCCACTGGAGGCAGCAGAGCACCCGGCGCCGCAGCCCGGCGCTGTTCCGGGAGTAGACGAATGGGTTGATGCCCGACTTGAGCAGGATGAGCGCCAGGCTGCAGAGCTCCAGCTGCAGGTGGGCGGAGCTGCTGCGTGGGCCCAGCACGTCCTGCGCCAGCACGTCCTGCGCCAGCACGTCCTGCGCCAGCGCCACGCCCATGGGAAGGCAGCACAGCAGCACGCAGCACACGATCACCACACACGTGCTCACCGCGCGCGAGTCCTTGGCCGAGGCCAGGTTGACGGAGGAGACCAGCTGGCAGCAGGTGGCGCCCTGGGCGGCGCCCGGCACTGGCGTGGCGCGGGGGGGGGAGCGGGTGCGTCTGGACATGCTGCAGCTTGTTGTAGCTCTGGTTGCGGTAGAGCGACGGCACCTGGACGCCCTCGAAGCCGGCGACCACCAGTGGGGCGGGGGGCCGCGTGGCGTCCACCGCAATCACCGGGCACCTCCTCACCCGCGCGTTCTTCCTCAGCGTCCGAGCGATCATCAGGTACGAGACGGTCACCACGGCCACGCAGAAGGCGAAGTCGGCCAGGTAGACGTACAGCACCACGCGAGCGCGCGACCCCGCCGGGCCCAGGTGCGGCAGGCAGGGCCCGTCCCTCCGGGCGTACGCCCTGAGGGTGAGCAGCGTGGCCATGGTGAAGCTGGAGGCCCACAGCAGGGCGGTGAGGGCCAGGGTGCAGGGCGGGGAGGCGGAGCGGTACGGCTGCTGCCCCAGGACCACGCGCAGCCTGTGCAGCGCGATCACCGCCACCGTCTCCAGGGAGACCAGGACGAAGCCAGAGCTGCTGAGCTGGAAGGCGAAGCAGAAGCCCTGGGAGACTCCGCCCCCTCCGTCCAGGAAAAGGACGAGGGCGAACATTGGCGCCCCGGCGCAGCACAGGAACAGGTCGCACACGGACAGGTTCAGGATCAGGAAGTCAAAGTTGGTGCGGAACTTCCGGAACGCAGGGTCGAAGAAGGAGAGAAACACCACCAGGTTACCGTAGGAACCCAGGATGAAGATGATGAGGAGGAGGAGGGAGCAGGCCGTCAGGGTTGCGGTGTGGATCAGCTCCCAGTGGGGGGAGGAGTGGGGGTCGGAGCTGGTGTTGAGGGCGGGTTGGGGGGGCACCAGCAGCCCTGGGGGGGGGAGGGAGGCGTTCATGGCTCTCAGGGGGGTTGGACCTCTTCTTCACATCCTCCTGCAGGCCAGCTCCGCCATCGCTGCCCCTGGCTCGAGCTTAGGAGACAGAACACAACACTCACACAGGGAACAGAGCCGGTAGGCCACAAGATCACGCAAACGTCCACATGTCTATGATAAATACGTTTCTGTATTATTATAACGTACTGGCTGAACATCGAGTTTTGAAGAAAAAAAATGCACGAAATACTGTGACGTTATTGATGCCCATTTCAATGGTAATGGCACAAACATCGTTCATTAAAACATGTTTAAAATTACTGTCATCTAAAATCCCAGTTGTATTAGAAACGATGCCTACGCGTGAGACTCCTTTATAATTAACATCCCACATTATACACATTGGAGCCCTTTTGACGTGAACAACCTGCACACTGCAGCAAAAACGGCGCATTTTGAAAGGCTGCGTTACTAGCAACGGCCCCAGAATACATACCGGGAGACGAATTTCGATTTTTTCCTTCGAATTCTTACCTTATGTATTCATAATCGCTGACATATCCTCGCGTTCAAAAAATCGGACAATACAGCGTTTATTCGTTTCTTGATGGCACATCCATCCTCTCGGTTTAAGAACGTCGGGCAGGACGTGGGGGAGGTATGAAGTCACTACCGACGTATAAACGCGGGTACCGCCTCAAGCGCTGAGCGGATAATTCGTATATATTTTTTTTATCTTGTAGTCAAAGATCATCTATCATCACTGTATTTAGGTCTAACCATGCCCCCGCCCCGCCACCCCTCCTCACACAAACAACTGTTCAAGCATAATTAGATACTGTATTGTTATTTCTTGTTAAAAGTAGCCTGCTACACCTTGATAGACTAAACACAACCCAAAGTCAAAAGTTTCATACAAACAACCACATTTTTTTATTTTTTTATTCATTAAATATAAGCAAACAGTACATCAACAAAAAAAACACTTGCAGTTTTGGCACTACACTCTACAGAAGTGAGGTACTAAACTGGATGGTGTGTCCGAGAGACTGGGCTCACATCTCCATGAGGAGACAAGCCCAAAACAATAAACCAAAAGGTTTCTCACCGGGTGTTAAAAGAAAGTAAAAGTAAGAAATTAAGAAGAGAGGAAACTGCAGGATGTCTTACTTCTGGTCTCTCCTGGTATGGAGATACAGGTCTTGGTCTCTCCTGGTACCGCGATACAGGTCTGGCCTCTGGTCTCACCTGGTACTGAGACACAGGGGTTGCAGGTGTCTCCTGGTACAAAGATACAGGTCTTGGTGGTCTCTCCTGGTACAATAATACAGGTCTTGCTGGTCTCTCCTGGTACAGAGATACAGGTCTTGCTTCTGGTCTCTCCTGGTAGAGATACAGGTCTTTCTGGTCTCTCCTGGTACAGAGATACAGGTCTTGCTTCTGGTCTCTCCTGGTAGAGATAGAGGTCTTTCTGGTGTCTTCTGGTACAGAGATACAGGTCTTGCTGGACTCTACTGATACAGAGATACAGGTCTTGCTGGACTCTACTGATACAGAGATACAGGTCTTGCTGGGAGAGATAGGGTTTTTTTTGGGACTTGTGTATCACACTGCGCTCAGATCTTCACAGCACACTTCTCACACACACACACACCCTAAACTACACACACACACACACACACACACACACACACACACACACACACTCTCAATTACACACAGACCATGCAAGAACAGGTAGAAAGATAGCACTCTACCAAATCTATGAACTCTCTAAGAAGAGTTTTTATCACCAACACTTCAAAATAAAATAAATACAATAAATATGTTGTGTTTGTTATATACAGGATATATACATAAAATATGCATATAATCATATAGATAAAACACACACACATGGCCAGATGCTCAGATAGATGTAGGCGGTCTCAAACACACACGCACGCACACACACACCTGTACAGTAATATTACAAACCGCAGACCAGTTATTCCTGCGGTGGTTCAACCTTAAATATTAAGTATAGTAGAAATGTAAATGAGCGCTCAATACATAAATACACAACTCTTTATTCAAGTCCTCTCCTCCCGCCCTGGCCTCTCTCTGTCTTGGGTCCAGCAGAGACCAGCAGGAACTATATTAGACCAGTAGACTCCAGAAGAGACAATGTTGCACCAGTAGAGACCAATATTGACTAGTAGTCTGGAAGAGTCCAGTAGAGACCAGCAGAGTCAAGGTATTCTTTCCTTCCGGCTTCCTGTACCATCTCCTGTGCCATCTCCTGTGCCATCTCCTGTGCCATCTCCTGTACCATCTCCTGTGCCATCTCCTGTGCCATCTCCTGTGCCATCTCCTGTGCCATCTCCTGTACCATCTCCTGTGCCATCTCCTGTGCCATCTCCTGTGCCATCTCCTGTGCCATCTCCTGTGCCATTTCCTGTACCATCTCCTGTGCCATCTCCTGTACCATCTCCTGTACCATCTCCTGTGCCATCTCCTGTGCCATCTCCTGTGCCATCTCCTGTGCCATCTCCTGTACCATCTCCTGTCACTCCTCCTGGCCAAGAGCATCCCTCCAGGAGACCATGGAGGAGATGTTCAGCTGATCACCATCTGAAGACACAGCAGGATACCAGGGTGAGCACTGGTCTCTGGTGGTGTGTGACACCAGCAGGTAGTGTGTGTGTGTACCTGTCTAGGCATAGTAGCAGGGGGACACCAGCAGGTCAGTCAGCACCAGCAGCTGGTCATCAGTGAACTGCTGTTTGTGCTCCTGCCAGTTGTCATGGTGAGTCCTGCGGAAGTTAGACAGAGTCTTCTTCACCGTCATCTGCAGGAAAGAGAGAGAGGAGGGTGAGAGGTGTGTGTGTGTGTACCTCTATGGGCTGTGTGTGTGTGTACCTCTATGGGCTGTGTGTGTGTGTGTACCTCTATGGGCTGTGTGTGTGTGTGTGTACCTCTATGGGCTGTGTGTGTGTGTGTACCTCTATGGGCTGTGTGTGTGTACCTCTATGGGCTGTGTGTGTGTACCTCTATGGGCTGTGTGTGTGTGTGTGTACCTCTATGGGCTGTGTGTGTGTGTGTACCTCTATGGGCTGTGTGTGTGTACCTCTATGGGCTGTGTGTGTGTACCTCTATGGGCTGTGTGTGTGTGTGTGTACCTCTATGGGCTGTGTGTGTGTACCTCTATGGGCTGTGTGTGTGTGTGTACCTCTATGGGCTGTGTGTGTGTGTGTACCTCTATGGGCTGTGTGTGTGTGTGTACCTCTATGGGCTGTGTGTGTGTGTACCTCTATGGGCTGTGTGTGTGTGTGTGTGTACCTCTATGGGCTGTGTGTGTGTGTGTACCTCTATGGGCTGGGTGTGTGTGTGTACCTCTATGGGCTGTGTGTGTGTACCTCTATGGGCTGTGTGTGTGTGTACCTCTATGGGCTGTGTGTGTGTACCTCTATGGGCTGTGTGTGTGTGTGTGTGTATCTCTATGGGCTGTGTGTGTGTGTGTACCTCTATGGGCTGTGTGTGTGTGTGTACCTCTATGGGCTGTGTGTGTGTACCTCTATGGGCTGTGTGTGTGTGTGTGTACCTCTATGGGCTGTGTGTGTGTGTACCTCTATGGGCTGTGTGTGTGTGTGTGTACCTCTATGGGCTGGGTGTCGTTGAGGTGAGCGCTCAGGTCCATGAGCAGCTGGGGCATCCACGTGGGGACATCGTAGGGAGAGGAGAGGACGCAGGCACTCAGCCCCAACACGCCCGCATGACGCCTCACCAGGTCTGCACACACGTTTACACACGTTTATATATACACACTCACTGTGTACCTCCAGAGGGGATGGTGTGTGTGTACCTCCAGAGGGGATGGTGTGTGTGTACCTCCAGAGGGGATGGTGTGTGTGTACCTCCAGAGGGGATGGTGTGTGTGTACCTCCAGAGGGGATGGTGTGTGTGTACCTCCAGAGGGTATGGTGTGTGTGTGTACCTCCAGAGGGGATGGTGTGTGTGTACCTCCAGAGGGGATGGTGTGTGTGTACCTCCAGAGGGGATGGTGTGTGTGTGTACCTCCAGAGGGGATGGTGTGTGTGTACCTCCAGAGGGGATGGTGTGTGTGTGTACCTCTAGAGGGGATGGTGTGTGTACCTCCAGAGGGGAGGTGTGTGTGTACCTCCAGAGGGGATGGTGTGTGTGTACCTCCAGAGGGGATGTGTGTGTGTACCTCCAGAGGGGATGGTGTGTGTGTACCTCCAGAGGGGATGGTGTGTGTGTACCTCCAGAGGGGATGGTGTGTGTGTGTACCTCCAGAGGGGATGGTGTGTGTACCTCCAGAGGGGATGGTGTGTGTACCTCCAGAGGGGATGGTGTGTGTGTGTACCTCCAGAGGGGATGGTGTGTGTGTGTGTAACTCCAGAGGGGATGGTGTGTGTACCTCCAGAATGGATGGTGTGTGTACCTCCAGAGGGGATGCTGTGTGTGTGTACCTCCAGAGGGGATGGTGTGTGTGTGTGTGTACCTCCAGAGGGGATGGTGTGTGTGTGTGTGTACCTCCAGAGGGGATGGTGTGTGTGTACCTCCAGAGGGGATGGTGTGTGTACCTCCAGAGGGGATGCTGTGTGTGTGTACCTCCAGAGGGGATGGTGTGTGTGTGTGTGTACCTCCAGAGGGGATGGTGTGTGTGTGTACCTCCAGAGGGGATGGTGTGTGTACCTCCAGAGGGGATGCTGTGTGTGTGTACCTCCAGAGGGGATGGTGTGTGTGTGTGTGTACCTCCAGAGGGGATGGTGTGTGTGTACCTCCAGAGGGGATGCTGTCCGCTGCAGAACCTAGCTCCCTCCTTCTGCTCCTGGGCAGTCTGGTCCTACACAGCTCCTCAAAGTGGCTCTGCATGGAGGGGTCCATGGACAGGAAGTTACACTGCAGGAAGCCGCTCAGCGTGGTGGCAGCCATCTCCCTCACCTGGGGGGGGGGGGGGGGGGGGGGGGTTACCAGAGTTACCATCCTCTAGGACTGAACATACAGCATGTACATATCCAGACAGACAGTCAGAGGGTGGGAGAGAAAGATGGAATGAAATAGAGAGAGGGAGGGAGAAGTAAGGAAACAATGAGAGAAGGAGGGAGTGACAGAGAAAGAGATAGAGAATAAGAGTGGGAAAGAGAAAGCGAGGACAGTATGGTAAGTATGTCCTCTCAAAGTTGGACTACTGCAACTCGCTGCTCGCCGGTCTCCCAGCATGCGCAACCCGCCCTCTCCAGAGGATTCAGAACGCAGCGGCCCGTCTGGTCTTCAATCTACCCAGACGCTCCCATGTTATCCCGCTCCTCATCTCCCTTCACTGGCTTCCCATCACGGCCCGTATCAGATTCAAGACTCTGGTACTGACCTTCCGAGCAGTGAACGGGACTGCACCCGACTACATCAAGTCTCTCCTCCAGCCTTACACCCCCCCCCCCCCCCCCCCCCCCCCCCCCGCCACTTACGGTCTTCTTCTGACAACCGTCTGGTGGTCCCACCGCTCAAGAGCGCCCGGTCCCAACACAAGCTCTTCTCCTGTCTGGCCCCCCAATGGTGGAATCAACTCCCCACCTCCATCAGGGACACTGACTGTCTCCCCACCTTCAAGAAAAGGCTCAAGATGCACTTGTTCCGGGAGTACAACGGCACTTAGGAATGCTTGGCTGGACCTGATGTTAGTTTCCTCCAGGATCACAATGACTCTTATTGAGAGACTTGTTGCTCTTGTTGGTTAGTTGTAACGGTTTTAAATTCTTGTACTCGCTGTGAAATATTTTACTGTTGATTGTTGTTTTGTCTTCTTTTCTACAGGTACACCCTGCACTTTTTGAGTTTCATGTTGTTTAATTGTAACTTGTTTAACTGCATGCTCTTATGGTTCTTCCCTTTGGCACTTATTTGTTTTTTCACAGTGTATGCTTTATGTTTTGGCTGCTCGCAATGTTTGGGGCTATCTCGTTGTTATGATCAGGGACCTATGCTCTTTTGTAAAGCTCTCTCTTGGAAGTCGCTTTGGATAAAAGCGTCTGCTAAATGCATAAATGTAAATGTAAAGAGAGATAAAGATAATGAGAGTGGAAAATGACCCTGACCTCCAATTCAGAACACATTCAGACCGTCAATCTCCAAGAACTGTGAGTTCGATAAGACATTTGAGTCCTCATTTCGGTTCCTAACTACTACGAAGGGTATTACGATCCCTTGGTGGTATTTTTCAGTAGATAAAATTGCTAGTCTTGGAGGAGTCTTTTACATGGCTACAGGATGATTGGCTGACTTTACAGTTCAAATATAGGCTAAAGCCAAAAAGTTTCTGGCTTACTGCCTCTCCATTAAATGATGGCCTGAAAAAATTAAATGAAAATAGCAGAGTGGGGCACAAAAAAGGACCGGATTCGAAAACCAGAATCTGAATCGATAACATTGAAACGATACCCAACCCTAATGACTGCGTAGCATTTCCCATGGCTGAAAGCAGTTAAACACTAGAGGACTGGAGAGAGAGACCAACCCTCCATCCCCCCGTCCCTTTGAATCTCAACATGATCTCCATGGCAACAGGCTACTCCTGCAGCCTGCGCCTCATAGCAACAGGGAGAGGACTTAAAAGAGAAAGAGAGGGAGAGAGAGTGAAAGAGAGAAGGAAAGAGAGAGAGAGAGGAAACAGAAAGGGAAATAGACGAGGGAGATTTATAGAAAGAGAGGGAGAAGACAGAGACAGACAGAGAGAGAGACAGAGAGAAACAGACAGAGAGACAGGCACACAGAGACACAGACAGAGAGAGAGAGAGAGAGAGAGAGAGAGACAGACAGACAGACAGACAGACAGAGAGACAGAGAGAGAGAGAGAGAGAGAGAGAGAGAGAGAGAGACAGACAGACAGAGAGAGAGAGAGAGAGAGAGGGGGGGGGGTACCTCCAGCTGCTCATCCTGCAGCAGCTGTATGACCAGGTGTCTGACGTGCTGCACAGCGCTGGGCTGGCTCAGGAAGGTGAACAGGTTGTAGAACACCATGATCTGCAGGTACGTCAGCACTGTGTACCTGGCATGCCAGGAGCTGCTGCCCGCGATCTGGAAACACACACACACAGAGATCAGTTCCATTCCCATATGTGATGCACTACCTTGTTGTGTACTAACATGCTAACATGCTAACATGCCAGCATGCTAACATACACTCTAGCACCTTGTGTCCACTGCTGGTTCTATATCTTAGTACTTGTATATTGTGTGTTATATATATCAGTGTTTCCCAACCCTTTTTCAGTCATGGCACCCTTAGCCAAGTCCCCCCCCCCCCCCCCCACCCCCTTCACTCTACATATCCCGAATTCTCCTGATTGAGGAACATTTTTAACTCTTCCCTCAGTTCGTAGAGTCGTGACAAAACCTTGCTGCTTGATAGCCATCGAACGGCCGTATGTAACAACAAGCTCTGCTGTTCCGCTCCCATTTCCTTGCATAAAATCGAAAATAGACGGCTCTTCAGTGGGCTTGCCTTGATTAAATGAACTATATCTACTGCTCTGTCCAGTACATCAGACTTTCTTCGGGAGCATCTTTGCTACCAGTGCCTCCCTATGTAAAAAGCATACCAACATTCTCTGTTTGATGTAATGCAGTGTCACAGTTCATGCGAGCGCGCAGGGCGCACGAGCAACATTTTTGGGCCTTTATTTGAGCGCAAAATTATTTTTTGAGCTTTAGGTAAAATAAACATAGCCGTTTTTCAATTGGTAAAACGTTGTCTAGTGAAGATTGTCTTTTTGTCTTTTATTTTTCAGCCCCTTACGTTTCTTAGCCTGGTTTTCGATCGTTATACAGTATAGTCTCTACTAGCTAGCTTTCAAACTCAGTGTCACTGTCGTGTGTAAGCGAGACAAAGGGGGAGGGGGTAAGGGCTGCACAGACGTTCATTTGGAATAGACCAACCGGCCTGGGGGAAAGGGGGGCCGGCCAACCGCGTCGCTCAATCTTCTGCCGTCATTTTATTAGTAGTAAAAAAAATTATAAGGCAAGCGGCCCTCCAGCCCAGAAGTATCTCGGCCCACCGGGAATTCTCCCAGTGCTCCCGATGGCCAGTCCGCTACTGGTTGAAGGACTTTTACACGGCACCCCTGCTCTCATCAGACACACCCCAGGGTGCCGCGGCACCCCGGTTGGGAAACACTGTTATATATTATTATGGATATTGTGTGTTATATATTATTATACCATGGTCTGGGTGAATACTCGATTCTGATTGGCTGCAGGAGTGTACATTATCGGGTGATAACGGACACCTACTACGTAGTTGCAGCAAAACTGTATTTTCACCGTTCTAAATTATTCCGCTGGCTACATAGTATATGAGCCTGTACAAAGTGTCTGAAATAAGTAACCATAACAACGGGGACGGAGTCAAAGCCTCCATTTGCAATTTTGAAAGACTTTAACAAGCTAACTTGTATTTACAACAATGAGTGACTTCAATATTTATTTTAACCTACCGGTATTTGAAAAATGTTACTTTCTGAATGTAGTGTGTCAGTGTCACGTAACCGCTCATCTCACATCCCATTCGCTATTCACCTCGCTAGTCAATCTACTGCAGACAGGCTGCAGCCAACACGACAGTAGCAGCAACTCTACACATGGCCGATTATTTTCTTCTTTAAAATCTTGATTTTATTTGGGGACAATGACATGGCTCTATAGCTGGCTAGTCATGTTGTTAAACATACTGTCAAATTATAATTACTGTTTGGAGAAAATGTCAATTTAGATTAGATTTTTTTTTCATCTCACATCCATTTGCTATTCAACTCGCTCCACAGGCTGCGGCCGTACTGTAGCCTAGTACTAGTATGGCCGATACTTTGTTCGTGAAAATCTTGATATTGATTTTGGGACAGTGACATGGCTGGTTAGCTAGCAAATCTTATTGTCAAACATACTGTAAAATGATATTTACTGTTTGTCAACCGAACACAATGTTATTGCCTCTGAATCTTGCTAGCATTACGTTAGCTTTCGGGCTAATAGCTCAGCCAAGGGAAAGCCGGTGTTGGTTCTATGAGCTGAGCGGACTATAAAATATCAGAGTTGGCTAACGTTAAAAAACGTTAGATTTCTTTTGCAAAACGCCTGAAAACATAAATTAATGTTAGGGTTAGGGTTCTAACCCTAACCCCCCCCAAAAAAACGTTGGCAAGTGACCATGGTATAAGCGGGATAATGCCCTTCGAGGTGTCCAATATCACCTGATAATGGCCTCCGCATCGTCCATTATCAGGTGATATTGGACACCTTGTCGGGCATTATCCCTTACTTATAGATATTGTGAGTTAGTATGTATTACAGGGCTAGAAATTGTGACCATTTTGGTTCCCAAAATTGTATCTGTGCAACCTCAAAATATATTTGGGAAACTTTGTGCAAATAATCGTTAAGGTGCGGCTCATGGTCATGTCTTTACAAAACGCTACAGGAAGTAACTAGCGCACACAGTTTTAGTTGGGAGCACATTAATGTGTTGGCAGTTTGCAGGGGCGTAGCCTGGACATAATTTCTGGGGGGGCCAGCTCTGGCCAGTCTTTTATTTGGGGTGACACTTGATTGTCAAAAACTACTATTTTAAAACTCACACACTGCATCATTCAGAGCAGCAGTTTTCTAACGGTATCCAGTGGTTAGCTGCTAGTCTCCATTGAAGCGCTGTCAGAATGCAGGTACGTTGGTTTGCGTCTTGCGCTGTTGATGGGGGCATGGCCCAACATGTTGCGAATATGGGGCTTGTAGCGTAAGTGACAAATGACAATATAAGACGACTTTATAAAAAAAAATACTAATGCATTTTTTCAGCTTTATACCGTTTCTGTTGAGGAGGGTTTAAAAAAATAAATAAATACAATAAAATAAACTTTTGTGAGGTTGGGGGGGCGGCAGGGTGGCCATTCTCTGACCAATGGTGGCCGTAGCCCCCCCTGGCCACCACGTGGCTAAGCCCCTGGCAGTTTGACATCAGTAATCACATTAATATATGTAACAAAATTCACTGATCTATACTGAAAGTATCCACTTTATATTGTTGTTCTGTTAGCTAGCCAGAATTTCATCCATAAAGAAAACTGCTGATTTATATGCCAGAAGTCAGCACTGCTAACCTGGCTATATCGGTTATAAAACAGTGTTCTTGCAGGTTTCAGTAAATGAAATTTAAGACCTTTTTAAGACATTTTAAGACCATAAAGATTGAAATGTAAGACCTACACAACGCAATACCCCAAAAATATTCTAATCAAATTAATTCGTAAAAATTTTGCATTCATTTAATTTACAGATGATGCAATCACATTAGCTAATTGAGTATTTTTAGGGCAAAGTTTGCAGCGAGCCTCGTACCTGGAGCTGGGTACCGCTTGTAACCAAAAGTGGAAATCGCTGTGATCTAACCATGGCTCTTTGAAAGTACACTTTCCCATTTTCCACACGTAGCCGAACTTTAACAAACTCTGAGGAGACGCTGACGTATTGCATTTATCACCGTGTACATACCAACACCAATATCCCCCAGAAAGAACTACAACACACCGAACCAACGTTCTGAGGGCAGCGTTCTGATGGTTTTGTTACAATTGTACCAAAGAGCTCCACTTTGTAGGCTACGACTCAATACTTTTTTGCTACTTTGTAATAACTTACTGCGGACAGCGTTTCTGGAAATGAACGAGGGTAAATCCTTTTTTTAGACCTGACTAAATTAAATTTAAAGGGGTGATTGACTGTTTTTTGGGGGGTATTTCACACTGTTTCCTTAAGGTCTCTGAATTGGGTATGTAACATTGGTTGGGCTGAAAATGACCCGGGTGCTGTTCTATGCCCCCTGATGCATCCTGTGAAATAGCCCCAGAATGAAACGCTAGGTCTTCTTCGTTTATAGTATGCTCATGAATATATAGATGAGCCGCGTGCTGATTGGTTGGTTTACAATGAGTGAAGCTGCAGAGCAAAGACGCAACACGGCCACAGCACTCACTGAAACATTGAAGGTGGAGACTTGAAATCAAAACGTACAAATAAATCTATTGTGTCTACACCACACTGTTTTCAACAGATTGACTAGATATCATTTGAAATGATTACGTTAGTTGTTTCACTTCGGTTGTCGAAGCAAACAGGATCGACTTAGGTGGGTAACGTTAGCACTACAACTTAGCAAACAAACTATCGTGCAACAAACATGCATCTTGAATTGTAGATTTACATGACAACAAGGGTTATTTATTTGAATGAAACAGTCAGGAACATAAAATAACGTTAGCCCCATTGCCAGTAAACTAAATCATCACACATTCTACCTATGCTAGATACAGGATACGGTAGCAAAGCTAATAACTGTTAGCGACAACATCATACTACAGCTTGCGGTTGTGATGAACATAAGGTCGGAACAGCACCTCTTTTCAGCAACAGCTTCATAGCAAATCCTGCTTTACATTGTCCCAGGTTTTCAAAACTGTCCTCGGTGAAATGGTTCGAGCAAATGTGTAATTGAGGGTCGAACTGCACAGGGATCTTCTCATAGACAAACATCACAGCCCGTCGAGTGTTTGGTTCCTTGGGAAGACTGAAAAGTGTCAGCATTCCCTGTACAGGCTGGAACTGCATTTACGACCGTCCATTTTCAATATCCTTGAAAAAATGTTGTTCTTTGTAATTACGTGGAAGTACACAGAGCAGCGCGCAGCAAATTTTGGGGCGTGACACAGGTACAGACCAGAGCCAAAAAAGGTGGAGCCACTGAACTGACGTCAGTTCGGTGGCTTTTTCAAAACCTACTGTTTTACAGCTACATTTTTTAATTGTGAGATTTGCATAGGAAAGAGGCGTCAATGGACTTTGAGGTTCACTGTATGTCCATTTTACCCACTGAACTGTCGTTATTCAACTGTGACAAGGTAAATTCGGTTCTGCAATCAATGACCCCTTTAAGACCTCGGATGAAAATCGGTCTGTTTTTAAGATGTTTTAAGGCCTTAAATTTAAAGTTCAGAATTGTAGACTGTTTAAGACCCCGCGGGAACTCTGTAAAAGCAAATTTGCTGCTAAATAACAGTAACTGCTAAATAACAGTAGTCTATAGGGTACCCAAAAACTTATGTGAATTGCCAATTGAAAGGTTGTCCAGCAAGTGATGATTCCTTAAGCACTGAAAATCTAATCCTGTCTTTCTAGGCTAAACTGTGTGACTTTGTGTAGTTAAGAGCCATTGGTCTACACAGCTGCAGATAACCATCAAGCTACACCTACTGAAATAAACCATCCACTTTAAATATTGTATTTTTCTTAGTTAGCCAGCCAGTATTTCATCAGTAAACAGTCTTGGATTTTCTGTATGCACTGACATATAATATTGTTCATGTCTTATGCCTGTTTTAGACTCTCTATATCCATATTGTTTCCACTCATAAAAGCAGCTCAGTCAACTCAACATGGCTGATTCTAGAGTGAAGAGTGCAAGCCAAACTGGCGGGGAAATTATTTTTCATTATTTGATGTCAAACTGCTCCAAACAACGTCAATCCCGACACTGCACTCTGTTGGGTTATAAAGAGCTGCAGAATATGAACTTTGCAAAGTGTCTAGTTCTAGAGCTGATTGTGGGAAACTATAAACCCATTCTTATTCGTACACACACACATTCCTGGCAATATTAGACAGATAATTATTATGTTGTTTTTACTGCTGGAGAATCACCAACGACCAGAACCAAACTCCTTGTGTGTGTTAACATACTGTGTGTGTGTTAACATACTGTGTGTGTTAACATTCTGGCTTGGCCAATAAATCAGATTTGAATATTATTTTTATCTTTAGAACAAGAACAGGGATGTAAACATGAATATGATTGTGAGTGTGTGTGGTTGCCATGGTAGTGAGTGTGACTGGTTGCTACGGTAATGAGTGTTTCCCATGGTAGGATGTGAAAAGCTGTGACTTCTGCAGTGTGTGTGTGCGCGTGTGTGTGTCTCACCTCCTGAAGAGTGCGCAGCACCTGGGGGATCTGCTGGCTGTAGAGCAGACCCTGGGACATCAAACACAGACACATCTTAGCATCCCTCTTCAGCTCGTCATAGCTGTCGTCGTTCTCCACCGGAGCAATCTGACGAGGGCACAGAGAGGGAGAACAGTTCCATTACAGGAGATAATCTGGAACATAACTGATATCTTGGACAGGACAAGGTGGTGACAGGAGAGTAGGCAGGAAGTGGAGGTGACATGGCAGAAATGTAGCAGGAAGTGGATATGACATCAAAACAAGAAGTGGAGGTGACAGGACAACATGAAGCAATACGTGCAGGTGATAGGACATCAGGAAGCAGGAAGAGTAAGTGACAGGACAACAGGAAGTGGAGGACAATAGGAAGCATGAAGTGCAGGTGACAGGACAACAGGAAGCAGGAAGAGTAAGTGACAGGACAACAGGAAGTGGAGGACAATAGGAAGCATGAAGTGCAGGTGACAGGACAACAGGAAGCAGGAAGAGTAAGTGACAGGACAACAGGAAGTGGAGGACAATAGGAAGCATGAAGTGCAGGTGACAGGACAACAGGAAGCAGGAAGAGTAAGTGACAGGACAACAGGAAGTGGAGGACAATAGGAAGCATGAAGTGCAGGTGACAGGACAACAGGAAGCAGGAAGAGTAAGTGACAGGACAACAGGAAGTGGAGGCCAATAGGAAGCATGAAGTGCAGGTGACAGGACAACAGGAAGCAGGAAGAGTAAGTGACAGGACAACAGGAAGTGGAGGACAATAGGAAGCATGAAGTGCAGGTGACAGGACAACAGGAAGCAGGAAGAGTAAGTGACAGGACAACAGGAAGTGGAGGACAATAGGAAGCATGAAGTGCAGGTGACAGGACAACAGGAAGCAGGAAGAGTAAGTGACAGGACAACAGGAAGTGGAGGACAATAGGAAGCATGAAGTGCAGGTGACAGGACAACAGGAAGCAGGAAGAGTAAGTGACAGGACAACAGGAAGTGGAGGACAATAGGAAGCATGAAGTGCAGGTGACAGGACAACAGGAAGAGTAAGTGACAGGACAACAGGAAGTGGAGGACAATAGGAAGCATGAAGTGCAGGTGACAGGACAACAGGAAGAGCAAGTGACAGGACAACAAGAAGCAGGAAGTGCAGGTGACAGTACAACAGGAAGTGGAGGTGACAGGACAACAGGAAGCAGGAAGTGGAGGTGACAGGACAACAGGAAGCAGGCATGATGCTCACCTTGAAGAGCAGAGGAAGCAGCTGGAGCTGCTCTGGGACGGCAGTAGAGAAGGATCGTCCAGCACTGGCCATTAGCCACTTCAGCACTGAGACACAGGAGACATAACATCACTACTGCACTAGAGGAGACATAACATCACTACTGCACTAGAGGAGACATAACATCACTACTGCACTAGAGGAGACATAACATCACTACTGCACTAGAGGAGACATAACATCACTACTGTACTAGAGGAGACATAACATCACTACTGCACTAGAGGAGACATAACATCACTACTGCACTAGAGGAGACATAACATCACTACTGTATTAGAGGAGACATAACATCACTACTGTACTAGAGGAGACATAACATCACTACTGTATTAGAGGAGACATAACATCACTACTGCACTAGAGGAGACATAACATCACTACTGTACTAGAGGAGACATAACATCACTACTGTACTAGAATACTCCACTGAGACACACCCTGCTCCTACATGTCTCCATGGTAACCTGCTCCTACCTGTCTTCATGGTAACCTGCTACCCATCTTCATGGTAACCTGCTCCTACCTGTCTTCAGCAGCTTGATGGCCTGGGTCCTCTCGTCCTGCAGGCCACCCTCGTTCTCCTCCAGCACGTGGTTCTGGATCTCCTCGTCTCCCTCCAGCAGAGGCTTGAGGTGCTGCATGACGCGCTGCGTGAAGTCAGCGACGCGAGGGGAGGAGGTGGGCTGGACGGACGGCAGGGTCACGTCGATCATGAAGATGTAGGTGAGAACACTGCAGATAGGGGGCAAGGTAAGGAGGGGGCGTGGGTGTGTGATAGAGTGTGTATGTGTTCTGGGGTGTGGTGTGTGAGAGAGTATATGTTCTGGGGTGTGTGAGAGAGTGTGTATGTGTTCTGGGGTGTGTGAGAGTGTGTATGCGTTCTGGGGTGTGTGTGAGAGAGTGTATATTGTGGGGTGTGTAGGTCAGCACACTGCAGAAAGGGAAACAGGGTTGTGAATGGGTGTGTGAATGAGATGTGTGTGCATGTGTCAGTCTGGGTCCTGCGTATGTGTGTGTGCCTGTGTCAGTCTGGGTCCTGAGTATGTGTGTGTGTGCATGTGTCAGTCTGGGTCCTGAGTATGTGTGTGTGTGCCTGTGTCAGTCTGGGTCCTGAGTATGTGTGTGTGTGCATGTGTCAGTCTGGGTCCTGAGTATGTGTGTGTGTGCCTGTGTCAGTCTGGGTCCTGAGTATGTGTGTGTGTGCATGTGTCAGTCTGGGTCCTGCGTATGTGTGTGTGCCTGTGTCAGTCTGGGTCCTGAGTATGTGTGTGTGTGCATGTGTCAGTCTGGGTCCTGAGTATGTGTGTGTGTGCATGTGTCAGTCTGGGTCCTGCGTATGTGTGTGTGCCTGTGTCAGTCTGGGTCCTGAGTATGTGTGTGTGTGCATGTGTCAGTCTGGGTCCTGAGTATGTGTGTGTGTGCCTGTGTCAGTCTGGGTCCTGAGTATGTGCGTGTGTGCATGTGTCAGTCTGGGTCCTGAGTATGTGTGTGTGTGCATGTGTCAGTCTGGGTCCTGAGTATGTGCGTGTGTGCATGTGTCAGTCTGGGTCCTGAGTATGTGCGTGTGTGCATGTGTATGAAAGCATGTTTGAGTACCTGCCGATGCGCTCCCTCACGTTCTTGTAGACCTGTGTGAGTTTGGGCTCCAGGTAGGCCAGCAGTCTGTGTAGCAACTCAGGAACCCTCCACTCCTGCTGGGCCAGTCCCCCCTGCAGCACGTACAGCCGGCTGGGGACACACACAGTTACCATCCAGCACTGGCACATCTACAGTTACCATCCAGCACTGGCACATCTGCAGTTACCATCCAGCACTGGCACATCTACAGTTACCATCCAGCACTGGCACATCTACAGTTACCATCCAGCACTGGCACATCTAGCTATACACAGTTACTATAAGGTAGTGCTAGTTTTCGTTATATACAGTTAGATTTTAGCAGTGGTACTTATATATACAGTATATATACAGTTTCTAGTCACAAGTGCTCATTGCAGGTTAGCTATAGATTTATAGTTGTATAGTTGTAGTTACAGATATGTAGTTATAGATATAAAGTTAGATTTATAATAGTAGTTATAGATATAGTTATATATATATAGTTGTATTTACAGATATATAGTTGTAGTTATAGATATGTCGTTTTAGTTACAGAAGAAGTTATTGATATGTAATTGTAGTTATAGATATATTAGGGGTGCTCCGATCAGGATTTTTGGGGCCGATTACCGATCGCTAGAAGCAGTATCGGCCGACACGAGTACCGATCACCAATTTCTTTTTTTCTTCCCCCTAAATTCTTACAGCCCCTTAGTATTAGTTAGACATTGTACCGTTAGTAGTTTGTATAGTTAGACTTGTACACCACTATTCAAGATTTATGATCCCTATATGTTGAATGTATGCACCTTCCTGCCAAAGTAAATTCTTTGTCTGTGCAAACTTTCATGGCGATTAAACCCAATTCTGATTCTGATTAAGGGGTCTATTTGAAGCATTGTATTTATCATGTAGCATTATCTATTTACCTATTCTTAACAACAATGTATATTAAGTATAACAAAGAATAGATGATAAAATATTATGAATTAACAACAACTCTTTATTTAGTGGCAGAAACATATTCCACTCTCTTTCTTAGAGACGCAACCATAGCAGCCTATGTTGGGTTATTGATAACTGCTTATAAATTAACAAATGTAACTATCCTGCCGAATAATAAATTACAAAAACAGAATAAACAGTCTTTATACATTTTAACTTTAGACTAAAAAATCTGCAACATAAAAGGCCATAGTCAAAATATTGTTTCACATTTTTTTTCTCTAGGTAGGAGATAAAGGAACATGGGCAATAAAGTGCACAGCAAGAAAAAAATCAGATCTTTTGATCGCCCTTTATAGTGGGTACCGATCTGAGTATTTAAAATGATTATCGTCCGATAATGATCGGCGACCGATCGATCGGCACACCCTTAATATATGTCGTTGTAGTTTGCAGATATTCATGCATAGATATATATGCAGCAGATCCTCATAAATAGATATATATGCAGCAGATCCTCACCAGGCATCCACGAAGGACCCTCCCTCCCCGTTGACAGGAGATTCCATCAGCAGCTCAAACAGCCAGTGCAGCTTCCTGGGGTCTCTGCTCTCCTGTAACACACACACATTTACATTTTACAATTACATTTACATTTAGTAATTCAGCAGACGCTCTTATCCAGAGCGACTTACAGTAAGTACAGGGACATTCCCCCCGAGGCAAGTAGGGTGACAACGTCATTTTGCACAGCCGGGGAATCGAACTGGCAACCTTCAGATTACTAGCCCACTTCCCTAACCGCTCAGCCACCTGACTCCCACACACACACACACAAGTACAAATGCACACACACCATAATATCTTTTAACTCTCCGGGAACACACATGCCACATGGAACTTATCTACTTATCCATTTCTCCATTCACCCCTCCCTCCCTCCCTCCCTCCCTCCCTCCCCCCTCTCTTACGCAGGCGGTGGCGATGCATGTCCCCCAGTCAGCGTAGGTTTCTATGGTGATGTTGTTGAGGGCAGTGCGGAGCAGCGGACAGAGCAGCTCCCAGAGGCACTCCACCTGGGGCAGGGGTCAGGGGTCAGACCACAGGCATGGAAGTATGTGTGTGCAACCTTGTCGTAGCTCCAGTGTGTGTGTGTGTGTGCTACCTTGTCGTAGCTCCAGTGTGTGTGTGTGCTACCTTGTCGTAGCTCCAGTGTGTGTGTGTGTGTGTGTGTGCTACCTTGTCGTAGCTCCAGTGTGTATGTGTGTGTGTGCCACCTTGTCGTAGCTCCAGTGTGTGTGTGTGTGTGTGTGTGTGTGTGTGTGCCACCTTGTCGTAGCTCCAGTGTGTGTGTGTGTGTGTGTGTGTGCTACCTTGTCGTAGCTCCAGTGTGTGTGTGTGTGTGTGTGCTACCTTGTCGTAGCTCCAGTGTGTGTGTGTGCTACCTTGTCGTAGCTCCAGTGTGTGTGTGTGTGTGTGTGTGCTACCTTGTCGTAGCTCCAGTGTGTATGTGTGTGTGTGCCACCTTGTCGTAGCTCCAGTGTGTGTGTGTGTGTGTGTGTGTGTGTGTGTGTGTGCCACCTTGTCGTAGCTCCAGTGTGTGTGTGTGTGTGTGTGTGTGCTACCTTGTCGTAGCTCCAGTGTGTGTGTGTGTGTGTGTGCTACCTTGTCGTAGCTCCAGTGTGTGTGTGTGCAACCTTGTCGTAGCTCCAGTGTGTGTGTGTGTGTGTGTGCTACCTTGTCGTAGCTCCAGTGTGTATGTGTGTGTGTGCCACCTTGTCGTAGCTCCAGTGTGTGTGTGTGTGTGTGTGTGTGTGTGTGTGTGTGTGTGTGCCACCTTGTCGTAGCTCCAGTGTGTGTGTGTGTGTGTGCTACCTTGTCGTAGCTCCAGTGTGTGTGTGTGTGTGTGTGCCACCTTGTCGTAGCTCCAGTGTGTATGTGTGTGTGTGTGTGTGTGCCACCTTGTCGTAGCTCCAGTGTGTGTGTGTGCTACCTTGTCGTAGCTCCAGTGTGTGTGTGTGTGTGTGTGCTACCTTGTCGTAGCTCTAGTGTGTGTGTGTGTGTGCTACCTTGTCGTAGCTCCAGTGTGTGTGTGTGTGTGTGTGTGTGCTACCTTGTCGTAGCTCCAGTGTGTGTGTGTGTGTGCTACCTTGTCGTAGCTCCAGTGTGTGTGTGTGTGTGTGTGCTACCTTGTCGTAGCTCCAGTGTGTGTGTGTGTGTGCTACCTTGTCGTAGCTCCAGTGTGTCTGTGTGTGTGTGTGCTACCTTGTCGTAGCTCCAGTGTGTGTGTGTGTGTGTGTGCTACCTTGTCGTAGCTCCAGTGTGTATGTGTCTGTGTGTGTGTGTGTGTGTGCCACCTTGTCGTAGCTCCAGTGTGTGTGTGTGTGTGCTATTTTGTCGTAGCTCCAGTGTGTGTGTGTGTGTGTGTGTGTGCCACCTTGTCGTAGCTCCAGTGTGTGTGTGTGTGTGTGTGTGTGTGTGTGTGCTACCTTGTCGTAGCTCCAGTGTGTGTGTGTGTGTGTGTGTGTGCCACCTTGTCGTAGCTCCAGTGTGTGTGTGTGTGTGTGTGTGTGTGTGCTACCTTGTCGTAGCTCCAGTGTGTGTGTGTGTGTGTGTGTGCTACCTTGTCGTAGCTCCAGTGTGTGTGTGCTACCTTGTCGTAGCTCCAGTGCTTGCTGCCCCTGATAAGACCTGAGATGATCTCGGCCACACAGCGCTGTTTGCTCTCATGAGAGTCACACACCAAACTCTGCAGGTGAGGCTGCAGCAGCGGCAGGAAGCTGTCACCGAAGTTCCGGAACAGACCCTAGAGGAGGAGGTTGGTGGAGTTAGGAGTTGTTAAAGAAGTCATTGACTGCAAAACCGAGTTTACCTTGTCATAGTTGAATAACGACAGTTCAGTGGGTAAAATGGACATACACTGAACCTCAAATCCCATTGATACCTCTTTCTTATAAAGATCTCACAATTTAAAAAAGGAGCTACAAAAAGGTTGGTTTCCAAAAAGCTCCACATTTTTTGGCTCTGGTTTGTACCTTTGTCACGCCCCAAAATGTAGATCTCAGACACTAGTTTAGCGCCGAGCTGCTCTGTTTACTTCCACGGGAATTACAAAGAAAGTTTGGAAGTTTAAAAGAATTAATTAAACACAATGGACAATTTAAAGAAGCATTTGTTAAGCCGCTGTTGCTGAAAAGAGGTGCTGTTCCGACCTTATGTTCATCACAACCGCAATCTGTAAGTATGATTTTGTCGCCAACAGTTATTAGCAATGCTAACGTATTATGTATCTAGCATAGGTAGAATGCTGAATACGTTTCAAATACACATCAACATACTTTACTTAGCAAATGACTTTAGCTAGACTAGCTGTAGTCGGCATTAGAAGGGAAGCTTATGAAAAAATAGCCCGAAAACGAATAGAAGTCTAGCCTATTGCTATCGCTTGTCTAGATGATCTATTGAAAGAGAGAGGCTGGTGCTCTTGCGTTAGCAAGCTAAACTAGTTTACATGGCGGCTACAGTCTAGATGTTTTCCCTATCTAGCTGTTCTTGCATTCCTTGCAAATCAGCGTTAATAAAAAGCAGATGAGATAGAGCTTGCTAGTATAGATAACATTGACATTTGCTCGTTGTTTAATCGGTGATTTAGAAAACCGTACTGTTCAAACTAGCTAAGAACATTTAATGTAGCGAACTAGCAAGCTTGTCTAAAGACACATTAGCATGCTAGCGCAGCTAGCCTAGAATACAGTATTTCTTAGATTAAACGCCGCCCTCAAATAAACGCTGCACCAAAAATGAACATTGTGTAATATACGCTGCAGCGTTAATTGAAGAAATACAGTATTTCATTTTCCTGACTGTTTCATTCGAATAAATAACCAGTGTTGACATCTACAATTCACGATGCATGTTTGGCTATGTTGCGTCTTTGCTCCGCAGGTTCGCTCGTTGTAAAACAACGAATCAGCGCGCAGCTCATCTATATATTCATGAGCAGACCATAAAAGGGAGAAAACCTCTTGTTTTATTCCAGGGCTATTTCACAGGGTGCATAGAACAGCACCCGGGCCATTTTCAGCCCAACCAATGTTACATACCCTATTTGGAGACCTTAAGGAACAGTGTGAAATACCCTATAAAATCAGTCAATGACAGTGTGTGTCCTACCTTGAACAGACAGAACCTGCGAGGGCTGAACTTGTCCTTGCCCTTGCGGTCCTCCAGAGACAGGAACTCTATCAGCTGCTTGATGAACAGCGGCTCAGAGAAGTGGTCATAGATGATCTGTTCTCTCTAGGGGACACACACAGGACACTGCTCAGGGGGGTGTCACTGCTCAGGGGGGTGTCACTGCTCAGGGGGGTGTCACTGCTCAGGGGGGTGTCACTGCTCAGGGGGGTGTCACTGCTCAGGGGGGTGTCACTGCTCAGGGGGGTGTCACTGCTCAGGGGGGTGGTGGGGGCATCTCTAGATGTGACATAAGTATTTTATGTGTGTGTGAGTGTGACAGTGTGTGTGAACCTGTGTGTGCCGGTGGGTGAGTGTGTGTGTGACAGTGTGTGTATGTGAGTGTGACAGTGTGTGTGTGTGACAGTGTGTGTGAGTGTGACAGTGTGTGTGAGTGTGACAGTGTGTGAGTGTGACAGTGTGTATGTGAGTGTGACAGTGTGTGTGTGTATGAGTGTGACAGTGTGTGTGAGTGTGACAGTGTGTGAGTGTGACAGTGTGTGTGTGTGACAGTGTATGTGAGTGTGACAGTGTGTGTGTGTATGTGTGACAGTGTGTGTGTATGTGAGTGTGACAGTGTGTGAGTGTGACAGTGTGTGTGTGTGACAGTGTGTGTGTATGTGACAGTGTGTGTGTATGTGACAGTGTGTGTGTGTGACAGTGTGTGAGTGTGACAGTGTGTGTGTGTATGTGTGACAGTGTGTGTGTATGTGAGTGTGACAGTGTGTATGTGTGACAGTGTGTGTGTGTAAGTGTGACTGTGTGTGTGTGTATGTGTGACAGTGTGTGTATGTGTGACTGTGTGTGTGTGTATGTGTGACAGTGTGTGTGTATGTGTGTGTGTGACAGTGTGTGTGTGTATGTGTGACTGTGTGTGTGTGTATGTGTGACAGTGTGTGTATGTGTGACTGTGTGTGTGTGTATGTGTGACAGTGTGTGTGTGTAAGTGTGACTGTGTGTGTGTGTATGTGTGACAGTGTGTGTATGTGTGACTGTGTGTGTGTGTATGTGTGACAGTGTGTGTGTGTAAGTGTGACTGTGTGTGTGTGTATGTGTGACAGTGTGTGTATGTGTGACAGTGTGTGTGTGTATGTGTGACTGTGTGTGTGTGTATGTGTGACAGTGTGTGTATGTGTGACTGTGTGTATGTGTGACAGTGTGTGTGTGTATGTGTGTGTGTGACAGTGTGTGTGTGTGTGTGAGACAGTGTGTGTGTATGTGTGTGTGTGACAGTGTGTGTGTGTGTGTGAGACACACCTCAGTCATCTGGTCTCTGGTCAGGTCTTTGGGTTGTTCCTCTGGTGGGGCATATGTCATCAGCTTCCTGCACACACACACACACACGCACACACGGTCAGAGTACATGCATATATGAGTTTGTGTGTGTATGTATGTGAATGTATAGATATAGTATACGTGTGTGTGTGAACTTGCTCGTGTACAGTATGTGAGAATGTGTGTGTGAGCGTGTATGTGGACATGATGTGTGTGTGTAGAGTATATGTTTGCGAGCATGTGTGTGCATGGGTACAGGATTGTGTCTGTGCAGTATGTGTGAGCAAGCATGCGTGTGGACAGGATATGTGTGTGTGTATACCGTGGCCAGCTGTAATAGCCCCAGTGTGTCTTCTCTATGAACACACATCCATCCCAGTCCTTCTTGCAGCGGGGCAGGGAGCTGCTGTTGTACTGGAGCCACTGGTTATCAGGCCGGTCCCCTGCCACCAGACCCCCAATCTGGGACACCCCACCTGGGGAGAGCAGGGCAGGTTAGCATGTAGTTACAGGTAAACAGACAGGGACATAGTAGACAGGTAAGGGTAGACAGGTAAGGGTAGACAGGCAAGGGTATACTGGTAGATAGACAGGGTAGACAGACAGGGTAGACAGACAGGGTAGATTGTTATGGGTAGAGAGACAGGGTAGAGAGACAGGGTAGTGAGACAGGGTAGACAGGTAAGGGTAGACAGGCAGGGTAGACAGACAGGGTAGACAGGCAGGGTAGACAGGCAGGGTAGACAGGCAGGGTAGACAGGCAGGGTAGACAGGTAGGGTAGACTGGTAAGGGTAGACAGGCAGAGTAGACAGGCAGGGTAGACAGGCAGGGTAGACACTCAGGGTAGACAGACAGGGTAGACAGGCAGGGTAGACAGACAGGGTAGACAGGGTAAACAGGTAGGGTAGACAGACAGGGTAGACAGGCAGGGGTGCAGATTTACAGAGCTGCTGGTAGGGTAGACAGACAGGGTAGACAGACAGGGTAGACAGGCAGGGTAGACAGGCAGGGTAGACAGGCAGGGTAGACAGGTAGGGTAGACTGGTAAGGGTAGACAGGCAGAGTAGACAGGCAGGGTAGACAGGCAGGGTAGACACTCAGGGTAGACACTCAGGGTAGACACTCAGGGTAGACAGACAGGGTAGACAGACAGGGTAGACAGGCAGGGTAGACAGACAGGGTAGACAGGGTAAACAGGTAGGGTAGACAGACAGGGTAGACAGGCAGGGGTGCAGATTTACAGAGCTGCTGGTAGGGTAGACAGGTAGGGTAGACAGGCAGGGGTGCAGACTTACAGAGCTGCTGGTAGGGTAGACAGGTAGGGTAGAGAGGCTGGGGTTAGGACACAGACTTACAGAGCTGCTGGGGGATGACAGGGATTTTCTTGTGTGGTCTCTTGAGCTGCTTCATGATTCCAGCCACAGCAGAGATCGCCACCTGGAGGACGACACAGACCCTGCAGGTAAACAGCATGTAGCTGCTGCATCGTGTAGAATGTACCTGCAGAGCCGGAGAGCTGCAGTTTCAGGACCGCAGTTCTAGGACCCTTGTTTTATCTGACAGCGCCACCTAGCAAATTGGATAACCATGGACCGGAACAAGATCATCAATATTTTCCTGCAGTAGTGAATGTAGGTTACGGCTCGACATTAAATTATAACAATAAGAAGAAGAGGAAGTGATGCAGCTTGTTACAACAATAACAAGATGGACGAGAATCAGAGTGTAAGTAGCTCATTTGAATCACGTGTGGTTATAGAACAATTCTGGTGTCTTGAATTGGACAATAAAGTTAACGTTAGCTAGCTAACTTCAACTTTGCTGTCGAAATAATTTCACAACACCGGAGTGGTTTTATACATAACCACACGTGATTCACATTAGCTAGCTACTTTTACCTATGAGCTACACTGATTGCCAAACATACAACTGTTAACAACCAAGTTGAAGACAGAAAGTACTGTTTGTGGGGAATACTGCTTTGGTTGCACTCTTTTTGGTCTTTTGGTGGTCGCGAATATCTAGAAATCCTTCAAAAATGTTTCTCTCAAGAGTGGTTGATGAGGTGGAGGGAATGATGAAGAGTTGGATGGAGCGATGCAGGTGTATTTGGTGGATGGATGTGATACTGCGATTGTTATTGTTTATTATTGTATATATTAATGCTGTCAAACGATTAAAATATTAAATCGTGATTAATCGCATTAATGTCATAGTTAACTCACGATTAATCGCAATTAATCGCACATTTTTATCTATTGTAAATGTCCCTTGATTTCTTTTTGTCCCATTATTTTTTCTCATTTTAATGCTCTTATCAACATGGAAAAGTGGATCGGATTGCTTGGTGCAAATGTTTTTTTAAAATTGAAAACAACATTGCACACAGTGGTATTTCAGACTGGACGTGCTGCGATGATAGCTCAGTTCACAACGACAAAACACACAGATCCCTTTGGTCTTGTCAATGAACCATTTTGCAACTTTTTAAAAGGAAACTTTCCATTCAGAATCTTATTGGCATCCATTTTGGCTTGTTTTTCCCAAACAAGTGTGTGCGGCGTGCCTGTTGTTTTGTTTCCGGTCTAGCTAGATCTGGTGTGGTGTTGTAGTTTTTCTAACGTCAGTAGTTGTTGCAACAGCATGTGAAAAAAACCTAAAAGTTTGCTATGCCCAAAAAAACGCAGGGAGGTGTGTGTGTGGACCTTGTGGACCAGCAGAGTCTTGGTTGTGTGTGTGTATGTGTGTGACCTTGTGGACCAGCAGAGAGTTGTGGTTGTGTACGTGTGTGTGTACCTTTTGGACCAGCAGAGAGTCGTGGTTGTATGTGTGTGTGTGTGTGGTTGTGTGTGTGTACCTTTTGGACCAGCAGAGAGTCGTGGTTGTATGTGTATGTGTGTGTGGTTGTGTGTGTGTGTACCTTTTGGACCAGCAGAGAGTCGTGGTTGTATGTGTGTGTGGTTGTGTGTGTGTGTACCTTGCGGACCAGCAGAGAGTCGTGGTTGAGGCTCTTGACGAAGAAGAGAACGGCAGGAGCAGGAAGAGGGTGGTCGTCTCTTAGCAACAGGGACAGGAAGCCGATGGCAATGTGCTCAAACTTCCACGGCCTGGAACACAGGAGTTGTCATAGTAACCACCTGATATCTTCAGATACAACCTTTCAAACACGACCTTTAGATCAATCAGTCATTGACACTAGCTGCTCAGGTGACCCAGAGCACAAACATGACCCCTGACCCCCACATGACCCCTCATTCCCACATGACCCCCACATGAACCCCGCTACATGTGGGACCTACATGTTTCTGTTGCTGAGGCAGTCCAGTAGCTCCTCCACCAGATTCTCGTACCTCCTGCAGGAACACACCAGTCAGTCTGACACACTCCCCTAAACACAGCACCGTGTGTGTCTCTCTGTGTGTGTGTGGGCGTGTGGATATGTATGTATGTATGTATGTATGTATGTATGTATGTATGGTGTGTGTGTGTAAGGTGTGTGTATGGTGTGTATGTAAGGTATGTGTGTAAGGTTTGAGGAAGGTGTGTGTTTGTAAGGTGTGTGTGTGTGTATGTAAGGTGTGTGTAAGGTGTGTGTGTGTGTGTAAGGTTTGAGTAAGGTGTGTGTTTGTAAGGTGTGTGTGTGTATGTAAGGTGTGTGTGTGTGTGTAAGGTGTGTGTGTAAGGTGTGTTTGTAAGGTGTGTGTGTGTATGTAAGGTGTGTGTGTGTGTGTAAGGTGTGTGTGTAAGGTGTGTGTGTGTAAGGTTTGAGTAAGGTGTGTGTGAGGACCTACCTGACAGAGTCAGTGTTTCTGGTGTCTTGTCTCAGCAGGCCGTCTGCCGTGCACTCCTCAGAGGGCATGGCGTCCAGGAGGAGGGGCTTCCCTGACGTCAGCAGCAGCTTCGCCACGGCAACGCACTTTTCAGGGATCTATAGGTCAGAGGTCAGGTCAGCACAGAGCAAGAAAATAACTGTTTTACTTTGTGGCACTGGTAAAAGTAGGAGCACCAGCAAAGATTTAGGAGCATACACTGAATATTAAGGAGCACCACAACTACAATGATTATTTTATTGATTTATTTTGCACGCTAGTTAACTCCTTGTCATGTGACAATGGAGCTCAGAGACAAGGAGTGACTGACGGCTAATATTAACCTAAAATCTGCATTAAAGTTTAGAACGTAAAGATGAAGTTTAATTGGTTATGTAACGTTAGAACTGTGGTTCTAGGGCCACAATTTTGGGAGCATATGTGACCAAAATGGTTGCAATTTCAAGCCCTGCAGAGTATGTGCATGTGTGTGTGTACACTGTGTGTGTGTGTGTGTGTACACTGTGTGTGTGTGTGTACACTGTGTGTGTGTACACTGTGTGTGTGTGTGTGTACTGTGTGTTCTCACAGAGAAGTCGATGCCGATGGTCTCGTAGTGCCGGTGGATCTTGTCTGCCAGGTCGTCAAACAGCCGTACGATGGAGGGCTTCTCCAGGGACATGGCTGGGCTCAGGCTGCAGAGCACCAGGGCTGGCCAGGTCAGGCTGATGCACTCCCAGTCATGCAGGTTGGCCAGACACACCCCTGTGTGGCTCCCCAGCAGGCAGTATAACGCACCCTGGAGGGGGGTTAGGAGGACTGGCTAGCACCCATCCTACACGTCTCATGTACATTCAATTAATGAAATATACCCACTTATCCCCCCAACCCCCTCTTCCCTCCCTCTAACACCCTCATCCCTCCCCCCTCTTCCCTCCCTCTAACACCCTCATCCCTCTAACCCCATGATCCACATGCTAGGCTACAGCGGTGCCTCTGAGCTGTACTCCTCTGGTACCTTGAACTGCTGCTGGCTGATGTCTGTGCGAGCTGGCTTCAGGAAGTCCAGGACGCGGGGGATGAGGTCACGGCAGCAGAAGTTGTAGGTTCCAAGGGCGGTGAACAGCACTGTCTGGGCACGGCTACGCACCTGCAGGATAACACACGTAACCTTACAGCACTGTCTGGGCACGGCTACGCACCTGCAGGATAACACACGTAACCTTACAGCACTGTCTGGGCACGGCTACGCACCTGCAGGATAACACACGTAACCTTACAGCTCTGGTGCTGCACTCAGCACACACATCTACAGACATACTGACTTTGGTCTCACCTGACTGGAGGTATGTGGGTGTGTGGTCTGACGTGACTGTAGGTGTGTGTGTGTGGTCTGACCTGACTGTAGGTGTGTGTAAGTGTGTGTGTGTGTGTGTGTGTGTGGTCTAACCTAACTGTAGGTGGGTGTGGGTGTAGGTGTGTGTGTGTGGTCTGACCTGACTGTAGGTGCTGGTAGACAGTCTCAGCAGGTCCTTCATCAGCTCCTGGTGGATACTCCTGTACTGACATCCTTCTACTGTGAGCTTACGCAGCTGACAACACACACACACACACACACTTGAGGAGGAACATTTACATATGGAAACCTGTAATACCAGAGGTGTAAACCAGTGTAAACCTGTAGTACCAGAGGTGTAAACCTGTAGTACCAGAGGTGTAAACCTGTAGTACCAGAGGTTTAAACCAGTGTAAACCTGTAGTACCAGAGGTGTACACCTGTAGTACCAGAGGTGTAAACCAGTGTAAACCTGTAGTACCAGAGGTGTAAACCTGTAGTACCAGAGGTGTAAACCAGTGTAAACTTGTAGTACCAGAGGTGTAAACCAGTGTAAACCTGTAGTACCAGATGTTAACTTGTCCTGTCGTCAAAGAGACGATGAGAAAGATGTCTGGGACAGTTCAACACAGACTAGATATGTGGGACAGTTCAACACAGACTAGATGTCTGGGACAGTTCAACACAGACTAGATGTGTGGGACAGTTCAACACAGACTAGATGTGTGGGACAGTTCAACACAGACTAGATGTCTGGGACAGTTCAACACAGACTAGATGTCTGGGCCAATTCAACACAGACTAGATGGCTGGGACAGTTCAACACAGACTAGATGTGTGGGACAGTTCAACACAGACTAGATGTGTGGGACAGTTCAACACAGACTAGATGTCTGGGACAGTTCAACACAGACTAGATGTCTGGGACAGTTCAACACAGACTAGATGTCTGGGACAGTTCAACACAGACTAGATGTGTGGGACAGTTCAACACAGACTAGATGTCTGGGACAGTTCAACACAGACTAGATGTCTGGGCCAATTCAACACAGACTAGATGGCTGGGACAGTTCAACACAGACTAGATGTGTGGGACAGTTCAACACAGACTAGATGTGTGGGACAGTTCAACACAGACTAGATGTCTGGGACAGTTCAACACAGACTAGATGTCTGGGACAGTTCAACACAGACTAGATGTCTGGGACAGTTCAACACAGACTAGATGTGTGGGACAGTTCAACACAGACTAGATGTCTGGGACAGTTCAACACAGACTAGATGTCTGGGACAGTTCAACACAGACTAGATGTGTGGGACAGTTCAACACAGACTAGATGTCTGGGACAGTTCAACACAGACTAGATGTCTGGGACAGTTCAACACAGACTAGATGTCTGGGACAGTTCAACACAGACTAGATGTCTGGGACAGTTCAACACAGACTAGATGTCTGGGACAGTTCAACACAGACTAGATGTGTGGGACAGTTCAACACAGACTAGATGTCTGGGACAGTTCAACACAGACTAGATGTCTGGGACAGTTCAACACAGACTAGATGTCTGGGACAGTTCAACACAGACTAGATGTCTGGGACAGTTCAACACAGACTAGATGTCTGGGACAGTTCAACACAGACTAGATGTCTGGGACAGTTCAACACAGACTAGATGTCTGGGACAGTTCAACACAGACTAGATGTCTGGGACAGTTCAACACAGACTAGATGTCTGGGACAGTTCAACACAGACTAGATGTCTGGGACAGTTCAACACAGACTAGATGTGTGGGACAGTTCAACACAGACTAGATGTCTGGGACAGTTCAACACAGACTAGATGTCTGGGACAGTTCAACACAGACTAGATGTCTGGGACAGTTCAACACAGACTAGATGTCTGGGACAGTTCAACACAGACTAGATGTCTGGGACAGTTCAACACAGACTAGATGTCTGGGACAGTTCAACACAGACTAGATGTCTGGGACAGTTCAACACAGACTAGATGTCTGGGACAGTTCAACACAGACTAGATGTCTGGGACAGTTCAACACAGACTAGATGTCTGGGACAGTTCAACACAGACTAGATGTCTGGGACAGTTCAACACAGACTAGATGTCTGGGACAGTTCAACACAGACTAGATGTCTGGGACAGTTCAACACAGACTAGATGTCTGGGACAGTTCAACACAGACTAGATGTCTGGGACAGTTCAACACAGACTAGATGTGTGGGACAGTTCAACACAGACTAGATGTCTGGGACAGTTCAACACAGACTAGATGTCTGGGACAGTTCAACACAGACTAGATGTCTGGGACAGTTCAACACAGACTAGATGTCTGGGACAGTTCAACACAGACTAGATGTCTGGGACAGTTCAACACAGACTAGATGTCTGGGACAGTTCAACACAGACTAGATGTCTGGGACAGTTCAACACAGACTAGATGTCTGGGACAGTTACAGACAGAAAATAACCTAGACCCATGTCAGAATGTCAAAATGCAAAAACCCAAGAATGTACATTTTGGGACAGGTCAAGTTCAGTTTGGCACGGTTAGTGGGACAGTGAGGGACAAAGTGAGTTGCGAGCCCTGGTAACAGTAGCCCTGGTAACAGTAGCCCTGGTAACAGAAGCGCGTGTGTAACAGTAGCAGGTGTGTAATAGGGATGGGGATTTGACATGATTTCACTATTCGAATAGTATCCAAAATGATTTTCTAATATCCGGATAATCTATTTTTATTAATGCGGTTCCGTTATGTAGGCTAATTATCCTGACATGACGCAAAGCATACAGTACACACATGAACAGAACCACCACACATTCTGGCAATAATTGTGACTGTTAAGCTATTAGGTTTCTAATAAATTAAATAAGGGTTAAATAAAGAAAACAAATGAAAGATCAATTTATTAGCATGACGAAAAGACAATGAACTTGATAAAATGCTGCATCTTCAGACGTAGGCTCTTAAACTGGGCGGAATAACGCTTACCCTACTATTATGTGAAATATAAAGTATTTTTTTTAAACCCATTGGGTAGGCTATCCTTGATTAAAACGAAAGACATACATAGAACAGTATGTAATATTAACTTGGATATTAACTTGGAACCAGAATCCTATAGGATACGGTGCGCCACCACACAAATTCAAAAATAAATAGCCGATTACGCTACATGGCTACTGGTAATTTTTTTAAATAATCCACAACTGCATTATCCCTACGCATTTTTATTCAGGAAAATGAGCTTATAAACATGCTCAGGGGAGAGGCGAGTACGGAGTCGATTTATGAGCAGGCCGGCCTAGAACAGACTCTTTGCAGGAACTGAGGTTACGAGGTACTGCTTAGCCAGGACACTAAGCTTCTCGTAGCGCCAAATTAAATGAAATGAGACTCGCAGCAGAACGCAGGGTCACGTAGCCTACCTTTTTTTATTATGTTTTCATCATTTCTAACGTCACAACTATTAGAATTCACAACACATGGAAAGCTTATTTTAATTTTTCATTTAAAAAAACTATTTTTTAAATTAAACTACGCTCATACTTATTCGAATACTAACTTACTTGAGGATATCCGGATATTCGATTAACCAAGCCCATCCCTAGTGTGTAACAGTAGCAGGTGTGTAACAGTAGCAGGTGTGTAACAGTAGCAGGTGTGTAACAGTAGCAGGTGTGTAACAGCAGCAGGTGTGTAACAGCAGCAGGTGTGTAACATCAGCAGGTGTGTAACAGCAGCAGGTGTGTAACAGTAGCAGGTGTGTAACAGCAGCAGGTGTGTAACAGCAGCAGGTGTGTAACAGCAGCAGGTGTGTAACAGTAGCAGGTGTGTAACAGCAGCAGGTGTGTAACAGCAGCAGGTGTGTAACAGTAGCAGGTGTGTAACAGCAGCAGGTGTGTAACAGCAGCAGGTGTGTAACAGTAGCAGGTGTGTAACAGTAGCTCTTACCTCATGCTGTAGCATCACACGGTCGATCAACAAGGCTCTGATGTGCTGTTTCCTCCCGTGTAGCTGCAGACCACAAAAGAAGAAACATGAGGAACTCCAGAACTGCACACTCGCACCCTCCCTTCACCCCCCTGTAGTCCTGGAGGACTCTTCCACCCCCCTGTAGTCCTGAAGTACTCACCCTGTTCTCCATGGACTTCTTCACCAGGTTGAAGCTCTTCCAGCGAGAGTCAAACTCATGTTTGTGAGAGCCTTTGAAGTGCAGCAGGTCACTGATGATCTGGCAGGGGCAAAAGGAACATCAGAAGCAGCTAACACTGGCCATGCACATTAAATAGGCAGGTAACATTATAACGTTGCCATGTTGGCACATTAAATAGGCAGGTAACATTATAACGTTGCCATGTTGGCACATTAAATAGGCAGGTAACATTATAACGTTGCCATGTTGGCACATTAAATAGGCAGGTAACATTATAACGTTGCCATGTTGGCAGATTAAATAGGCAGGTAACACTGTAACGTTGCCATGTCAGCAGGTAACAATG
>CM042857.1:20049132-20367093 GCA_023658055.1 Thaleichthys pacificus | reverse complement strand
GGAGAGAGGAGAGAGAGAACAGGAGAGAGCAGGAGAGCGAACAGGAGAGAGATCAGGAGAGAGAACAGGAGAGAGAAACAGGAGAGAGATCAGGAGAGAGATCAGGAGAGAGCAGGAGAGAGAACAGGAGAGAGATCAGGAGAGAGCAGGAGAGAGCAGGAGAGAGAGCAGGAGAGAGAGCAGGATAGAGAGAACAGGAGAGAGCAGGAGAGAGAACAGGAGAGAGAGAACAGGAGAGAGCAGGAGAGAGCAGGATGAGAACAGGAGGAGAGCAGGAGAGAGCAGGAGAGAGAGCAGGAGAGAACAGAAGAGAACAGGAGAGAGAGCAGGAGAGAGAACAGGAGAGAGCAGGAGAGAGAGCAGGAGAGAACAGGAGAGAACAGGAGAGAGCAGGAGAGAGCAGGAGAGAGAGCAGGAGAGAGGTGCTACCTTGAAGATGTCCATGGAGCACTGAGTGAGGATGGTGCTGAAGGTGGAGGAGAGGCCCAGCTCCACCAGCGTTTCCACATGGTCATCTTCTCTGTCTCTGTCTCCTCCCTGGTCTGCTCCAAGGTGCTGCTGTCGATCAAGGCAAAGCACCTACACACACACACACACACACACATTTAGCTTTGCGCCTTCCTGCTAACACATCTTGTACCACTTAGCTGCTACCTGACAGCCAGCCAGGCTGACAGACAGTCCCTACCTGTCCATGAACTGAAGAACAAAGTCTTCAAACTCAGCAGAGGCTGAGCACATTTCTCTCTCCACCTGCAGCAGGGACCGAGAGAGGGAGGATGAGAGGGAGGGCGGAGAAAGGAAGAGGGACCGAGGATAAGGAGGAGGGAGGGAGGGAGGGAGGGAGGAGGGAGGGAGGGAGGGAGGGAGGGAGGGAGGGAGGGAGGGAGGGAGGGAGAGAGAGAGAGGGAAGAGAGGGAGGGCAGAGGGCGAGGAGGGAGGAGAGAGGGAGGAAAGAGGGAACAAGGAGACAGGGAGGGAAGGGAGAGGAGAGGGAGGGAGGAGAAAGAGGAAGGAGAGAGGAGGATAGAGGGAGGAGAGAGGGGTGGATAGAGGGAGGAGAGGAGAGAGGGAGGAAGAGAGAGAGGAGAGAGAGGGACCGAAGAGAGGAGGAGAGAGGGACCGAGGAGAGGGAGAGAAGTACAGAGGAGAGAGGGGGGAGAGAGGGAGGGATGAAAGAGAGAGAGTGAGACTCACAGAGACAGGCAGACATGGATAGATGGATGGATGACAGACAGACAGACATATACCTCTGTCAGGTCACTCCTGTCATGAAGAGCAGATGAACAGTCCACCAAGGCACTAGAGTCACAAATGTAGCGATGAACTGGAACGTGATCTGCAAAGAAAGAACATGCCTTCAGCCCTATACCCATCACACACTCAGCAGGCTGGATCCCTTGGACACACAGCCAACTTCCCATGCAGTCAGAACTACGGTACCCACCATGCACTTGCTAAAGTCGTTGGGGTCGACGCCGGGCAGCGCCCTCATGAGCAGGGGCAGCATGTGAGTGGGGCCTTGTGGGAAACGCGGTCCTCCGGACACCAGGCTGCGTGCAACGCCAATCATGCAGCTCAGCGTGGCCGTCAACTGGTGAGGCTCCGTCAGAGTCTCCATGGCAGGGTAGGTCCTGGACACACACGCCAGTTACACACCGGTCACACACACCAGCCACATGTGTGCGCTCCTTCCCACAGTGTGTGACTCACTTCTCCAGCACGGGGGGGGATGACCAGCTCTGGCCTCATGAGGGCCAGGTTCTGCAGGGCCTGCGCGGCGTCCAGGCTGCCTGTGCGGCTGAACATGGCCAGCAGCACCGGCTGCATCATGCTCTCCACGAACGTGGTGATGTCCTGCTCCGTCAGCAGGTGGCTGTCCGGTACCGGGGGTCAGCCAGGTGGGCTTCCGGTAGCGCTCCCGGTGGAGCCGCCGCACCACGCTGGCCGGGAGCCGCTGGAGAAGCTTCATCAGCTTCATCTGGGGGGAGGACAGGGGGACAGGGGGAGGACAGGGGGAGACAGGGGGGCAGGGGGAGGACAGGGGAAGACGGGGAGGAGGCAGGGGGACAGGGGGAGGACAGGGGGACACGGGAAGACGGGGAGGAGGCAGGGGGACAGGGGGAGGACAGGGGAAGACGGGGAGGAGGCAGGGGGACAGGGGGAGGACAGGGGGACACGGGAAGACGGGGAGGAGGCAGGGGGACAGGGGGAGGACAGGGGGATAGAGGGAGGACAGGGGTGTGGGGGGAGGACATGGGTGGGGAGGAGAACGTGGGGCAGGGGGAGGACAGGGGGGCGGGAGGACAGGGGACAGGAGAGGACAGGGGTATGGGGGGAGGACATGGGGCAGGGGGAGGACATGGGGAGGACAGGGGACAGGGGGAGGACAGGGGGCAGGGGAGGACAGGGGTGTGGGGGGAGGACATGGGGCAGGGGGAGGACATGGGGCAGGGGGAGGACAGGGGGAGGACAGGGGAAGACGGGGAGGAGGCAGGGGGACAGGGGGAGGACAGGGGGATAGAGGGAGGAGGCAGAGGGACAGGGGGAGGACATGGGTGGGGAGGAGAACGTGGGGCAGGGGGAGGACAGGGGGGCAGGAGGACAGGGGGAGGACAGGACAGGGGTATGGGGGGAGGACATGGGGCAGGGGGAGGACATGGGGCAGGGGGAGGACAGGGGGGCAGGAGGACAGGGGGAGGACAGGGGGCAGGGGAGGACAGGGGTGTGGGGGGAGGACATGGGGCAGGGGAGGACAGGGGTGTGGGGGGAGGACATGGGGCAGGGGGAGGACATGGGGCAGGGGAGGACAGGGGTGTGGGGGGAGGACATGGGGCAGGGGGAGGACATGGGGCAGGGGAGGACAGGGGTGTGGGGGTAGGAGAGGGGGCAGGGGGAGGACATGGGGCAGGGGGAGGACAGGGGTGTGGGGGGAGGAGAGGGGGCAGGGGGAGGACATGGGGCAGGGGGAGGACAGGGGTGTGGGGGGAGGACAGGGGTGTGGGGGGAGGACAGGGGTGTGGGGGGAGGAGAGGGGGCAGGGGTGGAGAGGGGTGTGTGTTTACATGCAGCTCCGCCAGTTCTCTCTGGGAGGATGGGGGGGGGGGGGGTTCCCAGGTACAGCCTAGGCAAGAAACAAAACTCCCCCGACTGGAACCAGGAGGTTCCTACAGGCATGTGACCTGATCGCTGCATGACCTTTCCCAGCATGCCTGCTGCCTCTCTCCTGTCAGGAGGTATATGTGTCACACACACACACCCTACCAGGGGGGTGTTCGATCAACGTCGAACGCTGCGCTTACGAACGCTGCGCTTACGAACGCTGCGCTTACGAACGCTGCGCTTACGAACGCTGCGCTTACGAACGCTGCGCTTACGAACGCTGCGCTTACGAACGCTGCGCTTACGAACGCTGCGCTTACGAACGCTGCGCTTACGAACGCTGCGCTTACGAACGCTGCGCTTACGAACGCTGCGCTTACGAACGCTGCGCTTACGAACGCTGCGCTTACGAACGCTGCGCTTACGAACGCTGTGCCCGCCTGTTTGAAATTCTTTGCAACACAGCTAAATTCAGCTTGACTGTTTGCCTGACATGGAGCAGGTTAGTTCAGAGGTATACGTTACCTTGGTTACTTAGCTAGGCCACCAATAAGCCACCGTAATGGAACAGAACTTTACCAAAATAAGCCTGACTTTTCCTTCATCTATGTTGAAGGAACATCCCACTGGTTCCTCTACTACATGAACACAACACACATAACATTTGACTCATTTAACAGACACTACTCACATCTCAGCTACCAGGCATGGTGAACAATAATAATAACATCTCAGCTACCAGGCATGGTGAACAATAATAATAACATCTCAGCTACCAGGCATGGTCAACAATAATAATAACATCTCAGCTACCAGGCATGGTGAACAATAATAATAACATCTCAGCTACCAGGCATGGTGAACAATAATAATAACATCTCAGCTACCAGGCATGGTCAACAATAATAATAACATCTCAGCTACCAGGCATGGTCAACAATAATAATAACATCTCAGCTACCAGGCATGGTCAACAATAATAATAACATCTCAGCTACAGTCAGTGTTGGTATGCTGTAAATGGTACATTGTGTTGGCATGTCTGTAAGGACGTGTTGCTATGGTGTCTTGTCATCAAGTATGAGGATGTGTTGCTAAGACACGAGGAGACTCACCAACCAGCGTCCGTGATTGGATGGGTGGAAGAAGGAAGTGATGCTGTTGAAGAGGCCACTGAGTTGAGCCTGGGCCATCTTACTGGGCCCACCCTGCACACACACACACACAATGAAGAAGTTTGAACTCAAAGACCTAGGATAGGATCTCAGATAGGGACTTGGGCAGGGGACAGGGTCTAGGACAGGGGCTAAAGGATAGGATATGTTCTAGCATAGGGGCTAGGATATTGGATAGAGGCTAAGGGATAGGGGTTAGTATGATCTAAAATAGGGGGCAGGATCTAGGATAGGTGTTAGTATGATCTAACATAGGGGGCAGGATCAAGGATAGTGGGTAATGGATAGGATATAATCTAGCATAGGGACTAGGATCTAGGCTAGAGGCTAAGGGATAGGGGTTAATATGATCTAACATAGGGGGCAGGATCAAGGATAGGGGCTAATGGATAGGATAGAGGACAGGACCTGGGACAAGGTTAGGCTTAGGATAGGAAATTGGAGAGGGATGGATCAGTAAGGAGGGACCAGGGGCTAACATTGGGACTAGACTGAAGTGGGAAGGGACTAGGGGCTAGCACAGGGGCTTGGACAGGGACTAGGACAGGGACTAGGACAGGGACTAGGACAGGGACTAGGACAGACACTAGGACAGGGACTAGAACAGGGACTAGAACAGGGACTAGAACAGGGACAAGGGGCTAGGACAGGGACTAGGGGCTAGGACAGGGACTTGGACAGGGACTAGGACAGGGACTAAGACAGGGACTAGGACAGGGACTAGGACAGGGACTAGGGTCTAGAACAGGGACTAGGGGCTAGGACAGAGACTTGGACAGGGACTAGGACAGGGACTAGGACAGGGACAAGGGGCTAGGACAGGGACTAGAGGCTAGGAAAGGGACTAGGACAGGGACTAGAGGCTAGGGACTAGGGGCTAGGACAGGGACTAAAGGCTAGGACAGGGACTAGGGCTAGGACAGAGACTAGGGGCTAGGACAGGGACTAGGACAAGGGGCTAGGACAGGGACTAAAGGCTAGGACAGGGACTAGGGCTAGGACAGGGGCTAGGACAAGGACTAGGGCTAGACTGACCAGCAGGGAGGAGACCCAGAGCACCACATGGCTGATGTCGTAGGCGTTGGTCACGTATCTGGCCACTAACATCTGACTGGTGCCCACAGGCAGGTTGAGGCTGCGCAGGATCCTGGTGAAGATCTACCACAACAACATGAACACGTCACATACCACTCCACAGATACCTCATGTTCTCTGGATCTATGTTGTAGCTAGTGTTGATTTAACATCTAAGATGTGTCCATGTCACTGAGACAGGAAGCTCAGGTACATGAGATTATAACAGTCTCTGTTTCAGTTCACTATCAGAAAACACCCTGACACCAGCTGTTGAGTAGCTGATTATACAGCCGTGGCCGAAAGTATTGGGAGCGACATACATTTTGTGTTTGCAAAGACTGCTGGGCCGTGGCATAAAATGACTGCCAACATAATTTCAGTAAGTCATATCATCAGCACAGGGGAAAGTGTGAACTAGTTCTAGCCAGGAGAAATCACTATTATTCTGATTGGATTTTAAGAGCAGATTGACTGCTGTAAAAGAGGGGACTATTTGCATATATTGAAAATCTTCACCCCAAAAAATCTTAAATGTGTTTCAGTTGTATGAATTGTATTCCAGTATTCTATAGAAACATGTGAAAACATTTTCCTAAAATACTGAACCAGCAAACTTTGCAAAACACAACATTTGTCATCGCCAACACTTATGGCCACGACTGTAGACAGATAAACAGTGACAGGGTGAATATAGACAGATAAACAGTGACAGAGTGACAGGGTGAATATAGACTGATAAACAGTGACAGGGTGAGTAGAGACTGATAAACAGTGACAGGGTGAGTACAGACTGATAAACAGTGACAGGGTGAGTATAGACTGATATGAACAGTGACAGGGTGAGTATAGACTGATATGAACAGTGACAGGGTGAGTATAGACTGATATGAACAGTGACAGGGTGAGTATAGACTGATATGAACAGTGACAGGGTGAGTATAGACTGATATGAACAGTGACAGGGTGAGTATAGACTGATAAACAGTGACAGGGTGAGTATAGACTGATAAACAGTGACAGGGTGAGTACAGACTGATATGAACAGTGACAGGGTGAATATAGACCAATAAACAGTGACAGGGTGAGTACAGACTGATATGAACAGTGACAGGGTGAGTATAGACTGATAAACAGTGACAGCGCGAGTACATACTGCTTGTGTGTTTCCAGTAGAGCTCACCTTAGGTATGTAGGGGTCCCAGTCTATGTAGCCTATGTTGTCATTAGCCAGGCGAGCAAACAGGTTGACCAGATGCTGCAGACGAACACAAGATGAAGAGCTTGAATAGTGTAGAACCTCTAACCCTCATACAAGAGGGTCAGAGGTTCTACGCTTATACAAGAGGGTCAGAGGTTCTACACTTATACAAGAGGGTCAGAGGTTCTACACCCATACAAGAGGGTCAGAGGTTCTACACCCATACAAGAGGGTTAGAGGTTCAAAACTGAAATATGAGTTACAGACTGGTGTAAGAGGGTTCTAGATTCTAGGCTGGTGTAAAAGGGTTCTAGGTTGGTGTAAGACGATTCTAGGTTCTAGGTTGGTGTAAGAGAGTTTGAGGTTGGTGTAAGAGGGTTGTAGGTTTGTCTAAGAGGGTTCTAGGTTGGTGTAACATGGTTCTAGGATTGTGTAAGATGGTTCTAGGTTGGTGTAACAAGGTTCTAGGATTGTGTAAGAGGGTTCTCTGTTCTTGGTTGGTGTAACAGGGTTCTAGGCTGGTGTAACAGGTTCTAGGATGGTGTAAGAGGGTTCTAGGCTGGTGTAACAGGTTATAGGATGGTGTAAGAGGGTTCTAGGCTGTTGTAACAGGTTCTAGGTTGGTGTAAGAGGGTTCTAGGCTGGAGTAAGAAGGTTCTAGGTTCACGGCTGAGAGGAACAAGACTCACCACCTCCCAGCCAGGCAGGTTCTGCACTGCAACCCACAGACTAATCAACTCATCAAACCACAACCTGCAAGAGACACACACAATTAGCTACCATATAAACTGTATGAACACACACACACACACAACACTGTACATACCATATAACATGGCACAAACACACACTTAATTGTAATATAACTGTATTAGACTGTGTGAGTGTGTGTACCTGAAGCCCCGGTGGTGCAGCTCTGGGGGCAGGGTGGTGGGGAGGTACAGCTCCAGGTAGCTGATGGCTCTCTGCATGGTGACGTCGAAGGGACAGAGCAGTGGCCGCCACTCCTCCAGCATCTCCTCCGTCGCCGCCTCCGGGAAGTACCTGCCCAGGAACCAATCACAGGGCACGCTCGTATGGGCGTACTGAGGCACAACCAATCACAGAGCATGCTTGTATGGGTGTACTCAGACACCACCAATCACGGCATGCGCTAGTAGTGGGGCACAACCAATCTGGATGAGAATTTCAGTGAGGGTTCCCCTCCTCCAGAGACGGTTTGTAGATCATAGATAGTAGCAGACTACATGCCAAACAAGAATAATTCTTTATTAGTCATGGAGGTTTAGACTGCGAGGTACAAAATAGGTTTATTTCAGAACACAGCTATTCACCCTGTTACAGCACTGCAACTATATTGGTCTACTGTACTTTAAACATCATACAAACCTTTTGTTTATCGGTAGTTTTAGGGTTGTGGTGGTAATTTCAATTATAAGCAACTGCTGACCTCTGGTAAGGTCATGTTAGGCATCAGAGGTCATGTTACCTGATGTGATCAGGTGTAAGCTGGCTAGCGCCTCCTCCAGCCAAGTGACAGCTTAGACACACGAGGGGTCAAGCCTCTTATGAACCTCCCAGTCCATGTAACACACACCAGCCCTGAGGCTGACCCTTACACTGACAACTCAGGCTCTCTCACAGACCCTGCCCTCATCCCAACCCCAGCCCTGCCCTCATCCCAGCCCCAGCCCTGCCCTCATCCCAGACACAGGAGGGGCTGAGGAGGGCTATGGAGGGATGAGGAGGAATTATGAGGGGTGAAGAGGGATGTGGCGGGATGTGGAGAGGTGAGTAGTGATGTGGAGGACTGCGAAGGGGTGAGGAGAGATGTGGAGGCAGCGGCAGATCTAGACACTTAGGGTGGCAAGGCGGTAGTTGAAGGGTGGCATGGAGGTGTGGAAAGAGGGTGTGACCCGATGCTACCACAAATAGTTAAACGTTGTAGTTTACATAATGCCAATAATAATACCGTATTTTTCAGAAATAAATTATTATTAACAATTATTATTGAAAGAAAAATTAAGATATTCTTTTTTGCATAGAGATACTGGGTTGGCAGCTGTCACCCATTGCTACCACTTGGATCTGCCAGTGCATGGAGGATGTGAAGGGGTGAGGAGGGACATTAAGGAGTGAGGAGGGCTGTAGAGGGGTGAGGAGGGCTGTAGAGGGGTGAGGAGGACCGTGAAGGAGTGAGGAGGGCTGTAGAGGGGTGAGGAGGACCGTGAAGGAGAGAGGAGGGCTGTAGAGGGGTGAGGAGGACCGTGAAGGAGTGAGGAGGGCTGTAGAGGGATGAGGAGGGCTGTAGAGGGGTGGGGAGGACCGTGAAGGAGTGAGGAGGGCTGTAGAGGGCTGTAGAGGGGTGAGGAGGACCGTGAAGGAGTGAGGAGGGCTGTAGAGGGGTGAGGAGGACCGTGAAGGAGTGAGGAGGGCTGTAGAGGGGTGAGGAGGGCTGTAGAGGGGTGAGGAGGACCGTGAAGGAGTGAGGAGGGCTGTAGAGTGGTGAGGAGGACCGTGAAGGAGTGAGGAGGGCTGTAGAGGGGTGAGGAGGACCGTGAAGGAGTGAGGAGGGCTGTGGAGGGGTGAGGAGGGCTGTAGAGGGGTGGGGAGGACCGTGAAGGAGTGAGTAGGGCTGTGGAGCCTTCCTCCTCTCAGAAACAGGAAACTCCATCTTGGGCCACAATTAGATGAGCTAACAAGATTAAGCCCTCAGTAAACACACACAGTCTAGTGCTGGGGAACGCTCTTCTAATTCTGCTGGCAGGTTACTAAAGGATAAGTATGTGTTGTCTCCTTCCTGAGTCCAGGTGAGACCTCCTCTCCTCATCCCTCCTCAGCCTGTTGCTGAAGAGCTACGTTGAGCACCGTGAGGTTTTCACCTCAAACACGCCAACACACAGCTGGTACTGTCTCACCTCAAACACACCAACACACAGCTGGTACTGTCTCACCTCAAACACGCCAACACACAGCTGGTACTGTCTCACCTCAAACACGCCAACACACAGCTGGTACTGTCTCACCTCAAACACACCAACACACAGCTGGTACTGTCTCACCTCAAACACACAGCTGGTACTGTCTCACCTCAAACACGCCAACACACAGCTGGTACTGTCTCACCTCAAACACGCCAACACACAGCTGGTACTGTCTCACCTCAAACACACCAACACACAGCTGGTACTGTCTCACCTCAAACACACCGACACACAGCTGGTACTGTCTCACCTCAAACACACAGCTGGTACTGTCTCACCTCAAACACACAGCTGGTACTGTCTCACCTCAAACACACCAACACACAGCTGGTACTGTCTCACCTCAAACACACCAACACACAGCTGGTACTGTCTCACCTCAACCACACCAACACACAGCTGGTACTGTCTCACCTCAAACACACCAACACACAGCTGGTACTGTCTCACCTCAAACACACCAACACACAGCTGGTACTGTCTCACCTCAAACACGCCAACACACAGCTGGTACTGTCTCACCTCAAACACGCCAACACACAGCTCAGCTGGTACTGTCTCACCTCAAACACACAGCTGGTACTGTCTCACCTCAAACACACAGCTGGTACTGTCTCACCCCAAACACACAGCTGGTACTGTCTCACCTCAAACACAGAGCTGGTACTGTCTCACCTCAAACACACAGCTGGTACTGTCTCACCTCAAACACACAGCTGGTACTGTCTCACCTCAAACATACAGCTGGTACTGTCTCACCTCAAACACACAGCTGGTACTGTCTCACCTCAAACACACAGCTGGTACTGTCTCACCTCAAACACACAGCTGGTACTGTCTCACCTCAAACACACAGCTGGTACTGTCTCACCTCAAACACACAGCTGGTACTGTCTCACCTCAAACACACCAACACACAGCTGGTACTGTCTCACCTCAAACACACCGACACACAGCTGGTACTGTCTCACCTCAAACACACAGCTGGTACTGTCTCACCCCAAACACACAGCTGGTACTGTCTCACCTCAAACACAGAGCTGGTACTGTCTCACCTCAAACACACAGCTGGTACTGTCTCACCTCAAACACACAGCTGGTACTGTCTCACCTCAAACACACAGCTGGTACTGTCTCACCTCAAACATACAGCTGGTACTGTCTCACCTCAAACACACAGCTGGTACTGTCTCACCTCAAACACACAGCTGGTACTGTCTCACCTCAAACACACAGCTGGTACTGTCTCACCTCAAACACACAGCTGGTACTGTCTCACCTCAAACACACAGCTGGTACTGTCTCACAGGGACCCGACTTGTGGAGCAGAAATTACCAACCACCAGAAGTGCTTTCAGAATATACAATGTTTAGTATAATATAAAAGGTCTAGTAACCATATTATTAGTATAATAAATAATGTTTATAATATTACTATATCAAAGTTATAATAGTATACGTATATATTAGTTGTAATATTAGTATAAAAAACTTAATAGTTATGTTTGTATAGGATATTGTCCTTGGGGCTAATCTCTGAGTGGAAGCTGGTTCCTGAGGAGACAGAAAGGAAGGAGAGGATGTACTCACGGCCTGCAGCTCTTCACCAGGGTCTTCAGGACGGTCTCCACCGAGCTGGGGACCAGAGCAGAGGGCAGCAGGTGACACCTGACCTCCTGCTGCTCTTCACACGCTCAGTACACAACACACCAATGCAGCTACATCACATTAACACTGGATTCATCTAGCAGACACTTTTATCCAAAGACACGTACAAAAGTGTTATGCAGAGCATTCACACCTCCACCATGCAGACACACACACACACACACCTCCACCATGCACACACACGCCTCTACCATGCACACACACACACACCTCCACCATGCACACACACACACACACCTCCACCATGCACACACACACCTCCACCATGCACACACACACACCTCCACCATGCACACACACACACCTCCACCATGCACACACACACACACCTCCACCATGCACACACACACACCTCCACCATGCACACACACACACCCACCCACACCTCCACCATGCATACACACACACCTCCACCATGCACACACACACACCTCCACCATGCACACACACACCTCCACCATGCACACACACACTCCTCCACCATGCACAGACACACTCCTCCACCATGCACAACACACACATACACACCTCCACCATGCACACACACACACCTCCACCATGCACACACACACCTCCACCATGCACACACACACTCCTCCACCATGCACACACACACTCCTCCACCATGCACAACACACACACACCTCCACCATGCACACACACACCTCCACCATGCACACACACACCTCCACCATGCACACACACACACACCTCCACCATGCACACACACACACACCTCCACCATGCACACACACACACCACCATGCACAACACACACACCTCTACCATGCACACACACACACCACCATGCACACACACACACCTCCACCATGCACACACACACACCTCCACCATGCACAAAACACACAGCTACACCACTGAGGAGTCACACAAGAATGGGACAGTAGCAGGAACAAAGGGGGGCTGGGACACAGGTTCTGTCACTACCTGAAATGCCTCCTCCCCCCACCACCTGGTTCGCACCAGGAAGTAAAAGAGATATTCATTTCTTGAATACATTTTATTGAAATCCATGTAATTTCAAATGTTACAGTAAGTAATTACATATGTTCAGGTTGATTTGCATTAGGGATTTACGTAAATATACAATTCAACCGATTAAATAAGTCAAAGTATTTCTCTAATATTTCACTCCACATTGAGCAAAACGACTCTTTTTACTTCCAGGGTGGAATTGGTTGGGGGGGGTGGGGGGGGCATTTCAGGTAGCAACAGGCACAAATACAGCAGGGTCACTACTCGGCTGACTGTTCCTGTAGTGGTGAGATCTGTCTCCTGAATAACACTTCCTGTAGTGGTGAGATCAGTCTGAATAACACTTCCTGTAGTGGTGAGATCAGTCTGATGAATAACACTTCCTGTAGTGGTGAGATCAGTCTGAATAACACTTCCTGTAGTGGTGAGATCAGTCTGACGAATAACACTTCCTGTAGTGGTGAGATCAGTCTGAATAACACTTCCTGTAGTGGTGAGATCAGTCTGATGAATTACACTTCCTGTAGTGGTGAGATCAGTCTGAATAACACTTCCTGTAGTGGTGAGATCAGTCTGATGAATAACACTTCCTGTAGTGGTGAGATCAGTCTGATGAATAACACTTCCTGTAGTGGTGAGATCAGTCTGAATAACACTTCCTGTAGTGGTGAGATCAGTCTGATGAATAACACTTCCTGTAGTGGTGAGATCAGTCTGACGAATAACACTTCCTGTAGTGGTGAGATCAGTCTGAATAACACTTCCTGTAGTGGTGAGATCAGTCTGATGAATAACACTTCCTGTAGTGGTGAGATCAGTCTGAATAACACTTCCTGTAGTGGTATCAGTCTGAATAACACTTCCTGTAGTGGTGAGATCAGTCTGAATAACACTTTCTGCAGGGGCTAGATCAGTCTCCTGAATAACACATCTTGTAGTGGTGAGATCAGTCTGAATAACACTTCCTGTAGTGGTGAGATCAGTCTGAATAACACTTCGTGCAGGGGCGAGATCAGTCTCCTGAATAAAACTTCCTGTAGTGGTGAGATCAGTCTCCTGAATAACACTTCCTGTAGTGGTGAGATCAGTCTCCTGAATAACACTTCCTGTAGTGGTGAGATCAGTCTGAATAACACTTCCTGTAGTGGTGAGATCAGTCTGAATAACACTTCCTGCAGGGGCGAGATCAGTCTCCTGAATAACACTTCCTGTAGTGGTGAGATCAGTTTGATTAACACTTCCTGTAGTGGTGAGATCAGTCTGAATAACACTTCCTGTAGTGGTGAGATCAGTCTGAATAACACTTCCTGCAGGGGCAAGATCAGTCTCCTGAATAACACTTCCTGTAGTGGTGAGATCAGTTTGATTAACACTTCCTGTAGTGGTGAGATCAGTCTGAATAACACTTCCTGCAGGGGCGAGATCAGTCTCCTGAATAACACTTCCTGTAGTGGTGAGATCAGTTTGATTAACACTTCCTGTAGTGGTGAGATCAGTCTGAATACCACTTCCTGCAGGGGTGAGATCAGTCTCCTGAATAACACTTCCTGTAGTGGTGAGATCAGTTTGATTAACACTTCCTGTAGTGGTGAGATCAGTCTGAATAACACTTCCTGTAGTGGTGAGATCAGTATCCTGAATAACATTTCCTGCAGGGGCGAGATCAGTATCCTGAATAACACTTCCTGTAGTGGTGAGATCAGTTTGATTAACACTTCCTGTAGTGGTGAGATCAGTCTGAATAACACTTCCTGTAGTGGTGAGATCAGTTTGATTAACACTTCCTGTAGTGGTGAGATCAGTCTGAATAACACTTCCTGTAGTGGTGAGATCAGTCTGAATACCACTTCCTGCAGGGGCAAGATCAGTCTCCTGAATAACACTTCCTGTAGTGGTGAGATCAGTTTGATTAACACTTCCTGTAGTGGTGAGATCAGTCTGAATAACACTTCCTGTAGTGGTGAGATCAGTCTGAATAACATTTCCTGAAGGGGCGAGATCAGTCTCCTGAATAACACTTCCTGTAGTGGTGAGATCAGTTTGATTAACACTTCCTGTAGTGGTGAGATCAGTTTGATTAACACTTCCTGTAGTGGTGAGATCAGTTTGATTAACACTTCCTGTAGTGGTGAGATCAGTCTGAATAACACTTCCTGTAGTGGTGAGATCAGTCTGAATAACACTTCCTGTAGTGGTGAGATCAGTCTGATTAACACTTCATCCCTCACCAGGCTTTACCTCATCTAACGCCACATTCTCACTCCCGCGTATAATCGCTGACACTGCCATGTGTTTCACCACATCCCTATGTCCCAGTGTTTCACCACATCCCCATGTCCCAGTGTTTCACCACATCCCTATGTCCCAGTGTTTCACCACATCCCTATGTCCCAGTGTTTCACCACATCCCCATGTCCCAGTGTTTCACCACATCCCTATGTCCCAGTGGGTTTCACCACATCCCTATGTCCCAGTGGGTTTCACCACATCCCTATGTCCCAGTGGTTTCACCACATCCCTATGTCCCAGTGTTTCACCACATCCCTATGTCCCAGTGTTTCACCACATCCCAGTGTTTGACCATGTACATTTTTCAAAATGGACGTATTTTTTCATCCGTGAATATGTATCCCAAGAGCGTCTCAAGCTCAATGTTTGAGTGTATACGGAGGAGCCAGGCCAATCAGACCACAGATGTCATGATTCCTACACAGTAGCCTATCGGTGAGTGGCTCAAAACCCTGGAGCATGCCTTCCTTCCAGACAGGTCAGTAGAAATACGCTGGAGTGACAGTGTAGATCCACTAAAGAAGGACCCTGTTCTGACCAGAATGTTCACTCTCGACTCATGCTGCTAGACTCCAGTCTGCTTTAGTATGAAGGCTTTATAATAATGTAATAATCCTAATGTATTCAGTTAGAAGACACTTTCATCCAAAGCTACGTACTGGGGGAGATTTGAACTTCCTTTGAACCTCTTGATCTGGAATCAAACCCTCTAACCACTGAGCTGCACCCATCCGTCTTTGGTCATATTATTTTCACCTTTTTATTTCCTGAGTATTCTAACCCTTCCCTGTCCTGACATGGGCTAACAAGGTAAAACTATGGTCACAAAAGAGTCAGAAGCTTTGGACCAATATCATTTTCCAACTGAGTAGGTGTACTGCCACCCCCCTCACTCCCTGCACTCTCATGCAAGCTGAGGGCCAGTTTAATCCTGCCAGACCATTCAGCTGGTCACCAATCTCCCATTCATTCAAGCCAGCTGTAATGAACCACCAGGCTGACACCAGGCTGACACCAGGCTGACACCAGGCTGACACCAGGCTGACACCAGGACACTACTGGGCCAGAGCTGCTGAGACACCTGAGATGTGGTACAACTAATCCAATACTACAGGCCTTGAGACTACTCTCCTAGTGCAGGCCTACTGACTCCAATACTACAGGCCTTGAGACTACTCTCCTAGTGCAGGCCTACTGACTCCAATACTACAGGCCTTCAGACTACTCTCCTAGTGCAGGCCTACTGACTCCAATACTACAGGCCTTGAGACTACTCTCCTAGTGCAGGCCTACTGACCTCCAATACTACAGGCCTTGAGACTACTCTCCTAGTGCAGGCCTACTGACTCCAATACTACAGGCCTTGAGACTACTCTCCTAGTGCAGGCCTACTGACTCCAATACTACAGGCCTTGAGACTACTCTCCTAGTGCAGGCCTACTGACTCCAATACTACAGGCCTTGAGACTACTCTCCTAGTGCAGGCCTACTGACTCCAATACTACAGGCCTTGAGACTACTCTCCTAGTGCAGGCCTACTGACTCCAATACTACAGGCCTTGAGACTACTCTCCTAGTGCAGGCCTACTGACTCCAATACTACAGGCCTTGAGACTACTCTCCTAGTGCAGGCCTACTGACTCCAATACTACAGGCCTTGAGACTACTCTCCTAGTGCAGGCCTACTGACTCCAATACTACAGGCCTTCAGACTACTCTCCTAGTGCAGGCCTACTGACTCCAATACTACAGGCCTTCAGACTACTCTCCTAGTGCAGGCCTACTGACTATAATACTACAGGCCTTGAGACTACTCTCCTAGTGCAGGCCTACTGACCTCCAATACTACAGGCCTTGAGACTACTCTGCTAGTGCAGGCCTACTGACTATAATACTACAGGCCTTCAGACTACTCTCCTAGTGCAGGCCTACTGACTATTCACTACTCGATAGTAGTCCTACATATTGTCACATCTTACAGTGCAAACATGTGACCTCCCCCTCCATGACTCACCTACAGAGCTGCTGTCCTACTTTGTCTATTGCTAAATGGTAGTGGGATGGTTCTGGTGATGCTAATGCTAAGACTGGTGTGGGGCTGGTTCTGGTGATGCTAATGCTAAGACTGGTGTGGGGCTGGTCCTGGTGATGCTAATACGATTGGCAATAATAATCATCTTGTTAGCTGCAGTGCGACAGTCTCCAGTATGAGTGGAATGTTAACATTGATGGTTCAGGAATTCTGTCTGTGTCAAAGTCAACGAAGCGGCGTCCCGAGTGCTTTTAGGTTTTGCATGCAACATATAAAAATAAAAAAGGTGCCTTGTGGGACAAAAATAAAAATATAACACATAGAAGTATTGTCCTTACCACCTCTGAAACAATTTTATGATTATGTGTTTAGAGGAAGCGCGAGGCCGAGGAGAACTGAATGTAAAAGGAGAGAAAGGCATGAAGAACATGTTTAGCACACTACCAACAGCCAATCCCATCTCAATATGAATCATATCAGAATACACCAATTCATCAACATGTTCAGCAAAAACATGCCCTTACACAGAATCAGCTTTTCGTAACATCTGTTTTAAAAATAGAATATTTAGTCTTCAGAGAAGAGGTGGGCCGGTGGGTGGAGCCACTGCTGCCTGCTTCCCTGCGTGGTGCTGATGTTAAAGTAAGGTGTCTTACAATGTTCCCATGGCACCATAGAAGAGCCCCTCGCACTGCTGGCCCGTGTGTGTGTGTGTGTGTGTGTGCGTGTGCGTGTGTGTGTGTATGTGTGTGTGTGTGTGTGTGTGTGTGTGTGTGTGTGTGTATGTGTGTGTGTATGTGTGCGTGTGTGTGTGTGTGCGTGTGTGTGTGTGTGTATGTGTGTGTGTATGTGTGTGTGTGTGTGTGTGTGTGTGTGTGTGTGTGTGTGTGTATGTGTGTGTGTATGTGTGCGTGTGTGTGTGTGTGCGTGTGTGTGTGTGTGTATGTGTGTGTGTATGTGTGTGTGTGTGCGTGTGTCAGGAGGGGGGCGGTGGTTTGGAACAGGTGGTCTGAGAGGTGACAGAACTAATATGGGGCTAAGAGGCCTAAACAAGTTAATGACTGAGGGGAATTCCACTGCTGTAATCCAAGAGTTCTCCACACATCCCAGAGCAGAGACCTGAAGGACTAGTGCATCATCTGTTTAAACCTGAAGGACTAGTTTAAACGCTGGGCAGAACTTACAAGAAGGTTACGATAACTACCATGTAACTACATTGCAATACCACTTGTACAACATTGTAGGAACTGCTATGTAGAAACACTTCCTTAAGGTTTAGCGGTAAGTTATAACATCAATAAAACTTGGTATAGGAAAGGTTGGGCTTTCCAGAGGTAAGTTAACATTGATCCTGTTTTGGTAAGACAACCTCCAACTACACCTTAAAAAACTCCTCCATACTGTGCCTTCTTACATGTTTGTACTAACCTATACCACTAACACTAACACTTAATACCATTTCATTTAATAGCAATTCCAACGTACCTACAAAGTTGTTTCTATTAGGTATTGCTGTATAGTTACAAATTCATGCAACTTTAATGTAAAGTGTTGCCAAAAGATGTATGTGTTGTGTACTTAAACCATGTAAACAAAGCTGTAGTCCACCACTGTCACAAGGTAAGCCCTTCACTACACCACTAACATTAAGATGAGCTCCATTCAAAACACTCTTGATGTGCTAGCAAGGCCTAGAACATAGTTGGAGGCCTACTGTGTAGATGTGCTAACGTGAGGGCCTACTGTGTAGATGTGCTAATGTGAGGGCCTACTGTGTAGATGTGCTAATGTGAGGGCCTACTGTGTAGATGTGCTTATGTGAGGGCCTACTGTGTAGATGTGCTTATGTGAGGGCCTACTGTGTAGATGTGCTAATGTGAGGGCCTACTGTGTAGGTGTGCTAACATGAGGGCCTACTGTGTAGGTGTGCTAACATGAGGGCCTACTGTGTAGATGTGCTAATGTGAGGGCCTACTGTGTAGATGTGCTAACGTGAGGGCCTACTGTGTAGGTGTGCTAGCATGGAGGCCTACTGTGTAGGGGTACTAGTGTGAGGGCCTACTGTGTAGATGTGCTAACGTGAGGGCCTACTGTGTAGGTGTGCTAACATGAGGGCCTACTGTGTAGATGTGCTAATGTGAGGGCCTACTGTGTAGATGTGCTAACGTGAGGGCCTACTGTGTAGGTGTGCTAATGTGAGGGCCTACTGTGTAGGTGTGCTAACGTGAGGGCCTACTGTGTAGATGTGCTAACGTGAGGGCCTACTGTGTAGGTGTGCTAACGTGAGGGCCTACTGTGTAGGTGTGCTAATGTGAGGGCCTACTTGGGGAACCAGTTGAGGCCCAGGTGCTCAGTCTTGGAATAGAGGATCCTGTCCTGAAGCTCGTACAGCGGTCTCCATGGCAACTCCAGGTCCTCAGGTGAGAGAAGTTCCTTCTTCCTGTAAGGATGGCACAGGGGCTTACAACACCGCACCCACCCATCTGGGGCACTGTCCCAGAGAGACGAGCAGCTGTCACAGTAACAGGACATTGCAAAGACGCATCTTTTCTTTTGTAACCCCAAGCCACAAAGAGAGTTATCTTTAGCAGTGTTGGCAGCATTTTTACCTTATTTGTATGATGATGTTAATATTACAGCATGTTATTGGTGGGGATATTAGTATTTCTGAATGTTTTGGTGAGGTGATATTAATATATTGTAGAATGTATTGGTGAGTAGGGTTGGGTATCAAGAACGGGTTCCAAATGCGCATTTAGATTCCTCACTTCGGGTTCCTAACTACTACGAAAGGTATTACTGATCCCTTGGTGGTATTTTTCAGTAGATAAAATTGCTAATCTTCAAGAGGTATCTTCCGCACTGTCGCTTGTACTCCCCTGGTTGAGCCTTTCACATGGCTACAGGATGATTGGTTGACTTAACAGCTCAAATATAAAGCACAAACGTTCTAGCCTAACTGCCCGTTAGCCATTTAATGATCGCCTGACAAAATGAAACAAAAATGGCGTGGAGTGGGGCACAAAAAAGGGAAAATTGCTCAAACTAATTCGAGAGCTCTGAGATATTCTTTGGAAAATATGGCAAATAGAAATGAATGGATGGATATTAAGGATTGACTGTAGCTGTCGCCACAGACAATCTTCCCCCAAAGCTGTAAACCTAGGGGAAACACTGTAATATATTGCAGCATGTATTGGAGAGGTGATCATATGTTGCAGAATGTATTGGAGAGGTGAACATATGTTGCAGAATGTATTGGAGAGGTGAACATATGTTGCAGAATGTATTGGAGAGGTGAACATATGTTGCAGAATGTATTGGAGAGGTGATCATATGTTGCAGAATGTATTGGAGAGGTGAACATATGTTGCAGCATGTATTGGAGAGGTGAACATATGTTGCAGAATGTATTGGAGAGGTGATCATATGTTGCAGCATGTATTGGAGAGGTGATCATATGTTGCAGCATGTATTGGAGAGGTGATCATATGTTGCAGCATGTATTGGAGAGGTGATCATATGTTGCAGAATGTATTGGAGAGGTGATCATATGTTGCAGAATGTATTGGAGAGGTAGGTTCCTACTTGAGCAGGTTGATGAGGAGTCGAGCCAGCCCCTGCATCATGCTGATCTCCAGCTTGGGGCTGGTAACCAGCTCGTACAGCAGCTTGATGAACAGCACATGGTCCTCCTTGCTGAACTTCCTTCCATATAGGCGCATATACCTACAGCACAGAGACCAGGGGTTAGATACACCTGCCTACCACTCTAGGTCAGAGACACCTGCCTACCCCTCTAGATACACCAGAGAGGGAGGGGGGTTAGATACACCTGCCTACCCGTCTAGGTCACAGACACCTGCCTACCCCTCTAGATACACCAGAGAGGGAGGGGGGTTAGATACACCTGCCTACCACTCTAGGTCAGAGACACCTGCCTACCTCTCTAGATACACCAGAGAGGGGGGGGGTTAGAGACACCTGCCTACACCTCCAGGTCAGAGACACCTGCCTACCCCTCTAGATACACCAGAGAGGGGGGGGTTAGACACACCTGCCTACCCGTCTAGGTCACAGACACCTGCCTACCCCTCTAGATACACCAGAGAGGGAGGGGGGTTAGACACACCTGCCTACCACTCTAGGTCAGAGACACCTGCCTACCTCTCTAGATACACCAGAGGGAGGGGGGTTAGACACACCTGCCTACCTCTCTAGATACACCAGAGAGGGGGGGGGGGGGGGTAGACACACTTGCCTACCCCTCTAGGTCAGAGACCAGGGGTCAGGTACACTTGCCTACCCTCTAGGTCACATGAGGATATCTCAGGGGTAGAGCATTTGAAACCTGATTCAGAGATTGCAGATTCAATTTCCTCTGTACATTGCTTTGGATAAAACTGTCTGTAGCCAGCCCAAACCTATAACTGGCCTGGGGGAATGTTTCCATACAGCTATGACCAGAGCCACGCAAGAGTCACAGGGAGTGTACGACCGCCACAGCACAAACAGAACCAGCCAGGAAACATGAGTGGAGCCCATCTCTGGATCAGGTTAGCTGTTACATGCATTTCATCTGTGTACACAACAACAAGCACATTCAAAAGGCTACAGCACGCAGTGCACTCAATCCTTGTGCAATTCTCACTTGAGCTGTTTACAGTCGATTTCCACGTGGTTCTCAGTACAGAGTGTTATGAGCACATATGGATGGCATGTGGTTACAAAACATGGTCACCATTGAGTGTTATCGGTGTATATTCAGAGCTTGTAGGGGAGATAGTGATTATTTGTGATAATTTTGTCCTGCTTTACTCAATCCACAGGTCAGTTGGTTACAGGAACAAAAAAGATAGAAACAGTATTCAGAAGGTACTCAACCACACTGGTGGTTGAGTACTAGGTAACTGATTGGTTCTAGTCAACTAAGATTGCATAAAGCGTGACTAAGCACTGTCTGTCTGTGACATCAGTAGGGCTGCGTAACTACGGTCTGGTCAATTCGCTCTCTTGCTAGAAAGCATTAGCAAAGTGTCCTCTTGAATGTATCAACGATACAAACTACTTAGGCTAGATCGCTAGCTTTTTTCACTGCGATAGCCAGTTACACTACAAGACGCAGCCAGCAGCTAGACAGCCAGTTAAATACTATCTTAGCGTGGTTAATATAGCCTGAAACCGTTGTGCCACTGTGCCCATATGGCCATCCTAGCTAGCTAACAGTAGCCAACTGTGGTGAGCGACACGTTCCACCACTACTAGTTAGCTCGCTAGCTCTATCCCAACACACAATTCAATACTGCTTAGTATTATGTAGCACTATCTATTGCTACGAGAACGGGCCTCTGTCCACAACAAGGCCTACTCAATAGTAGCAAGATGAGATTATCAGGTCGGTTAGTGTTTCTTTTAGTGTTTTAAAAACTAGGCAGTGACTAGCCGAAAAGCGTTGGTTAGCCAGCTACGTCCAAGTTTTTCAATCGGAGCTAGTTAACGTAGACTAGATCCGCCTCACAGTAAAGACAGGTAACTGGTGCTGCCCACGTGCTTAACTCATGTCAACGAAGGTGTCGCTCAAGCACGGTGCAACCGGCTCAACTAGAAGCGGATTCCACACGGAATCGCAGCTATGCAATTAGTCGCACCGCGGGATGACCCTGACAACTGAAACGAAGAACCGCAAGTTAGCCACTCAGCATTGAGATCAAGAAGGTTGCAGAAAAAACAATGACAGCTAGCTAGCAAGCACGCTAACTTAGCAAAGAGATAGCTAGCTACCTCACAACTCAACACATTACTAATGTGTACATGTTTATCATACAATTAACACGTTTAACAACGAGGACACTAGCCATTAATACAGCTAGCCTACCTAGTTCAACAACTTACGTGGAAAGTTTCCGTGTCCAAAACAAGACTCCCGGCCATATCTCTCCGAGCTGAACAGCCCGGCCCAAGTTTGTTTTTATTTTGATCAAAATATCATTGGATTCTTCGTCCAACTTGTCCGCATAAGGCAGAAGTTTGTTGTAGACAATGTCTTTCTGAGGGACAAATCCTAATGTCTCCGACGCGTCTCTTTTCATATTACAGTTTCCAAAGATGTATTTTTATTGTTCTTTGCGTGGCAACCTAAAGCTAGTTAAGCCAACGTTATCTGACAGCGCACGTTTGCTACTAGCCAGCACTACTGGCTTTTTGCAATATTCTTGTCGGAGCTAACTTGCTATCCTACTAGACCCCTTTGTAGTTTGGTGGTATTAATGTTAGCATACAAGTTCTCTTCAGTCGCCTAATATATTAGCACTAACTGACATTCTTCTGAATTTGCTTTACTAAAATAAATGATCGATTTTCAGTCGTAGATTCTTCCTTAAAAACGAAAATTGAGTGTTTTGGCGATTGAAATAGTCGTGATTTACTCCTGTTAAAATCCGTATAGGTAGTGTTGCTGGTCAGCTGGCTAACTAGCTATCATCTGACCGCTGTCGGAGTCCACTGGGCTATTTTCCTCTCCCTGAGCACCAAGCTGGCTCCTCCCCACGCCAAGGCGTCATTTTACAACGCAAAACTACATTTCCCACAATGCGTCTTCTCTACTTCATTCGTAGTCTTTTTTTAGGACCTGGGAACCCGAGCCTGTGAACCCGAGCCTGTGAACCAGTTAATTCTTTGGCCTGACAAACAAGATCACCTTAAATCTACTTACGATTTATTCTTAGTTCACCTCAAGTTTCTATACCTGTGACGACGTACCTAATTTCAGATAGATAGGCTAACTATGTTGTCGAGTCATCTTAATAACTAGCATATATATATACATTAGGCTGCTATGTATTAAATATTGCAGATCACACTCGCGGATCATCACATTTTAATTTACTTTACAATGAGCTACTTAGGCTACTACATAGTTATAATGCTCTCAAGGCAGGCCGGGTTGACTGTATCTCAGTGGGCCTTTCTATTTTTATAATTCATTCACACATCAGCATATACTCAATAGCTGTGTAGTGTAGTAGTGGACAGTGCACCTGGAGAAGCGAAACAGAAGAGTCCCAGGATAAAATGTTGAGATAGTGTGGACCGGCGTTGGGCTGTCATGTCAAACAACATGGAAAGAGATTGTGGGGTGAGTCTGCCACCTTGTGGTTGAAGATGTTTTGAGTCATTAGCTAGCGTTACTCGTTTCTAGGCAACACTCGACCGGAGCATTGTATTTTCAACAGCTAGCACTAGCTAGTTAGTAGCTACAATACTATAGATACTTAGCGTCTGAGAACAAAACAAAAGGTACAAGATTCAATTTTATGAAAGGTCATCAGAGCTAGGTTAGGCAATCGGCAGAAAGGGTGTCTTGTGTGTGTTATCAACAACTCTATCTAGTTTGCGCCTTTTGACGTTTGGCAGTAGGCTACTGTACAGTAGTTTGTTACATTTAGAAACATAGAGCTAACACAGTCCAAGTTTAGAGAACCATGAGCGGACTTGGCGAAGATAGTGGAAACAAAATAGTGATGGTGGAGAGGCTGTCGTTGACCTTCGACAGTCTGGTGTCTCACGTGCCGCTGGCCTGCAACCCCTCTTACTGTGCCGTACCGTCGAACCACAACGACCTGCTGGTGTACAGCCACCAGAACACTGCAGAGAAGGTCCGTCATTCATGTACATTACATGTAGCATCCAAATTACATTTAAACACACATTTAGTCCAAAAAAAGGTGTGTGTGTGTGTGTGTGTGGGGGGGGGGGGGGGCCTCGGGGGTGGGCAGGTGTGCCTCAGGACAGTCCACTTGTCTTTCAAAGCGACAGACCGACAGTAGAACTCATTCAGGTCGTTGGCCAGGCGAGAGTCGTTAATAGGTTTAGTTAACACAAGCATGATTTCATTCAAAAGAATCATTTAGTTGTCTGCCAGTGTATAAAGATAAAACCTCCATGGTAAGATAATAATAATATAATACCTCCATAATAAGATAATACCTCCATAGTAATAATAATATGGTCCTCCATGATAAGATAATGAGAATGTCCTCCATGGTGAGATAATAATATGGTCATACATGGTAAGATAATAATATGGTCATCCATGGTTGTGCAGCCTGTGCGTCTGTGTGGGCACCATGGAGAGGTCGGGGCGCTGGAGTTCGGGGCACAGGGCACCCCTGCGCTTCTCTGCTCTGCCTCGGCTGACTATGTAATCGTCTGGGACCTGGACAGATGCAGCAGCAGGAGCAGAAGAGGTAACGACACAGGAACACTACAACACAGTAACACTACTACACAGTAACACAGTAACACTACGACACAGGAACACTACTACACAGAAACACTACTACACAGTAACACTACTACACAGTAACACAGTAACACTACGACACAGGAACACTACTACACAGGAACACTACTACACAGTAACACAGTAACACTACTACACAGGAACACTACTACACAGTAACACAGTAACACTACTACACAGGAACACTACAACACAGTAACACTACTACACAGTAACACAGTAACACTACTACACAGGAACACTACAACACAGTAACACTACTACACAGGAACACAGTAACACTACTACACAGGAACACAGTAACACTACTACACAGGAACACTACAACACAGTAACACTACTACACAGGAACACAGTAACACTACTACACAGGAACACTACAACACAGTAACACTACTACACAGTAACACAGTAACACTATTACACAGGAACACTACAACACAGTAACACTACTACACAGGAACACAGTAACACTACTACACAGGAACACAGTAACACTACTACACAGGAACACTACAACACAGTAACACTACTACACAGGAACACAGTAACACTACTACACAGGAACACTACAACACAGTAACACTACTACACAGGAACACAGTAACACTACTACACAGTAACACTACTACACAGGAACACTACAACACAGTAACACTACTACACAGTAACACAGTAACACTACTACACAGGAACACTACAACACAGTAACACTACTACACAGTAACACAGTAACACTACTACACAGGAACACAGTAACACTACTACACAGGAACACTACAACACAGTAACACTACTACACAGGAACACAGTAACACTACTACACAGGAACACAGTAACACTACTACACAGGAACACTACAACACAGTAACACTACTACACAGTAACACAGTAACACTACTACACAGGAACACAGTAACACTACTACACAGGAACACTACAACACAGTAACACTACTACACAGTAACACAGTAACACTACTACACAGTAACACAGTAACACTACTACACAGTAACACAGTAACACTACTACACAGGAACACAGTAACACTACTACACAGGAACACAGTAACACTACTACACAGGAACACAGTAACACTACTACACAGGAACACTACAACACAGTAACACTACTACACTGTAACACAGTAACACTACTACACAGGAACACAGTAACACTACTACACAGGAACACAGTAACACTACTACACAGGAACACAGTAACACTACTACACAGGAACACAGGAACACTACTATACAGGAACACTGCTACACAGGAACACTACAACACAGTAACACTACTACACAGGAACACAGTAACACTACTACACAGGAACACAGTAACACTACACAGGAACAACACTACAATACAGTAACACTACAACACAGTAACAAAACAACACTACAACACAGAAACACTACAACACAGTAACACTACTACACAGGAACACAGTAACACTACTACACAGGAACACTGCTACACAGGAACACTACAACACAGTAACACTACTACACAGGAACACAGTAACACTACTACACAGGAACACAGTAACACTACTACACAGGAACAAAACAACACTACAATACAGTAACACTACAACACAGTAACAAAACAACACTACAACACAGAAACACTACAACACAGTAACAAAACAACACTACAACACAGAAACACTACAACACAACTACAAAACTGCAGTAACACAACAACACAGTAACTACAACAGTTTATCACGGAGGTGGAAATGATACTGATATGAAAAGGAGATGCGGTTGAGACTGTTTGATAGGAAACACTCTGTAGTGGGTGTAGATATTCTCTGACCAAGAATATGTGTTATCAATAACTGGACAGACATGAAAATATATAATTAAATAAATGAAACCCTTTTGCTCAGGTCTGGCTGCTGATGGAACTGTAGTTGGGACCCTCCTAGGTACTGTGGTGCATCTTTCCTTCAGCAGCACTGACCAGAGGGTGTCTGCCTGCTGTGGCTCCTACATCTACATCCTCAGCTCCCAGGTAGGAGCCTGCCTGCTGGAGCCACACTGCACCTAGGACGGGACATTTCACCTGTCACACTGCACCTAGGACGGGACATTTCACTTGTCACACTGCACCTAGGACGGGACATTTCCCTTGTCACACTGCACCTATGACGGGACATTTCACTTGTCACACTGCACCTAGGACGGGACATTTCACTTGTCACACTGCACCTAGGACGGGACATTTCACTTGTCACACTGCACCTAGGACGGGACATTTCCCTTGTCACACTGCACCTATGACGGGACATTTCACTTGTCACACTGCACCTAGGACGGGACATTTCACTTGTCACACTGCACCTAGGATGGGACATTTCACTTGTCACACTGCACCTAGGACGGGACATTTCACTTGTCACACTGCACCTAGGACGGGACATTTCACTTGTCACACTGCACCTAGGACGGGACATTTCACCTGTCACACTGCACCTAGGACGGGACATTTCACTTGTCACACTGCACCTAGGACGGGACATTTCACTTGTCACTGCACCTAGGACGGGACATTTCACTTGTCACACTGCACCTAGGACGGGACATTTCACCTGTCACACTGCACCTAGGACGGGACATTTCACCTGTCATTCTGTTTATGAGTCCATTGAGGTCAAAGTGGAATTGCCCGTCTCATTCATGTACACATATGCACATAGCTGTGGAGTGTAGTGTGCCTCTTCAGAAGCGAAACAGGAAAGACCTATTAAGCGACCTATTATGCGAAAAACTCATTGTAAAAGTGCATGTGGTAGGTGGTGCGGTGCTAGTGGAGCTAGCTGGGTGGAGCTAGCTGGGTGGAGCTAGCTGGGTGGAGCTAGCTGGGTGGAGCTAGCTGGGTGGAGCTAGTGTGTTGGAGAGTTTGGTGAGTACTGGTGCGTGCTAGCAGGGTGTCCGTGTGTGTCTGTGAGGCAGCAGGAGAAGGTGGGCGGTGCTCTGAAGGGCCACCGGGGGCCGGTGACTGCAGCAGAGTTCTGCCCCTGGGACCAGGACACATTGGTGTCCACTGGAGAGGACCGGACTTTCATGGTACACACACACATATACACACACAGACAGATACCATATTACTGTATGTGATGTATGTGTATATAATTACATATTAAATTAAAAGACATTACAGGTAGAATTTATATTTCTTTCAGGTATGGGATGTAAATAAGGAAGCTGTTCTCTACCTGTCCAGTGTGTTGTCAGGTATGTGCAAGCTGAGAACCATGTTGTGTAGCTGGAAACCAAGTGTTGGTGATATTCATGTAGGTGATGTGTGTTGTGTAGCTGAGGTGATGTTTACAGTGTGTTGTGTAGCTGAGGTGATGTGTTGTGTAGCTGAGGTGGTGTCTAGAGTGTGTAGGTGAGGTGATGTTTACAGTGTGTTGTGTAGCTGAGGTGATGTTTACAGTGTGTTGTGTAGCTGAGGTGATGTGCTGTGTAGCTGAGGTGATGTTTACAGTGTGTTGTGTATCTGAGGTGATGTGCTGTGTAGCTGAGGTGGTGTTTACACTGTGTTGTGTAGCTGAAGTGATGTTTACAGTGTGTTGTGTAGCTGAGGTGATGTGTTGTGTAGCTGCGGTGGTGTTTACAGTGTGTTGTGTAGCTGAGGTGATGTCTAGAGTGTGTAGGTGAGGTGATGTTTACAGTGTGTTGTGTAGCTGAGGTGGTGTTTACAGTGTGTTGTGTATCTGAGGTGATGTGTTGTGTAGCTGAGGTGGTGTTTACAGTGTGTTGTGTACCTGAGGTGATGTGTTGTGTAGCTGAGGTGGTGTTTACAGTGTGTTGTGTACCTGAGGTGATGTGTTGTGTAGCTGAGGTGGTGTTTACAGTGTGTTGTGTACCTGAGGTGATGTGTTGTGTAGCTGAGGTGGTGTTTACAGTGTGTTGTGTACCTGAGGTGATGTGTTGTGTAGCTGAGGTGGTGTTTACAGTGTTGTGTAGCTGAGTGTTATGGGCATGCAGTCCAACTTCTTGTTCCTGTCTTTCCCAGCTTCTCCTCTCCTCAGCATTGCTTTCCTGGGGGAGAATAGGCAGCTGGTCACTGGCTCTGCAGATGGGCAGGTCAGACACACACCCAAACACACACACACTCAAACATACACACACACAGTCAAACATACACACACACACATGTGCACACACACACACCCAAACACACACACTCAAACATACACACACACACACACTGACCGAAATACACTCACACACACACGCTCACACCAGGGCTCGACATTAAGGCTTATCCGCTTGTCCGGGACAAGTGGATTTTTTTGTTGGGCAAGTGTAAGAGAAGTGTACTTGCCCCACTGGACAAGTTAAAACTCCAACAAAATAAAATGCCATGTTACCTCACGTTATGTGCCACTCATTACGTCTATTTTACAGATTTTATTTTACAGAATTTTGCATTAGCAAAACACAAAAAAGTGGCTTTGTCCCAAGATCTCTACAGACCGTGCAGCTAATTTAATGCTTAACACTTGAACGGGGGCTTATTACTTGAAAGAGGAATTATTTACTGTGTCGTCTCAGTTACACTATCAGGGCTTGGAAATACAGTGACTTGCTAAAGTAGGCAAATGGCTAATAGAACATAACATTTCATAATAATTTCAGTAAATCAAGCAGCGCTGCAAGACCCAGTGAAATGATATACAGCTAGCAAACTAACGTTAGCTAGCATCGCTAACGACATTGGCTAACTCAACTTCAGTAGGTTATCCTCAGTATTTGTAAGCTAGCTAAACTTATACTATATCTAAAATAATTTTGTAATAATTTAGACATAACAATCGATTTTGCCACTAAATGTTGGTGTTAACTTATTTTTTCTACAATTTCCCTTTCTACCCGGCAGAGGCTGATTTACCAAGGGATCCTTTAAAGGATGTATACTTTACAGTTGAATATTAGCTGATATTTAACTACGTACATTCAAGGGCGTAACCACGCATTCTTTGGGGGGGTCGTGTCCCCCCCAATATTTAGAAAATACCAATCTGTCCCCTCCAATATACAGCAGAAAATATGTAAACATATATTTTCTCCTTTTATGAACCCTTGTCAATGGATCGGTCTCTTGTTATGGCTTATTTATTTTCAATTTATTTCCGTTTGTTAAGAAAAACATAAGTGTGTGAATCCCCCCTCCTAATAGACCAATTATTTGTTTGTAAACATTTGGGATGCGCGCGCAATGTGGTTGCAGAAAACCTGGAAAGGATAGCCTTTATAATGGCTAGAGAAGTACACAAATTATACAAATAGTTCGATTTAAAAAGACCAAAAAGGTCGAGGAGGACAGCCTTTAAGAGAGAAAGCGATTCCCCATTGATCTGTCACATCAGAATTTAGATTTGGGTCACGAAAGTCTTGAAATTTGAGTGAGAATGTCGCCTGGTAGACCGCATAGTCTAGGCGGCAGCCATGTCTTCACGTCATGTCACAAAGTTCATAATTTTACAGTTTTACAGTCAATTATACACCTAAAAAGTCGATCAGGGCAGCTTTCAAGAGATATGGGAATTCTGCTTTTAGCCAGCTGGTCCGATTATTTTTGTGATTTGTGTAAAACTGGCAATCTGAGTGAGACTGCGTCCCTGTTACACTGTTTTGACGTCGTTATAGCCTCAGCCTTCTACACTAAAAACGTCAGGGATGACTTACTTTTGTAGATACGACCCTGCTGAAGATAGCCAGCATCTCAGGATTTCTTTAACCGAGCCTTCTTTAACTGTTTCATTCGTCATTTGCCTGAGAAAGTGACCTCCGTTAGCCAGGCTAGTTTTGCCCGATCATTGTGTGATTTCGTTTGAATCCACCTTGCGTAGTTCTGTTATCATGGTTACCTAACACTTTTTTGTCAGTCAGTTGAGCGCAAAGAAAGTAACGTTAGTTAACTTGTTGGAGAGGAGGTAGACCCTTACAAAAAAAAAGTATACTTCAAGTTTATTTTGTAAGTATACTTAGTATAAAAAGTATACTATTATCATGTTACTTAAAGTATACTAGCAGTGTACTTATTTATATACTATTTTTGTACTTATTTATATACTATTTTTGTACTAAGTAAACTGAATTGGCCCACTTTCAAGGTTTACTTTTGAATACTGTAAAGTAGCCTGTGTAGTGCACTTTCAGTTCATAAAGTATACTTCCTAAAGTACTTAAAAGTATAAATACTCTAAAGTAACCTGTGTAGTGCACTTTCAGTTAATGAAGTATACTTCCTAAAGAGCCTCAAAGTATACTTTCCAATACTTTTAAGTGCACTTTAAATTAATGTAAGCCCCTCAAACGCATCAGATTATAAGTCACTTAGCGAGAACGGGGGGCCCTTGCAAAGTTACACTGCATTTCCTTAGCTGAAAGAAGCTATTCACTGCGCAAGCGTTAACGTTTGAAGACTCCAGCTCTTCTTATGAAACGTAACAGTAATTTAACTCATGGTTACAATGGTAAATCACCACAACAATGACCACGCAACAAAACCCTACATTCTAACCAGACACATTTAAAAAACGAAATTCATGAAGTTACATTTGTATTTTGAACAAACGGCAAACTTATCAGCAAATTTTAACACTCTATTTACCGCTTTGCATCATGGGAATTGACCAGCCAATGAGCCACGCTATCTTCATTTTTTCACGTCGTTATTTCGTTCTTCAGTCAGTTTGACAGTATAACCTTCAAATGCATAATGCAACCCTTCTGTCTGCTTCTTTCTCAAGTAGCTTTTTCTTTTTTTCCATTAATACTCCAATTGATAATTATTAGTATAAGATTATAGGGTTCAGAATGTTTTGGCAGTAATTAAGGTTACAGCTTCAGTACCAAAAAAGATTCAATGTGCAATGCATAATAGATTTTCATAGACATGAATAATTAGAATGAGATGGATCTAAAAAATGTAACCTGTAATGTACTTTAAAATTATTTTGACTGTTTTTGCTGTATAATAATAGAAAACGTACATCCTACTCCAGAAGAAATGTATACCATTTTCTGTTTCTAAGCATACTTCTTAAAAGTTTTCAACTTTTAAGAACTATTTTCAAAGCTTACTTAAAAGTACATCAAAAGTGAACTATTTTATAATTATACTTCTTACAAAAGTAAGAAAACGTTTCACTTTTGATATACAAAAGTATATCAAAAGTGAACTATTTTCTAAGTATACTTCTTAAAAGTATATCAAAAGTGAACTATTTTCTAAGCATACTTCTTAAAAGTATATCAAAAGTGAACTAAAAGTGTACTATCCATATTTTAGTATACTTATAGTATACTTTAATATACTTCTTTTTTGTAAGGGGAGTATTGGATGATTTGAGGTTACCTAAAAAGCGGAGAAAACTGGACCAGCAGCCAAGCATACGCATTTTTGTTTCAGACAGTAAGTAACTTGATACCGAGCTAAATGTGAAAGCAAATAAAACGAGTAGCCTCATAAAAGCATGAGTCGCTGTTTTTCTGATAAAATGTGGTCACAATGCAGGCAGTCACTGAGAAATGTCACTATTCCTTTAGATGTGAATTCAAATGGTCAATGTAGTCCTCGAAACTATGTTCTAAATGTGCACATTTTCATATAGGCTAAATATAGAATTGTAGGCAATGCACTTAACAAAAAAAATAATTTGGGGAAGGGTATTCATTTGGACCCCCCCAATGTCTAAACCATGGTTACTACGTCCTTGCCTACATTTAACCGATACAAATGCTGCTAATGCTTGCTAGGTACACAGCTGCGTGCCGACGCTAGCTAGCTAATGTCAACATTTTTTTTTTAAATATGAAATTATAAATATTTAACCGGACTTTTGTGACTTTTGTGCATGGACAAGTGACTTTTGTGCATGGACAAGTGAAACGTTAATGTATTTGTCCAAAGGACAAGAGCCTCAAAAAGTTAATGTTGAGCCCTGCATACACACAAACACGCAGGCACACTAACTAACATGCATACACACACATACACTCACACCACACACACAACTGGTGTAACACCTCGTCCACACAGCCCTGTCTGGTGGACTCATGTGCTGCACGGCTGCTGGCCTCTCCGCTCACCTGTCTGCTCTCCTGGATCCCCTGGTGCCAGATCTGGTGCTTCTCCCTGCCTGGGGACAGCCAGTGTCGGACGGTGAGCCGGCTGGACCTCCACAAGGCCCAGGAGAGACACCAGCAGAGACACCAGCAGCAGCTGGAGAGACAGGCCCAGAACACGGGTGAGACGCCACGCTACCCAGTAGACTGTCAGTCTGGACAGGAAGAGCAGGCAGTGGAATGTGTGTTAATTTAGCAGATGCTAAATTAACTTGTACATGGCTGTCAACAGCCATGTACAAGGGGGATTTCAACTTTTGTTTACATTTTTTGATCTCCATTGAAATGCTATACTATGTAAAGCTATAACCGACTCCAGTATGTGTACGGTTATAATGTGTGTGTGTGTCCTGTGTGGATGCATGTGTGTCATGTGTATGTGTGTGTGTCCTGTGTGGATGCATGTGTGTCATGTGTATGCATGTGTGTGTCGTGTGTGTGTGTGTTCCAGGTGTGGAGAAGCAGCCAGGCTCTGTGGAGAGTGTGAAGCAGCCAGGCTCTGTAGAGATGGACAGACCGGTCCTCACAATGTGTTCTCTCTCATGTAGCTCCAGATACTGCTCCCCCGAGCAGAGCAGGTCCGACACCACCACAACCATAACACAACCACAACACAACCACACACAACCACCACTACAACACAACCACAACGACACCACCACAACCACAACACCACCACACACAACCACAACACCAACACAACCACAACAACACAACCACAACACAACCACACACAACCACCACCACAACACCACCACAACCACGACACAACCACAACACAACCACGACACAACCACGACACATACACAACCACAACACAACCACACACAACCACCACTACAACACAACCACAACGACACCACCACAACCACAACACAACCACACACAACCACGACACATACACAACCACAACAACACACCCACAACACAGCCACAACCACGACACAACCACAACACACAACCACGACACATACACAACCACAACAACACACCCACAACACAGCCACAACCACAACACCACCACGACACAACCACAACACCACCACAACACAACCACAACAACACCACCACAACACAACCACAACAACACCACCACAACACAACCACAACACCACCACAACACAACCACAACAACACCACCACAACACAACCACAACACCACCACGACACAACCACAACACCACCACAACACAACCACGACACATACACAACACAACCACAACACACCCACAACGCAGCCACAACACAACACCACCACAACCACGACACAACCACAACACAACACCACCACAACCACGACACAACCACGACACAACCACAACACAACCACGACACAACCACAACACAACCACGACACAACCACAACACAACCACGACACAACCACAACACAACCACGACACAACCACAACACAACCACGACACAACCACGACACATACACAACCACAACACAACCACGAAACAACCACGACACAACCACAACCAGTGGCGGTTCTAGACAAATTTTACTGGGGGGGCCAAGGGGGGGGCCAGTGTTTAATCAGAGGGGCACATTAAAAAACAGAAACAAATGATATTTAAACATTCAATACTTTAATTTAGCTTTACATTAAAATCATACAAAAGTCTCTGGCTCTCCCTCTTCCAGCTCCTCAGCTCTCTCAATACCTTCATATGTTTCTCTCACTTTTTAATTTACTGGGGCAAAAAAGGCTGCAATATCCCTTCCTCGTTTCATGATGACTACTAGAAGACAACGTGAAATAAATTATATATATATTCAGTCAGCTCAGGGGGGCCAGAGGGGGGGCCAGCGATATTTTTTACAGGGGCACTGGCCCCTTTAGGCCCCCGTGTAGAACCGCCCCTGACCACAACACATCCACGACACAACCACGACACAAAACAAACTCGACACAACACAATCACCACAACTACAACACAACCACGACACAACCACAACACAACCACGACACATACACAACACAACCACAACACAACCACGACACAACCACGAAACAACCACAACACAACCACGACACAACCACGACACAAAACAAACTCGACACAACACAATCACCACAACTACAACACAACCACGACAACAACCACGACACAACCACAACACCAGAACGATGCAGGGTCACACATTCTCGAGCTCCAGCTTTCATCAGCACTTCATTTTATGTTGGTCATGTAATAGTTGTTTTTTAATGTTTTTAAATGCTAACCTTATTATGTTGATATGTCTTAATGTGTTTAAATTAGTCTGTTTGTATCCTACTCTCCCCTCCTCTCTCCTCCTCTACTCTCCTCTCTCCTCCTCTGTCCTCCTCTCCTCCTCTCCTCTCCTCTCTCCTCCCCAGCTGGGTGTGGCTGGGCAGCTCAGATGGTCTGTACCTGATTGACCTGGCAACATCCGAGATTTTGACCACTCTATGTTTCAGAGGTATAATACTGTGGTGTGTGTGTGTGTATCCGGGTGTGTGTGTTTGTGTGTATCCTGGTGTGTGTGTGTATCCTGGTGTGTGTTTGTCAGAGTTGGGTAACATTACTTTTTAAAGTAACTAATTACAGTTACTAGTTGTATTTCTTCTAAAGTAACTATGTTACTTAGTTACTTGCTGTAGAGAGTAAGGCATTAAGTTACTTTTGGGTTACATTAAGAAAAGTATTTTATTTCTAAGACAATTCACCTTGGTCACTCTTATGCCCAGAAGGCACATTTAATGGGTTTACCTCAGCAATAGCACATATTGTACTGAATATTCAGTGTCACTCGCATATAACATGATCAAGCCTCATTATACAGCAAGACGGATAAAGGTAATAATCCACCATAATGAAAAGCAACATTTGCATTAAGTTCTTGAATCAATAAACTCTTCAATCAATAAATAATTTTGTAAAATGCCAGGCAGAAGTCTAGTAGTTAGCTAGCTCTACAATTTACCGGGGCTAGGTTTGAATCTAGGAGCAAAACAAAGCTAAGCTATAGCTAGGTATATGGTAGCAAAATGGTGTTCACTTCACTGTTCTATTTCACTTACTGTAATATAATCCTAAACCTAAACCGCTGCAACGATACAGCGACGCATCACACAAGCTTGAGTTCAAATACATTATGTAATGTGACATTACGTTGGCCTACTGTACATGCAAGTCTTAAATAACTATTTAGCTGGTCGGCTCCATGACGCCGGGTAAATTGGGCTTGTGACACTGCTCACCAAAAGAACGAAGGGGAACACACTTGTCTAGCAGATTAAGACATTTTTGTAGGTACCTAGCGAAAAGTAGCCTCAACTTTCCTAGACTTTTAGCTACATGCTGAAGGCTCGCGACCAAAAGACTAAATGCGTTACTTGTTTGAACAAGGAACTAGTAACGGATTCATTCAATTACATAAGTAACGCTACTTTTGTACCTTAAGTTACAGTGTAACTTAAGGTACTCGTTACTTGACTACTGTAACGCGACGGGAGGACAAACGTTCTGCTCTCAATGTAATCACAACGGAGAGTTCCAAGCGTCAACAAATGCTAAACTGAACTTATTGCTCATTTAACATTGTCATAAAAAACACACTTGTGAGATTTAATGTACAATACGATGTACGCTGATATTACTAGTACATTTACTTTCGAAAACAGTAGTCAATTTTCGCTTGTTGACTGAGACGTTAGCATAATTAGCCTCTGTTGGACGACATATACGACAGCGGTCTGTGATGCATCCGTTTTCAATCGTTAAAATAATAAACCTGGCTCACATATCAATGAACGTTTTATGATTTATTATGATATTATATTACTAGTAAACAATTCATGGGTACAATTATCATTATATACCTGTAGTTTTAAGCCAGTGTAGCGCACTGTTATGCTGTACGCGACGCGGTTTAGAGAAACTTGAATTCTACTGCTGTTTAAGAAGCCAAACGGCGACAGTAAAATCTCGGCACTCCCCTTACAAAAATCAAAATTCCCAGATGAGTTTTTCAATTGGTGAATCAACCTGTCACTCAAATTGGAGCCAATCCCTGTGCGAATACCATCCCGTATGTGGCACAGAGGTTTTCCCATTTTAAGAGGTCTGTAATGGGCTGTGAGTACTTTGATCCATTGGCTACTAACCTGAACTTCAATGCCACAGCCTCAATTTTATGTCATTCTGTTCATGAAGGTCTCCTCTACAAGACTGTGAAAACCGCTAACATTTCCCAGCTGGGGTTTTTTTTATAATCGAGCTTATGTCCGAGGAGTGCCCCTGTTTTAGAGCTACATTTTGAGTGCTAACAAACTCCCCATCGCTCTATCCAGCTAGTTACCTCTCCCTGCTTCACTAACAAAATATGGACAGATGTGCCTTGTTTTCGCTCATTTAATCCGATCGACCTTAAAATCCGTTAACATATAGTGGAAACGTACATCTACGAATGTGTGGTCTCAAATATACATATAGATAAACATTTTTTAATTCCAACGCGTTCAAACAGTCCCCTCAGTTAAGGTTGGCTAGCAAGTTACAGCAGCAGCCTGGCCCTGTGACAGGTGGGGGGAGGGGCGCAAACGGCACACTTAATAGTCAAACGTAGAATTCCATAGTTGTTTAGGAAGCGACCACACTACTTTAGTCAAAAGTCCCAGATCAGTTTTTCAATTGATGAAACAAACTATCACTCAAATTAGAGCCAATGCCTGTGTGAATACCGTCCCGTATGTGGCACTAGGGTTTTAACAGTTTAAGACGTCTGTAATTAGCCGAGTGGTCTTTACACCCTTGGCTACTAACCTGAACTTCAATGCCACATCCTTAACTTGATGTCAATCTGTTCAGGAAAATGTCCTCTACAGGACTGTTAAACCGCTAACATTTTCCAGTTGGGACTTCTGAGATATTTGAGTTTATGCCCGATGAGTGCCCGCACCCATTCACTGCAATGAAAAGCCTAATGGAACTCCGACTCGGAATTTGAGCTTCAGGGACGCTTGACAAAAAATGACAACATTTGGCGTGTCGGGCGTTTTAGAATTGTTTATGTGATGTGTTCCCATCGTATTTAAGACTACATATTTTACAAACAAGAGGTTTGTTAATGTAACTGTAAATATATCTCACTCGTAACGGCTAATCAGCCAACATGTTAAAGTAGGCTACATCCAAAATCACTGTCGTGAAACTAGCCTCTTTTTCACAAACTGCTGATTAACGGAAGTTGCTTCGAGGTAAAATTAAAAACCTTTAAAAACGTCTAAATTTAGCAAATATTGTTGATATTATTGTGCACACGTATTTCAGTATAGTTAATATGTAATTTAATTCCATAATTTCCCCAGGAATAACTATTAAAACGTATTTCAGGAAAAACGCTCAAACGGGTTTGTCCTCCCTAGTAGTGTGGTGGGGAGGTGTGGCAGTGTGGAGGGGAGGTGTGGTAGTGTGGAGGGGAGGTGTGGGAGTGTAGAGGGGAGGTGTGGCAGTGTGGAGGGGAGGTGTGGTGTGGCAGTGTGGAGGGGAGGTGTGGCAGTGTGGAGGGGAGGTGTGGCAGTGTGTGGAGGGGAGGTGTGGTGTGGCAGTGTGGAGGGGAGGTGTGGAAGTGTGGAGGGGAGGTGTGGTAGTGTGGAGGGGAGGTGTGGGAGTGTAGAGGGGAGGTGTGGCAGTGTGGAGGGGAGGTGTGGCAGTGTGTGGAGGGGAGGTGTGGTGTGGCAGTGTGGAGGGGAGGTGTGGCAGTGTGGAGGGGAGGTGTGGTAGTGTGGAGGGGAGGTGTGGGAGTGTAGAGGGGAGGTGTGGCAGTGTGGAGGGGAGGTGTGGTAGTGTGGAGGTGTGGTGTGGCAGTGTGGAGGGGAGGTGTGGCAGTGTGTGGAGGGGAGGTGTGGTGTGGCAGTGTGGAAGGGAGGTGTGGGAGTGTAGAGGGGAGGTGTGGGAGTGTAGAGGGGAGGTGTGGCAGTGTAGAGGGGAGGTGTGGCAGTGTGGAGGGGAGGTGTGGCAGTGTGGAGGGGAGGTGTGGGAGTGTAGAGGGGAGGTGTGGCAGTGTGGAGGGGAGGTGTGGCAGTGTGTGGAGGGGAGGTGTGGCAGTGTGGAGGGGAGGTGTGGCAGTGTGGAGGGGAGGTGTGGCAGTGTGGAGGGGAGGTGTGGTGTGGCAGTGTGGAGGGGAGGTGTGGCAGTGTGTGGAGGGGAGGTGTGGCAGTGTGGAGGGGAGGTGTGGCAGTGTGGAGGGGAGGTGTGGCAGTGTAGAGGGGAGGTGTGGTGTGGCAGTGTGGAGGGGAGGTGTGGCAGTGTGGAGGGGAGGTGTGGCAGTGTGTGGAGGGGAGGTGTGGCAGTGTGGAGGGGAGGTGTGGCAGTGTGGAGGGGAGGTGTGGCAGTGTGTGGAGGGGAGGTGTGGTGTGGCAGTGTGGAGGGGAGGTGTGGCAGTGTGGAGGGGAGGTGTGGCAGTGTGTGGAGGGGAGGTGTGGCAGTGTGGAGGGGAGGTGTGGCAGTGTGTGGAGGGGAGGTGTGGCAGTGTGGAGGGGAGGTGTGGCAGTGTGTGGAGGAGAGGTGTGGCAGTGTGGAGGGGAGGTGTGGCATTGTAGAGGGGAGGTGTGGTGTGGCAGTGTGGAAGGGAGGTGTGGGAGTATGTGGAGGGGAGGTGTGGTGTGGCAGTGTGGAGGGGAGGTGTGGCAGTGTGTGGAGGGGAGGTGTGGCAGTGTGGAGGGGAGGTGTGGTGAGGCAGTGTGGAGGGAAGGTGTGGTGAGGCAGTGTGGAGGGGAGGTGTGGGAATGTGGAGGGGAGGTGTGGCAGTGTGGAGGGGAGGTGTGGCAGTGTGGAGGGGAGGGGAGGTGTCTCTGTCTGTGTCTCTCCTGCTGCTGTGTGTGTCTCTCCTCCTGCTGTGTGTGTCACTCCTGCTGTCTCTCCTCCTGCTGTCTGTGTCTCTCCTGCTATCTGTGTGTCTCCTGCTGCTGTCTGTGTCTCTCCTGCTGTCTGTGTCTCTCCTGCTGTCTGTGTCTCTCCTCCTGCTGTCTGTGTCTCTCCTCCTGCTGTCTGTGTCTCTCCTCCTGCTGTCTGTGTCTCTCCTGCTGTCTGTGTCTCTCCTCCTGCTGTCTGTGTCTCTCCTCCTGCTGTCTGTGTCTCTCCTCCTGCTGTCTTTGTCTCTCCTCCTGCTGTCTGTGTCTCTCCTCCTGCTGTATGTGTCTCTCCTCCTGCTGTATGTGTCTCTCCTCCTGCTGTCTGTGTCTCTCCTGCTGTCTGTCTCTCCTCCTGCTGTCTGTGTCTCTCCTCCTGCTGTCTGTGTCTCTCCTGCTGTCTGTGTCTCTCCTCTTGCTGTTTGTGTCTCTCCTCCTGCTGTCTGTGTCTCTCCTCCTGCTGTCTGTGTCTCTCCTCCTGCTGTCTGTGTCTCTCCTCCTGCTGTCTGTGTCTCTCCTCCTGCTGTCTGTGTCTCTCCTACTGCTGTCTGTGTCTCTCCTCCTGCTGTGTGGTGTGCCACTAACTCAGACAAGCAGGATAGATGTGACCCTCAGAGTACAGCAGCATTGTGAAATGAATACAGGAAAATAATGGATGTGTGTGTGTGTGTTTTCCACTCCAGATGATCCCAGTCTGAACATCACCCTCGCTGGATCCTGGTCCTTCTGCCAAGGAAGAGACAACAATGTGAGTCCTCAACCCTCAACCAGGAACAGGCCTCTAGGTTAGAGGCTGTAGCCTTTAGGTTAGTCTGTAGGCCTCTATGATAGAGGATGTAGGTTAGAGGCCGTAGCTTCTAGGTTAGAGGCTGTAGGCCTCTAGGTTAGAGGGTGTAGCCTGTGGGTTAGAGGCTGTAGCCTGTAGAATAGAGGCTATAGGCCTCTAAATTAGAGGCTGCCTGGTAATGCCTGCCTGCATGTCCCAATCCCACCAGCAGAGGCCAGACTTGGTGTGTTATTAGTGAAGAGCTGCAGGTCTGGGGCAGACCTCTCCCTTTCTCCCTCTTCTCTCTCCCCTTTCCCTCAGCTCTCTGCTGAAACCAGCCCTGGATTCATTCACCAGATGAGATGCTCAGCTTTCTAGCAGTAATCTAAGTTGAATCGATGATATTCAGTTAATCATATTATTAATCATATAATTAATCATAAAACCTTGATTAATCCTAGTTGCTAAGATTACATGTGTATGAAGTTCAGTTTAATTGAGTCTCCACTGTCATGTCTGTAGGACTGGAAACAGCTAAATGGAGCTGTAACATCAGGGGAATGACCGTCCTTACATTTAAAATTTTTTTTTTTAATCAAATGTAAACTGTTTTAGTCTCCCCATTAGGATTAATAATAATTAGATAGCTTACAGTTCATATTACTACATATCCTCCACATGTCAGAGTTTACATACTTGACCTTTGCTATTTATTTAACTATAAATATAAACTATAAATATATATAATTAAGTCTGCATGGTTTCTGGAGGATTGTGGGAGGTGTTTTACAAGCCTGTGGTTTGTTTCCTGTAGGAAAGAGACTTTTCTTTCGCAAGTGAGAGGCTTCACACCACATCTCCCCCTCTGTCTTACTTAACACCAACTACCCCCCAACAAACCCTAACTACACTCCAACTACCACCTAACTACACCCTAACAACCCCCTAATCACCATCCTAACTTTCTCTGTCTCTCTCTCTATATATACCCCTACCCCCCCTTCTATCTGTCTCTGTTTCTCTCTCCCTCTCTGCCCCCCTCTCTCTCTCTCTCTCTCTCTATCTCTCTCTTTCTCAGGTGGTGTGTCTGGCCAGCAGTCTGTTTGTTCCTGCAGTATCAGTGTTGGAGGTGAAGATGCCAGGTTCCATAGACAGTCTGTGTGCAAGCCTGGCCCAGGCCTGGCCTGCACAAACACATCTGTCTGTCCTCCCCAGGTAACAGGAGGAGGGAGCAGGGGTGAGGAGGGAGGAGGGGTGAGGAGGAGGGGGAGCAGGTGTGAGGAGGGAGGAGGGGTGAGGAGGAGCAGGGAGCAGGGGTGAGGAGGAGGGGGAGCAGGTGTGAGGAGGGAGGAGGGGTGAGGAGGAGCAGGGGTGAGGAGGGAGGAGGGGTGAGGAGGAGGAGGAGGGGGAGCAGGGGTGAGGAGGAGCAGGTGTGAGGAGGGAGGAGGGGTGAGGAGGAGCAGGGGTGAGGAGGGAGCAGGTGTGAGGAGGGAGGAGGGGTGAGGAGGAGCAGGGGTGAGGAGGGAGGAGGGGTGAGGAGGGAGGGGGAGCAGGGGTGAGGAGGGAGGAGGGGGTGAGGAGGAGCAGGGGTGAGGAGGGAGGAGGGGTGTGGAGGAGCAGGGAGCAGGGGTGAGGAGGGAGGAGGGGTGAGGAGGAGGGGGAGCAGGTGTGAGGAGGGAGGAGGGGGTGAGGAGGAGCAGGGAGCAGGGGTGAGGAGGGAGGGGGGGGGTGAGGAGGAGGGGGAGAAGGGGTGAGGAGGGAGGAGGGGGTGAGGAGGAGCAGGGGTGAGGAGGGAGGGGGGGGGTGAGGAGGAGGGGGAGAAGGGGTGAGGAGGGAGGAGGGGTGAGGAGGAGCAGGGGTGAGGAGGGAGGGGGAGAAGGGGTGAGGAGGAGGAGGGGTGAGGAGGAGCAGGGAGCAGGGTTGAGGAAGAGCAGGGAGGAGGGGTGAGGAGCAGCAGGGAGCATGGGTTAGGGAGGGAGGAGGAGGAGCAGGGAGCAGGGGTGAGGAGGGAGGGGGGGAGGAGGGAGGGGGAGAGGAGGGAGGAGGGGTGAGGAGGAGCATGGAGCAGGGGTGAGGAGCAGCAGGGAGCAGGGGTTAGGAGGGAGGAGGAGGAGCATGGAGCAGGGGTGAGGAGCAGCAGGGAGTACCTTGGTAGGAAAGCCTCAGCAGTCTCACAGTGCTGACACAGCAGTTGTCATTCATCCAGAACATCAACATGGAGCTCTCTCATTTCACCACCACTGTTTCTTTCCCCCTGCCCCTCCTGCCCCCCCCCCCCCCCCACCCACCACACACACACACACACACACTCACTCACTCCCAGTGCTCCTCCTATCCAAAACTCCCCCCTGAACACTCAGCTGAGGAGGAAAGAGACGAAACAACCCAAGAAAACAGGTCAGCACCTTCACACACACACACACATACAATATATACACACACCCGTACCCTGACACACACACACATACCCTGACACACACACCCATACCCGGACACACACACACGTTATTAAATGTGGCTTTTAGAAGCAAGCGATTTATGGTTTTTCTTCTGACTGGCACTTTGAAAGTTTTGTTTGGCCACAGGTCACTTCCTGTGAACAGCCTCATGGTTACAGAGCTGCTCTGGCTGTGGTCAAGCTACTGCATCACAGAAGGGGTGTGTCTGTGTGTGTCTTTGTCAGAGTGTGTGTCACATGAGGTATGCGTGTGTGTGTGTGTGTGAGAGCTTGTGTGTGTGAGCGTAGGTATGCGTATGTGTGAAAGAGAGTGTGTGTGTGTGTGTGAGAGAGAGAGAGAGAGAGAGAGAGAGAGAGCGTGTGTGTGTGTGTGTGTGTGTGTGTGTGTGTGGTGTGTGTGTGAGAGAGTGTGTGTGTGTGTGTGTGTCAGAGGAGGTGGCAGACATATCTCACCAGCTCCCTCTGTCTCAGGGGGCCACATCAGCACTGGACTAGTGATGATGTGGCTACTGCAGTATTATCATGTTAGCATAGCATCAGCACTGGGCTAGTGATGATGTGGCTACTGCAGTATTATCAACATGTTAGCATAGCATCAGCACTGGGCTAGTGATGATGTGGCTACTGCAGTATTATCAACATGTTAGCATAGCATCAGCACTGGGCTAGTGATGATGTGGCTACTGCAGTATTATCAACATGTTAGCATAGCATCAGCACTGGGCTAGTGATGATGTGGCTACTGCAGTATTATCAACATGTTAGCATAGCATCAGCACTGGGCTAGTGATGATGTGGCTACTGCAGTATTATCAACATGTTAGCATAGCTGTTGGGCTGATGTTGAGCGAACACGTTGTTTGGCTAGTAACAGACAAGACAGGTATGTTCCCAGATCGATACAGACAGACAGGCAAAGAGACAGAAAGACAGGCAGGCAGACAGACAGGAAGACACATGCAAACAGACAGACAGACAGGCAGGCAGACAGAAAGAAATGCTAACAGACAGACGGTCAGGCAGGCAGGCAGACAGACAGAAAGACACAGACAGACAGACAGACAGGCAGGCAGACAGACAGACATGCAGACAGACAGACAGGCAAACAAGACAGACAGACAGGAAGACACATGCAAACAGACAGACAGACAGGCAAACAGACAGACAGACAGGTCAGTGTCTGCAGCAGTTGCGCACCTCTCTGCAGTAGACAGCAGTGTATGGTGTGTGTGCTGTATGTATGCGGTGTGTGTGTTCAGTGTGTGTAAGCAGTGTGTGTGTGTGCTGTATGTATGCGGTGTGTGTGTTCAGTGTGTGTAAGCAGTGTGTGTGTGTGTGCTGTATGTATGCGGTGTGTGTGTTCAGTGTGTGTAAGCAGTGTGTGTGTGTGCTGGAGACAGCAGCTTAGACTGTGGTTTCCATGATGACAGTTAGCAAGGTGCTGGAGGCAGGCTGCTAAGGAGCAGGACTCCCCAGTGAGGTTGAGTGTGTGTGCGTGCGAGGGTGTGTGTGTGTGCGCGTGCGTGTGGGTGAGTGTGTGTGTTAGCATGTGTGTGAGTGTGTGTTTGTGTGTGTGTGCGTGAGTGTATGTGCGTGAGTGTGTATGCATGTGTGTGTGTGTGTTAATGTGTGTGAGTGTGTATGTGGGTGTGTGCGTGAGGGTGTATGTGTGTGAGTGTGTGTGTATGAGTGTGTATGTGGGTGTGTGCGTGAGGGTGTATGTGTGTGAGTGTGTGTGAGTGTGTGTGTATGTGTGTGTGTGCGTGAGGGTGTATGTGTGTGTGTGTGAGTGTGTGTGTGTGAGTGCATTTGAGTGTTCTGAGTTAGGAGCTGGTGCGTGACTGCAACATCAGACCCAAAACCACAAATATTCACCAACTCCTGTTTTCCCTCCGAACGTCTTCTACTGGTCCCATTCTTCAGACCTGTCTCTACCTCTCCCTCCCTCTCCCTCTCTCTCTCTCTCTCTCTCTCTCTCTCTCTCTCTCCTCTCTCTCTCTCCCTCTCTCTCTCTCTCTCTCTCTCTCTCTCTCTCTCTCTCTCTCTCTCTCTCTCTCTCTACTCTCTCTCTCTCTCTGTCTCTTCCTCTCTTTCTTCCGCTCTTTTTCTCTTGTCCTCTCTCTCTCCCTCTTTCCTTCCAGTCCTCAGAGTCCTGTCTTACTAAGTAACTGTAGAGCTGCTTGACTTTTCCTTCTCCTGCCTGCAGTTGACAGGAATGGTTTTTATTTTGAAACCTAACACGTTTTAATGGCTGTGGAAAAAGTGAGTTCAGTTTGCATCAAGGTGGGTGTTCTAACAGGAGTAGAGGATGAGGAAGAGGGAACTGTTCCAATATCCAGTAACTACCCCACCAGTAACACCAGGAACTACCCACCAGAAACTACCCCACCAGTAACACCAGTAACTACCCCACCAGTAACACCAGGAACTACCCCACCAGAAACTACCCCACCAGTAACACCAGGAACTACCCCACCAGTAACTACCCCACCAGTAACACCAGGAACTACCCCACCAGAAACTACCCCACCAGTAACACCAGGAACTACCCCACCAGAAACCACCCACCAGTAACACCAGTAACTACCCCACCAGTAATTACCCCATCAGTAACTACCCCACCAGAAACTACCCCAGCAGTCCCCAGCAGCAGTAACAGCAGTAACAGCAGTGCAGCAGTAACAGCAGCAGTACCCGCAGTAACAGCAGCAGTAACTACCCCCCCCCCCAGTCCTCAGAAGCAGTAACAGCAGCAGTAACAGCAGTAGTAACAGCAGCAGTAACAGCAGCAGTAACAGCAGCAGCAGCAGTAACAGCAGCAATAACAGCAGCAGTAACAGCAGCAGCAGCAGTAGCAGCAGCAGTAGCAGCAGTAGTAACAGCAGTAACAGTAGTAGCAGCAGCAGTAACAGCAGCAGTAACAGCAGCAGTAACAGCAGCAGTAACAACAGTAACAGCAGCAGCAGTAACAGCAGTAACAGCAGCAGTAACAGCAGTAGTAACAGCAGCAGTAACAGCATGCAGCAGTAACAGCAGCAGTAACAGCAGTAACAGCAGTAGTAACAGCAGTGTGTGTGTGGTTTCAGGGGTCAGAGAGCAGCCTCTGGTGTTCCACTCTCAGGTGCGGTCATCAGGATACCGCCAGGGCCCAAGGTATGTAGACCAGGGTATATAGACCAGGGTATGTAGACAGTGCCAGTGAAGATAGACCAGGGAATGTAGACCAGAGTATGTAGACCAGGGTAGATAGACCAGATAATATAGACCAGGGTATGTAGACCAGGGAATGTAGACCAGGGTATGTAGACCAGGGTAGATAGACCAGATAATATAGACCAGGGTATGTAGACCAGGGTATATAGACCAGGGTATGTAGACAGTGCCAGTGAAGATAGACCAGGGAATGTAGACCAGGGTATGTAGACCAGGGAATGTAGACCAGGGTATTTGGACCAGGGTAGATAGACCAGATAATATAGACCAGGGTATGTAGACCAGGGAATGTAGACCAGGGTATGTAGACCAGGGTAGATAGACCAGATAATATAGACCAGAGTATGTAGACCAGGGTAGATAGACCAGGGTAGATAGACCAGGGTAGATAGACCAGATAATATAGACCAGAGTATGTAGACCAGGATATGTAGACCAGGGAATGTAGACCAGAGTATGTAGACCAGGATATGTAGACCAGGGAATGTAGACCAGGGTATGTAGACCAGGGTATGTAGACCAGGGTAGATAGACCAGATAATATAGACCAGGGTATGTAGACCAGGGAATGTAGACCAGGGTATGTAGACCAGGGTAGATAGACCAGATAATATAGACCAGGGTATGTAGACCAGGGAATGTAGACCAGGGTATGTAGACCAGGGTATGTAGACCAGGGTAGATAGACCAGGTTATGTAGACCAGGGTAGATAGACCAGGGTAGATAGACCAGGGTAGATAGACCAGGGTAGATAGACCAGGGTAGATAGACTAGGGTAGATATACCAGGGTAGATAGACCAGGTTATGTAGACCAGGGTATGTAGACCAGGTTATGTAGACCAGGTTATGTAGACCAGGGTAGATAGACCAGGGTAGATAGACCAGGGTAGATAGACCAGGGTAGATAGACCAGGGAATGTAGACCAGGGTATGTAGACCAGGTTATGTAGACCAGGTTATGTAGACCAGGGTAGATAGACCAGGGTAGATAGACCAGGGTAGATAGACCAGGGTAGATAGACCAGGGCCAGGGCAGAGTAGCAGTAGGCTCAGTGTGGATGAAAAATGATTCTGAGCACCAAGGTGTTGTCTTTCTAGGAGGACCATGTTTTCACCCAAAACCAATGTTCCGAAGACCCCAGGTCACAGGAAGCCCGACCACTCCAGGTGAGCTGGGCGTCTGGTCCAGTCACCCCAGGAACAGCTTGATGGATTCAACCTGGAATTCACCTTCTGGAGGTGAATGACCTACCACCGCACTTCCTGCGTCAACCTCTTGGTGTGTTTCCTCCTAGAAGTCTGCTGAGAGATTACCCATCAGACACTGGGGCGCCGAGTGTTCTACACACTCACCTGAGCACAGGCCCCTCCCCCACACCTGTCTGCTGCTGCCAGTATTCAGGTAAGGCTTCTCCCACCTCACCTGGTGGCAGGCTATACAGGGGATTACTGATTGCTGCTGAGGGCTCACTCTGTGTCTCTCTGCTGACAACTCTCTCTCTCTGTGCATCTCTCTTGCTCTCTCTGTTCCTCTCTCTCTTTCTGTCTCTCTCTCTCTGTGTCTCTCTCTGTGTCTCTGTCTCTCTATCTCTCTCTCTTTGTGCCTCTCTTTCTCTCTGTGTCTCTCTCCTCTGATGTCTTTCCCTGTGTCTCTCTCTGTCTCTTTCTGGGTCTTTCTCCAGGAGATGGGAAGCAGATTCTTTGTGGCATGGGAGACCGATCTGTGTTGCTGTACAAGTCTACTCTCACTGGACACCCTGCAGTTTACACAGGTAACAGCCTCCCTTCCTCTTTCCTCTCTCCATCTCTCCTCCATCTCTCCTCTTTCCCTCTGTCCCTTCATCTCTCCTCCCTCCTTTCTCCCTCTTTCTTCCCTCCCTACTCCCTCCCCTCCACCTGCTATCTCTCCCTCCTTCCTTCCTCCCTTCCTCCCTCTTTACCCCTCCCTACCCCCTCTCTCCCTCTCCCATACCTCCTTCCATGCCAAGACAGTTAAGAAATGTTCATTACCATTATCTTTATCATTATTTATTATGGCAATATGCGGCTTCAGTAAGGCTATTCCTTGTTAAAACTGCAGTAATCCTATTGGTTGTTTGTCCTGGCCAGCTAGATGTGATTGTAAGATGAAAGCCTCAGGAGGTCTATGTACAGGTTCTTAGCTTTCACTGTCTGTCTGTCTGTCAGGACCAGCATAACTGTCTGTCTGTCAGGACCAGCATGACTGTCTGTCTGTCTGTCTGTCTGTCAGGACCAGCATGACTGTCTGTCTGTCAGGACCAGCATGGCCCTCCCTGGACGAACCCCCCCCCCCCCACACACACACACACCCCTCAGGGGTGGGCTGGGGTTAGGTGGGCAGGGGTTAGGTGGGCTGGGGTTAGGGTGGGCAGGGGTTAGGTGGGCTGGGTTAGGTGGACAGGGGTTAGGTGGGCAGGGGTTAGGTAGGCAGGGGTTAGGTGGGCTGGGGTTAGGTGGGCAGGGGTTAGGTAGGCAGGGGTTAGGTGGGCTGGGGTTAGGTAGGCAGGGGTTAGGTGGGCAGGGGTTAGGTGGGCAGGGGTTAGGTAGGCAGGGGTTAGGTGGGCTGGGGTTAGGTAGGCAAGGGTTAGGTAGGCAGGGGTTAGGTGGGCAGGGGTTAGGTGGGCAGGGGTTAGGTAGGCAGGGGTTAGGTGGGCTGGGGTTAGGTAGGCAGGGGTTAGGTGGGCAGGGGTTAGGTGGGCAGGGGTTAGGTAGGCAGGGGTTAGGTGGGCAGGGGTTAGGTGGGCAGGGGTTAGGTAGGCAGGGGTTAGGTAGGCAGGGGTTAGGTGGGCTAGGGTTAGGTGGGCTGGGGTTAGGTAGGCAGGGGTTAGGTGGGCTAGGGTTAGGTGGGCTGGGGTTAGGTAGGCAGGGGTTAGGTGGGCAGGGGTTAGGTGGGCTGGGGTTAGGTGGGCTGGGGTTAGGTGGGCTGGGGTTAGGTGGGCTGGGGTTAGGTTTTGTGCTGTAGCGCGGTTTGCTCTTTAACCTTTAGATGCGTGAGTTAGACTCTACAGGTGTGACAGGATCTTGGCTCAGACTCTACAGGTGTGACAGGATGTTGGCTCAGACTCTACAGGTGTGACAGGATGTTGGCTCAGACTCTACAGGTGTGACAGGATGTTGGCTCAGACTCTACAGGTGTGACAGGATGTTGGATCAGACTCTACAGGTGTGACAGGATGTTGGATCAGACTCTACAGGTGTGACAGGATGTTGGATCAGACTCTACAGGTGTGACAGGATGTTGGCTCAGACTCTACAGGTGTGACAGGATGTTGGCTCAGACTCTACAGGTGTGACAGGATGTTGGATCAGACTCTACAGGTGTGACAGGATGTTGGATCAGACTCTACAGGTGTGACAGGATGTTGGATCAGACTCTACAGGTGTGACAGGATGTTGGATCAGACTCTACAGGTGTGACAGGATGTTGGATCAGACTCTACAGGTGTGACAGGATGTTGGATCAGACTCTACAGGTGTGACAGGATGTTGGCTCACACTCTACAGGTGTGACAGGATGTTGGATCAGACTCTACAGGTGTGACAGGATGTTGGCTCAGACTCTACAGGTGTGACAGGATGTTGGATCAGACTCTACAGGTGTGACAGGATCTTGGCTCAGACTCTACAGGTGTGACAGGATGTTGGCTCAGACTCTACAGGTGTGACAGGATCTTGGCTCAGACTCTACAGGTGTGACAGGATGTCGGATCAGACTCTATGTTGGCTCTGTGTGGTCTGGCTGACCTCATTACAGTGTGTACACAACTGGCTGCTGCTCCTGGTGGAGGAGACTGGTTTTACCAATAAACAGTTTTTCTGTGTGTGTGGTGTGGTGTGTGTGTGTGTGTAGGTCATGACAAGGCCGTGAGCAGGGTGTGTTGGAGCCACAGCAGACAGTGGTGGCTGAGTGCATCAGAGGACCGAACCGTCAACATCTGGTCCTCCAGCAGCCCTGAGCCTGTCCTCACTCTGGTGGAGCACACACATCACACACACACACATCACACACACCACACACACAGACACACACACACACCACACACACACACACAGACACACACACAGACACACACACAAACACACACACCACATCACACACAGACACACACACCACATCACACATAGACATACACCACACATAGACATACACCACACACACACCGCACACACACCACACACACACAGACACATACCACACAGACACACACCACACATAGACATACACCACACATAGACCCACACCACACACACACCGCACACACACCACACACACACCGCACACACACCACACACACACAGACACATACCACACAGACACACACCACACATAGACACACACGCACACAAACACACACACCAGACACACCACAAACCACACCACACATACACACACAGACACACACCACACACACACCATACATACACCAAACACATGCACACAAACACACACACCAGACAAACCACACCACACATACACACACAGACACACACCACACACACACCATACATACACCAAACACACGCACACAAACACACACACCAGACAAACCACACCACACATACACACACAGACACACACCACACACACACCATACATACACCAAACACACGCACACAAACACACACACCAGACACACCACAAACCACACACACACACTCACCTCTATCCCCCTTCCCCCTATCCACCTCCCCCTTATTCCCCTATCCTCTTCCCCCCTACCCCACCCTCCATCCCCCCATCTTCCTCTCTTCGATCCCCCCCAATTCCCCTCCCCCCGTCCCTCCTCCTCAATTCATCTCCGTCCTCCTCTCTCCCCTCCCCCCGTCCTCCTATCCCAGGATTCTCTTTCATGAGTCCCTTTTTCCACATGGAAAAAAATACATTCCACAGTGTGCAGCCCCAGTGAAACCTCCTAACACAACCTGGAAGACACACTGCTCAGCAACAGACAGGGAGGGAGGGGGGGAAGGAGATCTTCTGATAAATATAGTATAGCTACAGTAAACACACTCATAATGGAAGAATCAGAAGAATACCTTTACATAACTACCCTCTTCTTGCCCAGACAGACAGCGCTCTGGGTGTCATTTGGGGCAGGGTTTGAAGATTACTTCAGTTTGTTGATTGGTTCTTCGTTGTCCTGCAGGCGGCTGACAAGTTCCCTAAGCCAATCAGAGCTGCTCAGTTCTACTACTTGGACCGCTTCCTGTTGCTGGCGTCTGGCCCCTCCCTGCTCCTCTACCTGCTGCACCTGGACGGCTCCCGAGACTCCATCAAAAGGTTCAGGGCTCAGAGTTCAGGGCTCAGAGGTCAGGGCTCAGAGTTCAGGGCTCAGAGGTCAGGGCTCAGAGGTCAGGGCTCAGAGGTCAGGGCTCAGAGGTCAGGGTTCAGAGTTCAAGGTTCAGGGTTCAGAGTTCAAGGTTCAGAGTTCAAGGTTCAGGGCTCATTGTTCAGAGTTCAGGGTTCAAGGTTCAGAGTTCAAGGTTCAGGGCTCATTGTTCAGAGTTCAAGGTTCAGAGTTCAAGGTTCACTGTTCAGGGTTCACTGTTCAGGGTTCAGAGATCAGATGCTTTTATCCAAAGTGACATACACTGGGGACCTGAGCCCTCTCCATGTGCAGTCAGTTGTTCTACCGACCTCTGCACAGCCCTTCTACCTCTTAGAACCAGTTTTGTTATAAAATATAGATCTTACTTGGAGTGCAAGAGATGTCAGTGTGTGTGTATGGCCAGTGTGTGTGTGTGTGTGTGGTCAGTGTGTGTGCGTGTGGTCAGTGTGTGTGTGTGTAGTCAGTGTGTGTGTAGTCAGTGTGTGTGTGGTCAGTGTGTGTGTGGTCAGTGTGTGTGTTGTCAGTGCGTGTGTGTGTGCTCAGCATGTGTATGTGTGTTCAGTGTGTGTGTGGTCAGTGTGTGTGTTGTCAGTGTGTGTGCGTGTGTGTGGTCAGTGTGTGTGAGTGTGTACGTGTGTTCAGTTTGTGTGTGCTCAGCGTGTGTGCGTTCAGTGTGTGTGTGTGTTCAGTGTGTGCGTGCGTGTGTGTGGTCAGTGTGTGTGCGTGGTCAGTGTGTGTGTGTGCTCAGCATGTGTGATGGTCTCCTGTTCCTCAGGTATCACCAGAGGAGTGCTGTCCAGCTGGGGTGTCGTCTCCAGACCTCTGCCTCCACAGACATCACCTCCCTGTCTGCCGTCAACAGCTTCCACTCCTGTATCCTCCCTGAACCTTCACCTGGCTTGGAACTCTAAACTGGGTTAGAAACTTCACCTGGATTGGAACCTTCACCTGGGTTGGAACTCTTAGCTGGGTTAGAACCTTCACCTGGGTTAAAACCTTTACCTGGGTTAGAACTCTCAGCTGGGTTAGAACCTTCACCTGGGTTAGAACTCTCACCTGGGTCAGAACCTTCACCTGGGTTAGAACTCTCACCTGGGTTAGAACCTTTACCTGGGTTAGAACCTTCACCTGGGTCAGGTCAAGGTTATGGTTTAAAACGAAAGATAAAGATAAAAAACAATTTCCTTAATCTTAAATGGTGTTCTAAAGATAACAGTGTTATCAGCCATTAGAGTTCCATTGATGTGAGTGGTTTTATGAGCCTTATCCTTCAGGCTGGCTCAGCTACAAGTCACTGTGCTGTCCTGCTTCCACAGCCCAGGAATGCTCCACCCTCTCCTCGTTAAAAATGCATTATGCTTTTATTATCTAATAAATCCAGTCAACCTACAAGGCCATTTATAGCAATGTTTGGAAGAGCGTCTGTTCCTCGGGTATTCCACACTATTGTGCTGCTTGGCCAGAGACACAATGGAAAGTAGATCTGAGATAGTTGGTAAGAATTTCCACTGTGTCTGTCTGGGCTTATTCCTAACTGTGCTGAAGGTAAAAAGCTGTCAGTAAAGAAAGGCCTCTACACAGGTTAGCCCTAACTCACACAGGTTAGCCCCTAACTCACTCAGGTTAGCCCTAACTCACACAGGTTAGCCCTAACTCACTCAGGTTAGCCCTAACTCACACAGGTTAGCCCTAACTCACTCAGGTTAACCCTAACTCACTCAGGTTAACCCTAACTCACACAGGTTAGCCCCTACCTCACACAGGTTAGCCCTAATTCACTCAGGTTAACCCTAACTCACTCAGGTTAACCCTAACTCACACAGGTTAATCCTAACTCACTCAGGTTAACCCTAACTCACTCAGGTTAACCCTAACTCACACAGGTTAACATTCTCCCTAGAGGTTAACATTCTCCTATACAGGTGAACCCTAACACATGGACAGGTAGATGTGGCTGTGTATGCTGGAGAATGCTAGGACCAGGTGATCTGCTGTTTAGCTCATGGTGTTGGTCCTTACCTGTGGTCAGACCTGGTCCTGGCGTGTGGGGCGGACCGCTCGCTCCAGGTGATGGACCTGAACCAGGACACAGTGGTGGCACAGGTCCCTGAGGCCCACAGCAGAGCTGCCCACCACATCACACAGAACCAGGTGAGCCTGTGTACTGGCTGTTGCATCTACTGTTACAGCTCTGTAAAGTGAGTCTGAATCAGTTAAAGCACAACTTCCAGATGACGCCATTTTGACTAGTTATTTCGGATGTGATGTGGATGAACCTGCCAGCAGTAAAAGTATCCAGAACTGTGAAGTTGTAGGTAGGGTCTGTGATCTGATGGAGAAAGACAGATAGCTGGGGGAGGACTGTCTCCATTCATACTGATGTTGACATGAAGAGAATCCTGCCTTCTTACATGTTGCCCTGGCAACATCTGGCCCCACCACGTCATCATCATGGGTTGGTGGGATTAGGCTGGATTAGGCTGGATTAGGATGGATTAGCTGGGTCAACATCTCCTGGTGGCTGGGATTAACACAGTGAGGCGTCTCCAGCAGGGAGCCAGTCTCCCACCCCGGCCCCTCTCCTGCCGGGCCGCTCCACCCTCACGCCAGCCTTTGTGTGCAATGCATTGTGGGCAGGCGGTGATGTGTTGACTCAGTGGTGACGTTGCGTCAGTGTGGGGTCCCGGCTTTAGGAGCACAGGTGAGGGGGGGCTGGAGGTCTGGATGAGGGCCAGAGGGCCTTGTGGGTGTGAGGAGCCTGGGGGCCAGGGGGCTGGAGAGCCTGTTGTATTGGGGGGCCTGGAGGTCTGGTGGATTTGGGGATCCAGTGTTTGAGGGGGACTGTTGTCTTGGGGATGGATAGCCTCTCCAGAGGGGGGGCGGGGGGCTGAGGGGTTGGAGCCCAGAGTGTTAATACATGAGGATCAGAGGGGATTGAGTCTGCCTGGAAACAGCATACATACCTCCCTCCCTCTTCCCCCTCACTGCTTCCACCTCTTCCTTCTTCATGTTAACCTGTCCTGAGGTTTAGAATCGGGAGAGAAAAAGGTATTTCTGGGGCCAGATATGACCCCAGTCTCTCTCTCTCTCTCTCTGGTTCTCTCAAAGCAGTTTCTCATTAAGTCATTTATACACACCTATATAGATTGATACACACTTCTTTAAACTAATATTCCACAATTTTACATTCTAATGGAACATTACACAGTACATTATGAGATAATTTAACAATACTTTGTGTATAAAGTAAAACAATAAAAAACATGAACTCATTTATGTTCATATTATTGTTTTTGTATTATCATTATTCATGTAAATAAAAGTGTAACTGTCTCTATCAGTCTGTGTCTGTTTCCAACTATCTCTTTCTCCATTTTTACTGGAAAGCTCTCCTATCTTCTCAGATAAGAGCTTAATGTGTGAAAGAGAGAGTGAGTGTGAAAGAGAGAGAGTGAAAGAGAGAGAGAGTGAAAGACAGAGAGTGAAAGACAGAGAGTGAAAGAGAGAGAGTGAAAGAGAGAGAGTGAAAGAGAGAGAGTGAAAGAGAGTGAAAGACAGAGAGTGAAAGACAGAGAGTGAAAGACAGAGAGTGAAAGAGAGAGAGTGAAAGACAGAGAGTGAAAGAGAGAGAGAGTGAAAGCAGTAGGTTCCTCTAGGAACTACGGGGAGGGTTGGAAAACAACCACACATTAGTTTCCATTCCATCAGAGAAACACTGGCTACCAACATGGTTTTAGGCCTTCTCTCATTCTCTCAGCCCCCTCTCTTTCCCCCACCCCCCTTTCTTCCTCCCTCTCTTTCTCTCACCCTCCTCCCCTTTTCACTCTTTCTTTTCCTCTCTCTCTCTCTCTCTCCTTTTCTCTTTCTTTAGCCCGAACCACTATCTCAATGTAACAATGTGTATTCTGTGCATGTTTGTGTATGTGCGTGGTGTATGTGTGTGTGTGTACACGTATGTAATGTTTTTGTGGCTATCTTGTTGTTATTATCAGTGACCTATGCACTTGTAAAGCTCTCTCTTGGAAGTCGCTTTGGATAAAAGCGTCTGCTAAATGAATAAATGTAAATGTGTGTGTGTACAGGGCTCTATGTTCAGCTGTCAGACTCCAGACTCCTACAACCTGTTCCTCACCAGTGCAGTCACAGATGGGCTGAAACTGTGGGACCTGCGCTCTCTCAGGTGAGAACCCACCCACCTGTCCTCCCCCCTTTAACATCCCTGCTCCTAGACCATCCCAGCTCCTAGACCATCCCAGCTCCTAGACCATCCCAGCTCCTAGACCATCCCAGCTCCTAGACCATCCCAGCTCCTAGACCATCCCAGCTCCTAGACCATCCCAGCTCCTAGACCATCCTAGCTCCTAGACCATCCCAGCTCCTAGACCATCCCAGTTCCTAGACCATCCCAGTTCCTAGACCAGTCTAGCTCCTAGACCATCCCAGCTCCTAGACCATCCTAGCTCCTAGACCATCCCAGTTCCTAGACCATCCTAGCTCCTAGACCATCCCAGCTCCTAGACCATCCTAGCTCCTAGACTTCCCTCCTAGCTGTAAGTGATGACAGAGGACTGTCTCTCTCCTATGATGCATTTGGGCTGCAGCTGGCTGTGGAAGCAAACTCTCTGACTAGTACTCTCTCCCTTTCTCTCTCATCTCTCTGTCTCATCTTTCTTTCCCTCTGTCTGTCTCGCTCTCAGCCCTGTCTCTGTCTTAGTCTCTCTCTACCTTTCTCCCTCTCTCCACCTCTCCCTCTCCACCTCACCCTCTCTCCACCTCTCCCTCTCTCCGCTTCTCCCTCTCTCCACCTCTCCCTCTCCACCTCACCCTCTCTCCACCTCTCCCTCTCTCCGCCTCTCCCTCTCTCCACCTCTCCCTCTCTCCACCTCTCTCTCTCTCCACCTCTCCCTCAAACTCCCCGTCTATCCCTTCTTCTCACTCGTCTCTCATTTCTCTCTCTCTCCTCTCTTTCACATTCCCCGCCTGTCTCTGTCCCTCTCTCCCTTTCAGGAAAACGTCAAGATGAAATGTTAGAGGTTCCCTGCCGTCATCAGTCAGACTGAATGTCTGACTGATTGTTTTGTGTGCACTGGCCGGTGGAAACGTTTGACTTCCATTTCTGATTTATCACATCACATAGGAATGGGTTAGGATTAGGGTTATGTTTGGATGGAGTTAGGATTAGAGTTATGGAAGGTTTGGGGTTAGGATTAGAGTTATGTAGGGTTGGGGTTAGGGTTAGTGTTGCGTGATGTTCTGTGCTTTCCATATCAGGTGTGTGCGTCGCTATGGTAACCACCTGAACCGCTGCCACCTCTGCACATGTGCCTTCTCCCCCTGTGGACGCTTCATCTGCTCCGGCTCCGAGGACGGCTGTGTGAGTAACCGTAACCATGCTAAACATGCTAACCTTGCTAGCCCTAACCCTGTTAACCACGCTAAACATGCTAACATTGCTAGCCCTAACCCTGTTAACCATGCTAAACATCCTAACCCTAACCTTGCTAAACAGCTCAGCACTAACCCTGATAATCATGCTAAACAATTCACCACTAACCCTTTTAACCACTAGCCATGCTAAGTATGTTATCCTTAACCAGACTAACCATGTTACCCATAACCAAGCAAATCAATAACACTGCTAACCATACTAGCCAGTTAACATGCTAGCCGCTATTCTGCTAGCAGAGCTAGAGACGGAGTGTCCTCCAGAGCAGAGAAGGCTGCTCCTGGAGGCAGAGGAAGGTGCTCCTCCAGTTTGGACAGGCAATAGGGAGTAAAAAAAAAAAAGATTGATTGGTGGAAATAAACCATTACCAAATCTCAGTATCATTTATAAGATCATTTTGTTCACTTTTTTGGAAAATATCCCCTGGGGTGGGGCTCCTGCTGCCCTCCTCAAGGCGGGATCTGTGACGTCCTCCCTAACCAATCAACAACCAGAATATAATGTTGAGATTGTGTTGGTCCAATGATAATTTCCAACTCTCTTCCACTGCATTGTACATACGTGTGTAACTGTCCGTAACAGCAGAGTATTAGAAAATACATCCCGCTGCTCCACAGGTCTCAGGACACAGTGTGAAGCCCCCAGCCCCCCAGCCCCCGGCCCCCGGCCCCCAGCCCCCGGCCCCCAGCCCCCAGCCCCCGGCCCCCAGCCCCCGGCCAGGGTCTGACCTCAGGTGTGCATCAGGACACAGTGTGAAGCCCCCAGCCCCCGGCCAGGGTCTGACCTCAGGTGTGCAGGGGCCGGGGGTCAGTGTTGTGGAGCAGGGTGGTCAGGGTGATTGATTAGTCACCTAGGTGAGACAGGTGGAGCTGTCTACCATCTGTGACCTCTGCTACCTGACCAGGAATACCTGGACGCACCCTGCTCTCCGCTACATCCTTCAAATACCTGAGAAACCATTTATAACTTGTGTGTGTGTATACATTGATCGGAAATATACATAAAACGGCTAAACTCGCCAATCTGCAGCTGACTAAATATTGCTCCATTTGAGCTCTCACACCCAGCCAGCAGTGTAGAGGAGATCTGCACCCATAACTGTCTGGAACAGTCAAATCTATGAGAAACATTTGAATTCCTTATAAATATAATGTATTCATTCTAGTGCTGTCAGTTAAACGCGTTATTAATTTTTTTATCGCAAGATTAATGTTCTTTTTGGCCTAGCAAACTTTGTAGTTTTTTTCACATGCTGTTGCAACGACTACTGACGTTAGAAAAACTACAACACCACACCGGATCTAGCTAGACCGGAAACAAAACAACAGGCACGCCGCACACACTTGTTTGGGCTTGCGAGCCGGCTAAAGAGTAGTAGGCTAACTTTACGTTCAGAGTGGATAGCGAGCGCGAGACGCCAAAATGGATGCCAATTAGATTCTGAATGGAAAGGTTACTTTTAAAAAGTTGCCAAATGGTTCAATTGACAAGACCAAATTGATCTGTGTGTTTTGTCGTTGTGAACTGAGCTATCATCGCAGCACGTCCAGTCTGAAATACCACTTTATGGCCAAGCACACAGCTGATGCGAATTCTCCGCCCCCTCGTCAAAGCCAGGCAATGTTGTTTTCAATTTAAAAAAAACATTTGCACTAACTAAGCAATCCAATCCACTTTTCCATGTTGATAATAGCATTTAAATGAGAAAAAATAATGGGACAAAAAGAAATCAAGGGACATTTAGAATAGATAAAAATTTGCGATTAAATGCGATTAATCGCGAGTTAACTATGACATTAATGCGATTAATCGCGATTAAATATTTAAATCGTTTGACAGCACTAATTCATTCATTTTATCCAGCGTGACATACAAAAAGTGCATATAGAGAGTAGTGAAAACACCCTGTGAGTAAGCCTGCAAAAACATGATCTATTGGAATACACTGTAGCACAGTTACTGCAAGAGTAGAATATACTATGGAACATAGTTACTGTAAGTTATACACTGGCTCTGGTGTAGATGTGGATAAGTTATAGACTGGCTCTGGTGCAGATGTGGATAAGTTATAGACTGGCTCTGGTGCAGATGTGGACAAGATATAGACTGGCTCTGGTGTACGTGTGGATACGTTATAGACTGGCTCTGGTGTACGTGTGGATAAGTTATAGACTGGCTCTGGTGTAGATGTGGATAAGTTATAGACTGGCTCTGGTGTAGATGTGGATAAGTTATAGACTGGCTCTGGTGTACGTGTGGATACGTTATAGACTGGCTCTGGTGTACGTGTGGATAAGTTATAGACTGGCTCTGGTGTAGATGTGGATAAGTTATAGACTGGTTCTGGTGTAGATGTGGATAAGTTATAGACTGGTTCTGGTGTAGATGTGGATAAGTTATAGACTGGCTCTGGTGTAGATGTGGATAAGTTATAGACTGGTTCTGGTGTAGATGTGGATAAGTTATAGACTGGCTCTGGTGTAGATGTGGATAAGTTATAGACTGGCTCTGGTGTAGATGTGGATAAGTTATAGACTGGCTCTGGTGTAGATGTGGATAAGTTATAGACTGGCTCTGGTGTAGATGTGGATAAGTTATAGACTGGCTCTGGTGTAGATGTGGATAAGTTATAGACTGGCTCTGGTGTAGATGTGGATAAGTTATAGACTGGCTCTGGTGTAGATGTGGATAAGTTATAGACTGGCTCTGGTGTAGATGTGGATAAGTTATAGACTGGTTCTGGTGTACGTGTGGATAAGTTATAGACTGGCTCTGGTGTAGATGTGGATAAGTTATAGACTGGCTCTGGTGTAGATGTGGATAAGTTATAGACTGGCTCTGGTGTAGATGTGGATAAGTTATAGACTGGCTCTGGTGCAGATGTGGATAAGTTATAGACTGGTTCTGGTGTACGTGTGGATAAGTTATAGACTGGCTCTGGTGTAGATGTGGATAAGTTATAGACTGGCTCTGGTGTAGATGTGGATAAGTTATAGACTGGCTCTGGTGTAGATGTGGATAAGTTATAGACTGGCTCTGGTGTAGATGTGGATAAGTTATAGACTGGCTCTGGTGTAGATGTGGATAAGTTATAGACTGGCTCTGGTGTAGATGTGGATAAGTTATAGACTGGCTCTGGTGTAGATGTGGATAAGTTATAGACTGGCTCTGGTGTAGATGTGGATAAGTTATAGACTGGCTCTGGTGTAGATGTGGATAAGTTATAGACTGGTTCTGGTGTAGATGTGGATAAGTTATAGACTGGCTCTGGTGTAGATGTGGATAAGTTATAGACTGGCTCTGGTGTAGATGTGGATAAGTTATAGACTGGCTCTGGTGTAGATGTGGATAAGTTATAGACTGGCTCTGGTGTAGATGTGGATAAGTTATAGACTGGCTCTGGTGTAGATGTGGATAAGTTATAGACTGGCTCTGGTGTAGATGTGGATAAGTTATAGACTGGCTCTGGTGTAGATGTGGATAAGTTATAGACTGGCTCTGGTGTAGATGTGGATAAGTTATAGACTGGCTCTGGTGTAGATGTGGATAAGTTATAGACTGGCTCTGGTGTAGATGTGGATAAGTTATAGACTGGCTCTGGTGTAGATGTGGATAAGTTATAGACTGGCTCTGGTGTAGATGTGGATAAGTTATAGACTGGCTCTGGTGTAGATGTGGATAAGTTATAGACTGGCTCTGGTGTAGATGTGGATAAGTTATAGACTGGCTCTGGTGTAGATGTGGATAAGTTATAGACTGGCTCTGGTGTAGATGTGGATAAGTTATAGACTGGCTCTGGTGTAGATGTGGATAAGTTATAGACTGGCTCTGGTGTAGATGTGGATAAGTTATAGACTGGCTCTGGTGTAGATGTGGATAAGTTATAGACTGGCTCTGGTGTAGATGTGGATAAGTTATAGACTGGCTCTGGTGTAGATGTGGATAAGTTATAGACTGGCTCTGGTGTAGATGTGGATAAGTTATAGACTGGCTCTGGTGTAGATGTGGATAAGTTATAGACTGGCTCTGGTGTAGATGTGGATAAGTTATAGACTGGCTCTGGTGTAGATGTGGATAAGTTATAGACTGGCTCTGGTGTAGATGTGGATAAGTTATAGACTGGCTCTGGTGTAGATGTGGATAAGTTATAGACTGGCTCTGGTGTAGATGTGGATAAGTTATAGACTGGCTCTGGTGTAGATGTGGATAAGTTATAGACTGGCTCTGGTGTAGATGTGGATAAGTTATAGACTGGCTCTGGTGTAGATGTGGATAAGTTATAGACTGGCTCTGGTGTAGATGTGGATAAGTTATAGACTGGCTCTGGTGTAGATGTGGATAAGTTATAGACTGGCTCTGGTGTAGATGTGGATAAGTTATAGACTGGCTCTGGTGTAGATGTGGATAAGTTATAGACTGGCTCTGGTGTAGATGTGGATAAGTTATAGACTGGCTCTGGTGTAGATGTGGATAAGTTATAGACTGGCTCTGGTGTAGATGTGGATAAGTTATAGACTGGCTCTGGTGTAGATGTGGATAAGTTATAGACTGGCTCTGGTGTAGATGTGGATAAGTTATAGACTGGCTCTGGTGTAGATGTGGATAAGTTATAGACTGGCTCTGGTGTAGATGTGGATAAGTTATAGACTGGCTCTGGTGTAGATGTGGATAAGTTATAGACTGGCTCTGGTGTAGATGTGGATAAGTTATAGACTGGCTCTGGTGTAGATGTGGATAAGTTATAGACTGGCTCTGGTGTAGATGTGGATAAGTTATAGACTGGCTCTGGTGTAGATGTGGATAAGTTATAGACTGGCTCTGGTGTAGATGTGGATAAGTTATAGACTGGCTCTGGTGTAGATGTGGATAAGTTATAGACTGGCTCTGGTGTAGATGTGGATAAGTTATAGACTGGCTCTGGTGTAGATGTGGATAAGTTATAGACTGGCTCTGGTGTAGATGTGGATAAGTTATAGACTGGCTCTGGTGTAGATGTGGATAAGTTATAGACTGGCTCTGGTGTAGATGTGGATAAGTTATAGACTGGCTCTGGTGTAGATGTGGATAAGTTATAGACTGGCTCTGGTGTAGATGTGGATAAGTTATAGACTGGCTCTGGTGTAGATGTGGATAAGTTATAGACTGGCTCTGGTGTAGATGTGGATAAGTTATAGACTGGCTCTGGTGTAGATGTGGATAAGTTATAGACTGGCTCTGGTGTAGATGTGGATAAGTTATAGACTGGCTCTGGTGTAGATGTGGATAAGTTATAGACTGGCTCTGGTGTAGATGTGGATAAGTTATAGACTGGCTCTGGTGTAGATGTGGATAAGTTATAGACTGGCTCTGGTGTAGATGTGGATAAGTTATAGACTGGCTCTGGTGTAGATGTGGATAAGTTATAGACTGGCTCTGGTGTAGATGTGGATAAGTTATAGACTGGCTCTGGTGTAGATGTGGATAAGTTATAGACTGGCTCTGGTGTAGATGTGGATAAGTTATAGACTGGCTCTGGTGTAGATGTGGATAAGTTATAGACTGGTTCTGGTGTAGATGTGGATAAGTTATAGACTGGCTCTGGTGTAGATGTGGATAAGTTATAGACTGGCTCTGGTGTAGATGTGGATAAGTTATAGACTGGCTCTGGTGTAGATGTGGATACGTTATAGACTGGCTCTGGTGTAGATGTGGATAAGTTATAGACTGGCTCTGGTGTAGATGTGGATAAGTTATAGACTGGCTCTGGTGTAGATGTGGATAAGTTATAGACTGGCTCTGGTGTAGATGTCTCGTTCTGAACCCAGGGACCTGCAGGAGGCCAGTAGGAGGGAGCTGTCATCCTGCTAGTATCTCTGGGATGTTTACTTAAACTGGTAATGCTTTCATCTGTCTGGCCTACCTCTCTCCCTCTCTCCTCTTTGTACCTCTGTTTCTTTCCTCTCTGTAGCTCTCTCCTCTCTCTCTCCTCTGTACAAATATGTTTCTCTCCTCTTTATAGCTCTCTCTATCCTGAAAGAGAAAGGAGAGAGAGTGAGAGAGAGGGGGAGAGAGAGAGGATAGAAAAAGAGAGACTTTGACTGAAGAAATCTTTATTGGGCAGTCAAAACTGCCAGCTAACCAACAGTTACACCACAAGTCATTAAAAAAAATCTTACTTATTCCTATTCAAACAAAAAGATAAAAGGTTAAATAAAAAATATGCCTGACTCATGGTCTGTCTCAGAACAGACATCCCCACCGTAGGATCCAGGTGTGCCACGTGCGATGGCCCCCGTGGATAATCCTTCACTGCAGATCAGCTGTGCGCTTCTCTGTAGGAGGCTTATACAGGGTGTGCCAGCATCCTATCAGGGAGGAGTTTGGTGCTGAAACTAAAGTCCACTTAGAGGACCTCCAACAGTGTCCTCTGATGCAGCACTTTGACAGATGTCATGTAGAAGGCCTTCCTGTTCCCGTGCTCCAAGGAACCACACCCAGCTGTTCACGTGCTCCAGGGAACCACACCCAGCTGTTCCCGTGCTCCAGGGAACCACACCCAGCTGTTCCCGTGCTCCAGGGAACCACACCCAGCTGTTCCCGTGCTCCAGGGAACCACACCCAGCTGTTCCCGTGCTCCAGGGAACCACACCCAGCTGTTCCCGTGCTCCAGGGAACCACACCCAGCCACCCCGAATGACAGGATGGATCTTTCCGGTTCCTGCTGGTTGTCTCTTACAGCAGCATAGCATTGGCTCTATGGCCAGAGCATACACCTGGCCTGACAGTGGACACCCCTGCCTAATCCCTCTCCTGGGACTGGCCGGCTCAACACCCCCCCCCACACACACCTTCACCATCACAGAGACATCACAATACAACAAACGCACCCATGACATGAACACATTCCCAAACCCAAATTAATCCATGACTTCAAACAGGATGACAAACACGGTCAACACTTTTGCTTGATCAACTGACAGAATAGCCAAATCATATCCCCCCAGCTTTGCGCAATCAATGACCTCCTGAATAACAAAAATGTTATTCATTAGTGACCTTCCTGGAACACAGTAGGACTGGTCTCTGTGCAATATGCTGTCTAGCACCAACTTCAGCCTGTTGGCCAAACATGTTTGTTAATATATTGTCGTCCTAACATAAAAGAGAAATAGGCATTGTAGCTTGTGTTCCCCAAAAGCCTCCTGGTAAACCTCCAGTAGGTCAGGACCCAAAAAGCCCCAAAAGTGTCTGTAGAACTCAGCTGGTAGGCCATCCAGCCCTGGGGACTACCCCACCAACAGCTGCTGGACTGCAGCAGTGAGTTCTTGGAGGGTGAGTTCCACCTCCAAGGCTTCCCTCTGGTCTGACCTGAGCTTTGGCAGGTCCTGCAGCAGCTCACGGGCACTCTGAGGATTCCTGCCCCCCCACACAGGTCTGCAGTTAAACTCCATGGTGTGATGTGAGAGAGAGAGAGAGAGAGAGAGGAGAGAGAAAAAAAGGAGAGCGAGAGAAAGGATAGAGAGAGAGAAAGAGGATAGAGAGAGGATAGAAAGAGAGAGAAGCTGGGCGAAGGGCCGACAGCAAGTCTTGCCACTAGATATGTATCTCAATGTCTCAACTTGAGGGACAGCGAATCAACATTTTATGATTGTTGAAACCTTTCTGTATCTTATGTATTTATCTGTTTTACTTTTCTATAATCACACTCAAACAAACCTTACATTTTAGTTTGTTATATTATTGGGTGTGCTTTGCCTTCGGCAAGGGCACAACCTTTGTTCTCTCACATATATATTAAACTTATTTCTTTTTGCCCCCCTAAGCCTCAGTCAATATTTGGACTACATAGACAACCTAGGTGTCAAAAGTTTTGTCTTGGTAGCGATTGAGTTGCTTGTATTTTTATTTACGTTCCGTTGCACGGTTTAAGTAGAAATTACGTTTTTGTGGCGAAAGGTGAAGCTAACGGTGGCTAACTTGCTAGCCACAGTCACTGACGCTACTAACGTCACTAACGTCACGAAAACTCGCGTGACTACCTCTAGCAGAACATTAGTTTAGCAGCTGTTAACTTCTGGGAGATAGCTAGGCTAACTGCTTCACTGCAAGGCAGCTGCAGAAACGCCACAAGCAAAGAGGCCTGGGTGATAACTATTTGCTCATTTTACCTTGTGACATGACACACAATTGTGATGTGTAATGTACAATATAAGCTGATATTATTAAGGAAGTACATCTACTTTCGGAAACAGTTGTCTACTATTTCACTGAAGCATTAGCATCATGACATTATAGCCTCTGTTGCCCGGGCAACACATACTACAGCGGTCTATGATGCATCTGTTTTCAATCGTTAAAATAAACATTCCTCACAAATACATTTTCGTTGTAGGATTTATTATGACATTAGATTACAAGTAAACGATTTGTGGGTGAAATTATCATTACCTGAGGTTTCAAACCAGTGTAGCTCACTGCAACGCTGTAGCCTACGCGAGACCCAGTAGCTAACAAAAACATCTCCACGGCTGTTTACAGTAGGAAGTCAAACGGCGACAGAACATGTTCGCCACTACCCTTACTTAAATCAAAAGTCTTTCAATAGGTGAAACTATCTGACTACTAACCTGAACTCCATTGCCACAGCCTAAACTTTGTCCATCTGTTCATGAAAATAATTAATTTCAGCCTAAACCATACAACGGAACGTTAAATCGAATTCAACCAACGCAATCGCTACTAAGACGAACACAGTCTAGTATGTTCTGTAGTAGTACAATTTACCGGGGCAGCTTCTCCACACAGGGCTATATCGCATTTTGCGTTGTTACTGGCAATGATCGCTACCACTGAGCTTTTTATAAATGAGGGATTTTCCCCTTAATAAATGTCAAGCTTATTTACGTTTTTGGGGGCATATTTTCAGTTGGTACTATTTGAAACGCGATTCCATCTGAGATAGCTACTGCCGGTAACGTCGTTGTTAGAATAAGCTTCAAAGGCTTATTCTAACAAATAAGCAAATATTATTAAAGACGATTTTTTTTCCAAACATAAATTAATGTTTTCATGCGTTTTGCAAAAGAAAATCGAACGTTTTTTAACGTTAGCCAACTCTGATATTTCTAGTCCGCTCAACTCATAGAACCAACACCGGCTTTCCTTTGGATGAGCTATTAGCCCGAAAGCTAACGTTATTGCTAGCAAGATTAAAAGCCAATAACATTGTGTACGGTTGACAAACAGTAAATATAATTTTACAGTATGTTTGACAAGAAGATTTGCTAGCTAACCAGCCATGTCACTGTCCCAAAATCAATATCAAGATTTTCACGAACAAGGTATCGGCCATATACTAACATTAGTACTAGGCCGTACGGCCGCAGCCTGTGGAGCGAGTTGAATCGAAAATGGATGTGAGATGACTGCATCAAAGTTGACATATTCTCCAAACAGTAATTATAATTTGACAGTATGTTTACCAACAATACTAGCCAGCTATAGAGCCATGTCATTGTCCCCAAATAAAATCAAGATTTTTAAGAAGAAAATAATCGGCCATGTGTAGAGTTGCTGCTACTGTCGTGTTGGCTGCAGCCTGTCTGCAGTAGATTGACTAGCGAGGTGAATAGCGAATGGGATGTGAGATGAGCGGTTACGTGATACTGACACACTACATTCAGAAAAGTAAAATTTTTCAAATAGGTTAAACCAGGGCTGCCAACTTTTCCAAAAACCTTGGCGTGAGATTTGGTAGCAACCCCCCCCCCCCCCCCCCCCCCCCCCCCCCCCCTCCTTAGTTGAGCTTTCGCGAGCTTCACTCCCCCCCCAGGCTAGTTTACACGTCTGTTTGCGCGTCAATGATGCTTCACTCCGTTAACCTGCGCCTCGTCCGTTACTGTTTACAACGTTGGCTTGGCTACTTGTTTGGCGTTGCCTTTTCAGCGTGAGATATACAATGTGTGGCGTGAGAGCGTGAGAAATGGTTGAAATGCGTGTGTCACACGGCGAAACCGTGAGAGTTGGCAGCTCTGGTTAAACACAGGGTTAGACACTTTGTACAGGCTCATATACTATGTAGCCAGCGGAATAATTTAGAACGGTGAAAAGACAGTTTTGCTGCAACTACGTAGTAGGTGTCCGTTATCACCCGATAATGGACACCCCTGCAGCCAATCAGAATCGAGTATTCACCCAGACCATGGTATAATAGTGAATGAATGCATTCTTTAGGCTAAATGCCTGAAAATATCACGAGAAGGGAAAAACTTAAAATGACGTTTAAGTCATAGAGATTAGGTCAATTTTCAAACCGGTCTGCCAAATGTATTAGTTTTGATTCAACTATGAGGCTGCTGATCACCATATTCCCTCTTGCAGGGGAAATGAGAAGACAACTATTTCATTCTACTCTTCACTCTTATTATTTAGAGTTGTGAATGAGCAGAAAAAATGATGCTTTTAAATCTATGTAATCTTTATAAATAATAAGTAGGCTATGCATTTTTTATATAAAATATACAGAAATATCAGTTGTAAAAATGTCATTAAAAAACGGACCCCTCTGCAACCGACGCAAGCAAGCACACACCCTACAATTTCCCCAGAAATTGTACCCTCTCTAGTTATGTTATGATATGTGTTGAAAATAATATATTGTATATTGTGTATACCTTCACTGTGGACTGCTTTGGCAATATTGTTTAACCTGAACATTAATGCCAATAAAGCATTCGGAACTGAACTGAGGGAGAGAAAGAGAGAGAGAGAGAGGATAGAAAGCAGGCATGCAAACTCCTCTCCTTTACCAAAATTGGTAACCTACATGATTCGTGCAGATCCGATGAGAAAATATGGCCAGCATTTTACCCGTGCTTCGCTACTTTACAACTGGCTCTGGAACCAATCGTCACTCCTAATGCCTAAACCTCACAGCCAATCAGATTTAAAAAAATGGTATGCTATACAAAAAAAATATTTATGGTTAAAAGAACATGACATCGTTTACAAGAGCACAGATTCTACATAGATCTAGCCTCTTAATGTTGCTCTCAAAGTGTGTGAGTGTGTGTGTGTTCATGCGTGTGTGTGCACGCATCCGTTTGTGCACCAGATTGATGTGTTTAACTTTAAAATGTTATAATTTTTTCCGGGGGACCATGCCCCTGGACCACCCTAGAGGGTCGGGGGTTCGCCGTATCCTTCACACCTTTTTTATCCCTGAGCTGTTTGCATGCCTGAGAAAGAGAGGTGAGAGAAAGAGAGAGAGGATAGAAAGAGAGAGAGAAAGATGATAGATAGAGAGAGAGAGAGAGAAAGATAGATGATAGATAGAGAGAGAGAGGGAGAAAGAGAGAGGAGGATAGAGAGAGAAAGAGAACTGTTCTTCTCCACAGTGTGAACTTGCTCTTCAAGGTTCTCTCATGGTGCTCTTCCCTCCTTTATCTCTCATTCCTCCTGGTGTGTCTGTGTGTGTCTGTGTGTGTGCATGTCTGTGTGTGCATGTGTGTGTGTCTGTGTGTGTGCATGTCTGTGTGTGTCTGTGTGTGTGCATGTCTGTGCATGTCTGTGTGAGTGCGTGTTCATGCGTGTGTGTGTTCAGTAAGAGCAACATGTATAGGTGGTGTGTGTTTCCTTGTGTGTGTGTTCAGTGAGAGCAACATGTATAGGTGGTGTGTGTTTCCTTGTGTGTGTGTTCAGTGAGAGCAACATGTATAGGTGGTGTGTGTTTCCTTGTGTGTGTGTTCAGTAAGAGCAACATGTATAGGTGGTGTGTGCTTCCTTGTGTGTGTGTTCAGTGAGAGCGGTGCGCAGGCTGAAATATGAACGCTGATGGTTGATATTAATCTCAGAAACTCAAGTTTCAAGAGTCCTGAAGAATGAGAGCAGGGAGCGTCTCCAAGGACGTTTCAGCGTTTCCTGGAAGCAGCAGTTGTGTGGTAGTGGGATAGTGGATCGGAGACATTTGGACTTGTCTTAGTATTTCACAAGACAATCATGGAAAAAAGACTTCCATCCTCTAAAAGGAAACATTCCTAAACTTATTTTAATCTGCTCAGCCTAGAACCTGACCTGTAGAACCTAACCTATAAAACATAACCTGTAGATTAGAACATAACCTGTAGAAAGTAACTCAGACCATATACTGCCAGTATGGTAGATTTCTAAAAGCTCCAATGAATTTATAATTTACTATATCTTTGTGACACCAGTTAGTCCCTATAGTTTCATATTAAATCGTTAAACCGAACCCAGACTTTAACCCTAATTTTAACTAAAACCCAAACTCAACTTTAACCTTAAGGCCGACTTTAACCATAAAACAACCCTAGCGTTACCCGTAACCCCAGAATCAGGACTCCAGTAGATGTGTTTGGTGTGGTGGTGTGGATGTGAAGTGGCTAGACGTGTTCAGGAAGCCTCTTTCAGGGAGCGTGCTCACAGGCGTTCCAGGGAACCCTAATAACAAGCAGCTGCAGGAATGTGATGACTCGTCGTCTGGTTACAAACATTCTAGCATCTGGTTTATCTGTGTGCACCCTCCTCTCGCTCTCCCTCACACTCTTCCTCCTCAAAGCTAGAAGGGTTTCCAAAATTTAAAACATATCTCGTTCTGTGATATTTTCTACACAGTGACAGTTTGTTTGTTTATAGGGCAGATGGGGGGAAATGCTGCTCTAGTAGACTCCTGCTATAAGCACAGTAGAATGTTGCTCTAACACAGTAGAATGCTGCTCTTATCACAGTATAATCCTACTCTAACACAGTGGAATCCTGCTCTAACACAGTAGAATGCTGCTCTAACACAATAGAATCCTGCTCCTGCACAGTAGAATGCTGCTCTAACACAATAGAATCCTGCTCTAACACAGTAGAATGCTGCTCTAACACAGTAGAATTATGCTCTAACACAGTAGAATGCTGCTCTAACACAATATAATCCTGCTCTAGCACAGTAGAATGCTGCTCTAACACAATAGAATCCTGCTCTAACACAGTAGAATGCTGCTCTAACACAGTAGAATCCTGCTCTAACACAGTAGAATCCTGCTCTAGCACAGTAGAATCCTGCTCTAACACCGTAGAATGCTGCTCTAACACAGTAGAATTCTGCTCTAACACAATAGAATCCTGCTCTAGCACAGTAGAATCCTGCTCTAACACAATAGAATCCTTCTCTAACGCAGTAGAATGATGTTCTAACACAGTAGAATGCTACTCTAACAGTGCGTTCACACTGCAGCGTTTTTTAACGCTCTGCACCGCTCGCCTTCCCACAGTGCCCCACGCTCGGGGACGTGTTAGACAAGTTAATACAGAGTTGTAGTTCTCTAAGGTCACTGTTGTTGTCATGGCCAAGCGTGCAGATTTGGGTTCATGTACTCACAATATCGATCAAAATACCGAATTTTTACTAGTGCAAGATTACAGTAGAATAACGTTACATGTTACGCCACCGGTCACTCAACCAGTCGTTTGTAGGCTGGGCTAGCGAGCTAGCAGTGGCACAGAACAGTCACGTAATGTGACGAGACTGAATTTAAAAGTAGGCTATAAAAACACACTAGGAACACTGATGACATCGGCAACCATGCACTATTAGTTTAATGTAATCTTTAAATTCAGGCTCGTCACATTAGTAACTTTGTTCTGAACAGAACTGGGTGTGCAGACACATACGAAAAGTTTCTCCTCCATCTCGAAATTGTGAAACCTAGAAATGTTTATCATGACCAACGGTTGCTATGTTACAAGAAACAAGAAACCAATCCAATTGGCCAACGCTAGCGTTTTCACGCTCCTCATTTACATAAAGTTGAGAAAATCCAACTTTCAACGCTCTGCTCCGCTCGCCTTCCCACAATGCCCTACGCGAGCGTCAACGCCTGGTTTCATTGAAAATTAATTGGAAGCCGAAGCCCCGCGCCGCCCACTCCGCTGCAGTGTGAACGCACTGTTACACAGTAGAATCCTGCTCTAACACAGTAAAATGCTGCTTTAGCACAGAAGAGTGCTGTTCTGTGTCGTATCTGAATGAATCTGACCCTCGTGTGAATGAATCTGGCTCAAATGTATGAGTTTGACTCTAATGACTCTGATTCCTGGTATGTCCTGACAGGCCTATGTATATGACCTTCGTCAAAGCGCCTACCTCCACAAGCTGCACAAGCAATCTGATGTGGTCCTCACAGCTACTTTCAACCCTGCTACACCTGAGGTAACATCACACTACACCTGAGGTGACATCACACTACACCTGAGGTGACATCACACTACACCTGAGGTGACATCACACTACACCTGAGGTTACATCACACTACACCAGAGGTGACATCACACTACACCTGAGGTGACATCACACTACACCTGAGGTAACATCACACTACACCTGAGGTGACCTCACACTACACCTGAGGTGACATCACACTACACCTGAGGTAACATCACACTACACCTGAGGTGACATCACACTACACCTGCGGTAACATCACACTACACCTGAGGTGACATCACACTACACCTGCGGTAACATCACACTACGCCTCAAGTTCAAGTATTTTATTGTCAGATGCACAGAACAACACAGGGTCAGACTGGGCACTGAAATTCTTAGGACAAGACAACGCAAAGCAACCTGGCATAACATGACATATAAGTACTCGGAACATAGGTTACACCTATGATAAGCTAAAATATAATATAATAAACTTCCTAAATATACAAAATAATAAACAATACAGTATACTAAACCTATAATACACATAATATCCTATACTAACCTTATAACCTAGAGACAAGTAGGGTACAATTAGTGCAATATGGCTGATTGTGCATCCAGTAGCTGAAAGAGCAACCAGTAGCTGAAAGTGCAACCAGTAGCTGAAAGTGCAACCAGTAGCTGAAGTGACAGTGTGTAAAGTGACTAGTGTGAGTGTCAACAGTGTATTGATGTCCATATCAATGTTCATTCAGAAGCCTGATGGCCCTTGGAAAGAAACTGTAGTCCAGTCTGCGTGTGTGAGACCGAATGCTTCGGTATTGCCTGCCAGAAGGAAACGGGGTAAAAAGACTGAAGGATGGATGGTAACAGTCTCTTAGAATCCTACCAACTTTCCTGAGGCATCGTGTGTGATAGGTGTCCTATAGGGCTGGGAGCTTCCTGCCGATGATGAACTCAGCAGACCGGACCACACTACGTAGGGCCTTGCGGTCCCTGTCTGTGCAGCTCCCATACCACACTGTGATGCAACCAGTCAGTATGCTCTATATAGTGCATCTGTAGAAGTTAGTGAAAGTCTCACTCAAAGTCAAACTTGTTCAGTCTCCTCGAGAAGAAGAGACATTTCCGGGCCGCTTTGACCACCTTGTCTGTGTGAGCAGACCAGGTGAGATCATCGCTGATGTTTACCCCGAGGAACCTGATGCAGCTGACCTTTTCCACTTTGGATCCGTTGATGTGTAGGGGTGCATGCTCCTCCTCCTGCCGCCTCCTATAGTCCACAATCATCTCTTTAGTCTTGCTGACGTTGAGAGAGAGGTTATTGTCCTGACACCATGATGTCAGGGTATCAACCTCCTCTCTGTAGGCTGACTCGTCACGGTCAGAGATGAGGCCCACAATGGTTGTGTCATCAGCAAGCTTAACAAGGAGGTTGGAACTGTGTGTTGCCGCAAATGAATGATTTGACTAGCCACTCGAAGCACTTCATGATGACAGAGGTCAGTGCAATCGGGCGATAGTCATTCATGCAGGTGACCTTGGTGTTCTTGAGCACAGGGATGATGGTGGTCCTTTTGAAGCAGGTGGGGAGTACAGACAGGCTGAGGGAGAGGTTGAAGATGTCACTGAAGACCCCAGCTAGCTGGTCAGCGCAGCCCCTGAGGGCCCTACCTGATATGCCGTCTGGGCCAGGTGCCTTGCGAAGGTTATCTTTTTGAAGCAATGCTTCACCTCAGCTACAGTTAGTGTAGGCACACCACTGGCTGGGCCTTCAGGTAGCTCCACTGCAGGGGGGGTCACTGTCCCTCTCAAAGCGAGCGTAGAAGGCATTCAGCTCGTCTGGTAGTAGGACAGAGGACTGGGTCTCACTGTAGCCTCTCCCTTTGTAGTCTGTAATGGCTTTAAGTCCACTCCACATGCGCCTGGGGTCAGAGTCATGGTACGTATCTGGCCTTCCTGTACTGATCAGGGTCCCCAGAGTTAAAGGCGACAGACCGTGCTCTCAGGTTGGCCCGGATCGCAGCATCGACCCGCGGCTTCTGATTGGGGAAAGACCGGACAACCTTCTTGGGGACAACGTCATCAATGCAGTGTTGAGGTACCTGAGGTAACATCACTCTACAGCAGTGCCCCAGGCCAGCCCCTGGTTATCCCATCAGGCTCCAGGCCTGCAGAGCGGCAGCCCAGACGTGCTCCTGGGATGTGTTCAGGAACAAGAACAGTCAGGTTCTCTAAGCACACATCTGCTCGTCACAGTATTGATAGCAGTTGTTCTACAGCCCCAGCCATACGGCTTGCTGGCCTGGGTTTTCCAGATGGAGGGTGGGGGTTGCTTTTAGACTGAAATAGAACATTTATAGATTGTTAACTTCCACTAAAGCTTTGAAGCCTTTATTTAGACATGGATAAATGAAATATACATGTAAATGTATGGAAAGAAAAGGAAATGCATTCCTCAAGTTTACTTCCCTAAATCATGACTTGACCATTCCCTAGGGGAACTGGAAGTCCATCCTAGGTAGCTGAGGTGCAGTAGTTAAAAGCGACTTGGTATGTTGAGACATAAGATGGTCCTAAAGAGTTAGTCATTCTAGAACAACTTCAGTCATCTAGAACACCTTTATTACTTCTAAAACCACTTCAGTCATTTAGAACACCTCATTACTTCTACAACACCTTCAGCGATTAGATTGGTAGTTTGTGAGGTTTTCACCAATTCATGTAGTCCACTCCGCTGCCAGGATACAGGCAAGCAAGAAGGCTAGCATTAAAGCTAGCAAGAAGACTAGCATTAAAGCTAGCAAGAAGACTAGCATTAAAGCTAGCAAGAAGACTAGCATCAAGGCACGCATGGAGGCTAGCGGGAAGGTTAGTAGGAAGGCTATCAGGAAGGCACCAGGAAGGCACCAGGAAGAATTGCATCAAGGCTAGTAGGAAGTTAGCAGGATTGTGTCAGCTGTTTTCCTGCTTGAGGCAGAAGGAGACAAAGCACTAACTGATCCTGGAAATAAAGAGTCTCTCCTTGTCTTGCTGACCCTTGACGCTAGTGTTACTATTCCTCCTGACACGGCAGAGCAGCAAGCTTTTAAGACTTCACGTGGCGTCAGGCTGTGGCTCTGAGGCCTTCTCCTCACACACAGCAGCAGCTCCTGCCAAACCTCTCCTCCCTACATCATCCATCTGCACCACATTCTTTATGACGACTCAAACTACAGCAGTATTCCTCTCTTCTCTCCCATCCTCCTTTTTCCAACTCACCCCTGCCCTGCTCTCCCCATCTCTTCCACTCTCCTCCAACCTCCTCATCTCTCATCACCTCTCCTGTCCTCTCCTCCATTGACTTCTCCTCCTCTCTTCTCCCTTCCTGGCTCTACCTTTCCTTCTGTTAAGGTTCTGAATTCAAGAATCAGTTTCAACCATGTTGTCCCTGGGCAGCTGTTGACTGACTTGTGTACAGTTCTGTCTCTGGATGTTTACCTTCCAGTCCCTCTGACCTCAGAAAGTCTCTGTTGCCCCCTCACCTCCCCTCTCACAAACCCTGCATGTTGCTGTGATGATGTTCAAAGACAGGATGATTTATGTCTAGGATAGGAGGTCCTGATGTCTGGAGTAGACATTAGAACATTGTAATATGTTACAAAGCGACATGATAAACAGTTAGATAGGAGTTTGGCTCAGATGTGTTTTATGCAGGGATTTATTTCTGGTAATTTAGAAGCCTGTTATTGTGGGAGTTTAGGTAACTTTGGGGATGTTAAAGCCATTAGCAAACCGTCAGGAGGAAGAGGAGGGTCACAGAAGCACAAAGGCGGAGGATGATGATGAAGATGAATGTCATGGTTGATGAATGATCAGACTTAGTGGTCTTTTTAGAGCGCATTACGTTCTAGAGGAATCTTGGAACAAATGTGTTTTCAGTAGAATACAGAATAACTGAGGAAGAAATCTCTGCTCTCCTCACTCTCCTATCCTTTCCTCACTTTCCTATCCTCCCTTCTCTCTTCCATCCTCTCCTCTCTCTCCTTTTATCTCAATCCTCTCCCTCCTGGATGGGGAGGCCAGGGGGCTAGGGGAGGGCTGGGGGCTGTGGGAGTGCTGGGGGGGGGGGCTGGGGGAGGCTCGGGGCTAGGGGAGGACTGGGGGCTAGGGGAAGGCTGGGGGCTAGGGGAGGGCTGGGGCCTGGGGGAGGGCTAGGGGAGGGGCTGGGGGCTAGGGGAGGCCTGGGGCCTGGGGGAGGGCTGGGGGCTAGGGGAGACTGGGGCTGGGGGAAGGGCTGGGGGAGGCTGGGGGAGGGCTGGGGCCTGGGGGAGGCCTGGGGGCTAGGGGAGGGCTGGGGGCTAGGGAAGGGCTGGGGCCTGGGGGAGGCCTGGGGGCTAGGGGAGGGCTGGGGGAGGCCTGGGGGCTAGGGGAGGGCTGGGGGAGGGCTGGGGGCTAGGGGAAGACTGGGACCTGGGGAGGGCTGGGGCCTGGGGGATGCCTGGGGCTAGGGGAGGGCTGGGGGCTGGTGTCATGCAGCAGGAAGCAGGCTGTTAAAGACCCTCTGAGTGCACTAGGGGCTGCTGGCGAACAACCCAAATAATCACACAGGCCTCGTCCCTGGCCCCGGCCCCAGCCCCAGCCCCGGCCCCTCACCAATAACACACTCAGATAAGGAGGCTGAACGTGGGAAGTGTGATTTGTTGCAGCTATAGCTGTTGTGGTCCCTGCAGAGTTATAACACTTCATTAGTTTGAGTAAGCCTGCCCTGCCCTGCCCAGCGGTCCTGGTCCTGGTTCTCTCCTAGTGCTGGTGCTGTCCTGTCCATCTGGCCCTCTACTGACAGGCTTCCACCAGATGCACACTGTAGCACCAACATCATTGTGCTTAAGTCTTTTTTGACAGTTAAGATTGTAAACCGGTGTACTTTTTCTAAACTGATCTAGAGGTGTACATACTTTAACATACTTTAACTGTAAATAGTGTGAATTGTGGTTTAAATAGGAAGAGGCTACTGCAGTGACCCTAAATGTACTTGTGACTTCAAAGCCCTGGATGTTTGGAAACGCTGTTCCTTTATGGTGTGTGCATGTGTCTCTGTATGTAGCAAGTAGGAGCAATTTCCTGAACTGGGTGGAAAGTGTTGCACAACCCATTGTAGCTGTGTCACTTGGCTGCTGTTTGCTCTGTGAGTGGTTGGACAGTTCCCTGTGGGCTGGAGGCCCGCTGGGGAGCTGAGCTGGGAGCTCCGTCCTGTGCAGAGCCTCACAGCCGACCCCAGCAGCAACATGGGCTCTTAAATGTGTGAAACTCATGCCGTGCCCATTGGTGGCGCACTTGTGTATATTTCTTGTCAGATTTGTGGCTCTGTGGTTTTAGTGCAGCTCCACATGGTGTCACACACTTTTCTTTTTCAGGCTTGTTTGTCATGAACCACTGGTCCACACAACGTCACACACCACACTGCATGTTCTTGGACTCAAGATGATCTCAAGATGATTGAGCCACAGTCTCACACACACACACACACACAGATCCCTGACTCTGAAGTTAAATGACATCTTAAGAAATACATTTTCATTATATTTATTTCTATACAATTGGGAGTGTACTTAAAATTTACATATTTGGTATATTCACACGCTTATTGCCAACTTAATTGTATCTAAGTATGTTTGTGTTTATACACTTTTAATACAATGTTGCTTGGGGAGAGCTGTAGGCTTGTGCTGTCAGACCTACTGGGCTGTCATCGTTTTCATTCAGCCGACACTTTTATCAGCTTTTTTTATTTAAGTACCTTCCACCTCTGGGTCTGCAGTCAAATGCTCCACTTTTGAGCTATGCCGACCTCCTGATGCATTTTACTGTTGTGCAATGTCTAAATATCCAGGATGTTTCGGGTATTAACTGTTCCGAGGAGTTCCTGTGATGTCCTGATAAAAGGCTTCTACCAGTTCTGTGAGGTGGAACACATTCCACAAGAGGAATGCTCCCATTCAATCACTTTGGACATCCACTTCGATTCTTATTGCGTCGAAGGTATTCATCTTTGACTCTGGGTGATTTAATATTTTAAAGCTAGTGTTTATGTCCATGAGCTGTCAGACGAACCATCTGGACCTGAAAAACCGTCTAAACACAGGGAACAGAACATGTTTTCCTACAACAAAGCACATGTTCTCAATCCAACGTTTTCTCAAAGAAGTCTTCGTAATTCCTTTGTTTTTCTAGACACCTGGATTTTGTGCTAAATTCCAGTATTTCTTTCTTTGGCTGGTTGTGTACAGAATGTGCGACCTGGCGGTTGTGTCTCTGCTGCCCCTGGCCTCCCAGCCAGCAGCCTTGTGGAGCTGTTGCATTGGCAGGCCGACAAATCGATCGTGGTGACAAGGTGCAGGACATGGAGGTGACCGTGAGGAGCTCCTGTCTACAGGACCTGCTGGACGAGCAGAGCAGGAAGACAGCGATCAAGCTTCTGTGGATCAGAAGACAGGTGTTCTAGTTGAGATGTTCCTGCTTCCACACGCACACACACACACACACACACACACACACACACACAGTAGCCAGAGGGCTCCAGAACAGCTCCAGTATCATTCAAACAGACTGTAAGATTTTTTGGTATTCCCATATGCTATCAGGACAGTATTTTGACAGCTTGATAAGCATTTGATTAAAATAATCATCAGGAAAGAATGGCACCTCGATGGATCAGCTCAGTGATTAGCTGTCAGCTCCATTTGGAGTCAGCCTGCAGTTGTGTGATTGGCTGCCTGCTTTGGAAGGAGTCAGATTTCAGCTCAGTGATTGGCCATCAGCTCCAGTATCGATCAGATTGCAGTTCTGTGATTGGCTGTCAGCTCAGTGGGAGTCAAACTGCAGCTCTGGATGTTCTGATCAGCCGACTGAGCCCTGTCACACACCACAGCAGGTCAGACACACCCTCCCTGGCTCCTCTACTAGATTGGTAGTGAGAGTATGTGACTGCAGATTGAGGGGTTGCAGGTTCAAATCCATCCCCTGTGCGTCGCTTTGGATAAAAGCATCTGCTACATATATACATGATTATTCTGGTCTGTCAGAGGAGCGTCACTGCAGGTGATGGAACCCTTGATGCAGACCAACCTGTCTTCCTCCCAGGGTCAGGATGTGAATGATGAGACCGGTCTGTGGATTACCCATGAGCTTTTGCATATTTTATAGGGGTACATTTCTTATGGACACCAGTATGGAGCTCTGGCTAACTGATTGCATTGTTGTATATTTTGTATATTAGGATGTTTATTATTATTATTATTTTATTTTAGCTTATTTTATTTTAGCTTATCATAGATATATGTTCTTAGTACTTATATTATGTTATGCCAGGTTGCTTGCGTTGTCTTGTCCCAAGAATTTCAGTGCCCAGTCTGACCTTGTGTTGTTCTGTGCACCTGACAATAAAAACTATGGTGAAGGGCAACATTACCTCTAATTTGGTCTCTATTTTGACTTGAGGCTATTTGTTGAGGATTTTCCTCCAGTTTTGTAAAGACTATCCCTGCAGTCCTTAAAGAATGGGCCTCCAGTTTTTAAAAGGCTGGCCCTCCATTCTTTAAAGGCTGTCCCCACCCCGTAGAGACAGCAGGTGATGTGGACCTTTCAGAACCGCATCTGGAAAACGCAGGCTGTCCTTGAGGATCAGTGCTTCTCCCTGAACCCTTGAGGGTTGTCATCTTGTGGGCAGGAACAGCTGCTTCCTCTCTCTCTCTGTCTCTCTCTCTCTCTCTCTCTCTCTCTCTCTCTCTCTCTCTCTCTCTCTCTCTCTCTCTCTCTCTCTCTCTCTCTGTCTCTCTCTCTCTCTCTCTCAACCAGTTGTATTAGCGCCAGGATGTTAGCCAGCTCCACTCCCAGTAGGACCCTGATGCAGGCCTCCACAGAGAGACCGACCCCTGATGCAGGCCTCCACAGAGAGTCCGACCCCTGATGCAGGCCTCCACAGAGAGACCGACCCCTGATGCAGGCCTCCACAGAGAGACGGCTCATTAGCTCTAATGCAACTCTAAGTAGCCCCTTAGCTCTCAGCTGTGGAGGAATGTCGTGGTCTCATTCACGTTTTCCTCTCTTTGTCTATCTGCGTGGATTGCGTTCCCACTCCACCTCGCAGGCCTGGCCAGAGGCCTCTTCTGATGGCTGGCTGAACATCTCATGTTTCACAGAGAGGGTGTGTTTCTGTCTGGCTCGTTCTGCTGTGTGGGAGCTGACCCCAGCACTGAGCTCAGAGTTAGGAGCTGTCCTGTCTGCACCCTGCCTCTGGGCCGCCCTGCGCAACTTAATCAGACTGTAGCTGTTTGAACACTGTAGCTGTGTCAGACTGTAGCTGTGTCAGACCATAGCTGTGTCAGACTGTAGCTGTATCAAACTGTAGCTGTGTCAGACTGTAGCTGTATCAGACTGTAGCTGTGTCAGACTGTAACTGTATCAGACTAACTGTTTGAACACTGTAGCTGTGTCAGACTGTAGCTGTATCAGACTGTAGCTGTGTCAGACTGTAGCAGTGTCAGACTGTAGCTGTATCAGACTAACTGTCTGAACACTGTAGCTGTATCAGACTGTAGCTGTCTGAACACTTTAGCTGTATCAGACTGTAGCTGTGTCAGACTGTAGCTGTATTAGACTGTAGCTGTATCAGATTGTAATGTCTGAGCAGTAGTGTCTGAGCAGTAGTGTCTGAGCAGTAGTGTCTGAGCAGTAGTGTCTGAGCAGTAGTGTCTGAGCAGTAGTGTCTGAGCAGTAGTGTCTGAGCAGTAGTGTCTGAGCAGTAGTGTGACCGCTCGCTGACACCTGCAGCTGTCTGTGGGAGGAGGAGACTGTCACCCTGACACGCCAGAAGATCTGGGAATATGAGAACCATATGGGAGAGCTCCTGCTGTCTTCCCCTCTCTCCTCCTCCCTCCTCCAAACTCCCCCACACAACATACAAATAGTCCATAGAAGAAGTACAGCAGAAGATCATGGATCAGAAGTGCATAGTTCTACAGTATGTCAGTGGTGTGTATGTACCAGCCCCTAGTACTGTACAGTACCTACCCCAGTACTGCTGTGGTGCTGCACACACCCCTCACCTAGTTCTACAGGATTCCGATGGTCACAGTGAACAACCGATTCTCATCTTTCCGGCTCGGCTCTCTCTTCATCTTGTCTACCTGGTTCCAGAGAGCTGTCAAAGACCGGATCTCCCTCCTTCCTTCCTTCCCTCCCTCCCTCCCTCCCTCCCTCTCTCTCTCTCTCTCTCTCTCTCTCTCTCTCTCTCTCTCTCTCTCCCTCCCTCCCTCCCTCCCTCCCTCCCTCCCTCTCTCTCCCTCTCTCTCTCTCTCTCTCTCTCTCTCTCTCTCTATCTCTCGTCAGCGCAGACAGCAAACAACATACGTCTCTCCTGACTGTTCTAGAATGTCACACCAGAGTGTAGCACGGAGTTCAGAGCCTGGAGCAGGAGCTTCAACAGGCAAGCGTCCTCAACAGGGGAGGGGAATCATGAGGCCTTAGAAAGGGGAGGGTGCGGGAGAGGAGGGTGGGGGAGGAGATGGGAAGGGGAGGGGAAGGGGAGGCATGGTCTCTTTCCTGTCCTCTCCTCTCTTCCAGAAACGTGTCATTCATCTAGTCTCATGGTGGCCATCTCGCTGGAAACAACAGCAGGCCCACAGCTGACTCTGTGATTGGTTCATTATGCTGATATGGTAATTCTCCCTTTCCTGAATACCAATGAAAAAAATGTCAAAGCTGTAATTTGGGGCCTAGTTTAAGGTTAGACTGCCCTCATGATTTGGTCCAGGCTGCATACCTACTATGATGTAATGCAGTGACATGATGGGACACACTGTGTGTGATTGTGTTGATGTGATATAATGTAAAGTGAAACAGAGTAGTGGTTAAGACCCCTTTATTAGAATGTCATCTGTCTTCTCTTCTTCTGTCTTCCTTCTCTCCTTCCTACTCCTCTTCTCTCCTTACTTACCCCTCTTCTCTCCTTCCTACCCCTCTTCTCTCCTTCCTACTCCTATTCTCTCCTTCCTACCCCTCTTCTCTCCTTACTACCCCTCTTCTCCTTCCTACTCCTCTTCTCTCCTTACTTACCCCTCTTCTCCCCTTCCTACCCCTCTTCTCTCCTTCCTACCCCTCTTCTCTCCTTCCTACCCCTCTTCTCTTCTTCCTACCCCTCTTCTCTCCTTCCTACCCCTCTTCTCTCCTTCCTACCCCTCTTCTCTCCTTACTACCCCTCTTCTCTCCTTCCTACCCCTCTTCTCTCCTTCCTAACCGTCTTCTCTTTGTCCCTTCCTATTTTCCACCCTTCTTACTCCCCCTCTACTTCTCCTCTCTCCTACTCCCCCCTCCTCTCCTCTCCTCTCCCCCCCACACACACACACAACATTTAACCCCCATATTTCAAACTCAATCATGTCTTGTCTTTATGCTTTGAAGTCTTGATTTGTGCATCATTCTTCCACAGGCCTGAGCCAGATACACCCTAAATAACCCACCCTGTAACCAGTGAGGCTGGAGCCGGGCCTCGGGGACGGGGTATGGTTCAGGGGTAGATCGTTTCATTGCAGATCAAAAGGTCACCGGTTCAAATCCCCACCTGTATGTCGCTGCGGATAAAAGCATCTGCTAAGTGAATATATTGTTACCGTCTGTGAGCCCTGAAACAGATCCAGAGAGACACAGGAGGGATCTGAACAGTCCAGTCTGAACAGACCAGTCGGAACAGACCAGTCGGAACAGTCCAGTCTGAACAGACCAGTCTGAACAGACCAGTCTGAACAGTCCAGTCTGAACAGTCCAGTCTGAACAGTCCAGTCTGAAAGACCCGATTGAACAGACCAGTCTGAACAGTCCAGTCTGAACAGTCCAGTCTGAACAGACCAGTCGGAACAGACCAGTCTGAACAGTCCAGTCTGAACAGACCAGTCTGAACAGACCAGTCTGAACAGTCCAGTCTGAAAGACCCGATTGAACAGACCAGTCTGAACAGTCCAGTCTGAACAGTCCAGTCTGAACAGACCAGTCTGAATAGTCCAGTCTGAACAGTCCAGTCGGAACAGACCAGTCGGAACAGACCAGTCTGAACAGACTAGTCTGAACAGTCCAGTCTGAACAGTCCAGTCTGAACAGTCCAGTCTGAATAGTCCAGTCTGAACAGTCCAGTCTGAACAGTCCAGTCTGAACAGACCAGTCTGAACAGTCCAGTCTGAATAGTCCAGTCTGAACAGACCAGTCTGAACAGACCCGTCTGAACAGTCCAGTCTGAACAGTCCAGTCTGAATAGTCCAGTCTGAACAGACCAGTCTGAACAGACCAGTCACATGGAACCGCTTTGTTGTCTGCAAATGAGGTGTTTCTGATGACTAAATACCATCATGTTGACATTAGTTGATTGTCAAAGAATAATGACATCTTCATTCCACATCTGCAGTCTAATGCTGAGCTGTACCCATCCCCATGTTCTACCACTGAGCTGTACCCATCCCCATGTTCTACCACTGAGCTGTACCCATCCCCATGTTCTACCACTGAGCTGTACCCATCCCCATGTTCTACCACTGAGCTGTACCCATCCCCATGTTCTACCACTGAGCTGTACCCATCCCCATGTTCTACCACTGAGCTGTACCCATCCCCATGTTCTACCACTAAGCTGTACCCATCCCCATGTTCTACCACTGAGCTGTACCCATCCCCATGTTCTACCACTGAGCTGTACCCATCCCCATGTTCTAACACTGAGCTGTACCCATCCCCATGTTCTACCACTGAGCTAACCCTCCCCATGCCATGACATACAGTACAGTAAGAGAGCTGCTTGGTCCAGGGGAGGGCAGAGGGCATCAGAAGGACCTGACCGTGCAGTAGGAGAGTCAGGAGTGAGGAGAGGAACATAGAGAGCTCCGCCCAGCAGCTTGACCAGAGCCCTGACCTCTAACCTCTGATCCTTGACCCTGGTCAGGCCACATGCTCCCCTCATCCCCACCTCCTACAGTTTGGGATCGATAAAGTTCATTGAGAGTGTGTGTGCATAAGCCATGTTTCTCTAAAGATGGTTCCAGAACCAGGGTTGTGGTTAGGTTGGATGTGGATTAAAGCGAAGGGCTACCATTCACCGATCCGATTGGAATCATGTTATGCTCCAGCTTCTATCCTGATGCTAACATTAGTTATTTCATGCTTGACTGGTGTAGGAGGTGTACAGTAATGTACAGTCTCCTTATGTTTTCTCTCTCCTTCTCCGTCCATCCCTCCCTCCCTCCTTCTCATAGCTGCTAACCGGGACTCTGGATGGGCGGCTTGGTGTGTTTCGACCCAGCGATGGGGCCAGCCTCCCCTGTCTCAAACCCTGCCCAGCGATGGGGCCAGCCTCCCCTGTCTCAAACCCTGCCCAGCGATGGGGCCAGCCTCCCCTGTCTCTAACCCTGCCCAACGATGGGGCCAGCCTCTCCTGTCTCTAACCCTGGAGAGTAGAGGGCTCCACAACCCAGACCAGAGACCAGTATCATACACACACAAAACACACATACTGTGTATTCATCACCCAAACACAGATGTGGTCAGGAACAACCATCTTTCATAGTCAGTTGCCTGGAGTGTAACTTCTTTCTTAATAAAAATATAAAAGCGGTTTTATATAGGGTTCTCTCTTGTGGTTTATTAAAATAGGAAAGCCTTGGCCTCTTTGGATTTACTTACTGGTGGTTGAGAAGTTCCACTGGTGAAGGTTCTACTGGTGAAGGTTCCGCTGGTGAAGGTTCCACTGGTGAAAGTTCTACTGGTGAAGATTCCACTGTTGGAGGTTCCGCTGGTGCAAGTTCCGCTTGTGAAGGTTCTACTGGTGAAGGTTCCACTGGTGAAGGTTCCGCTGGAGAAGGTTCTACTGGTGAAGGTTCTGCTGGTGAAGGTTCTACTAGTGAAGGTTCCGTTGTCGAAGGTTCCGCTGGTGAAAGTTCTGCTGGTGAAGTCATCTGAAACTCAGCCGTCACATTGCTTTCTAATGTGTGTCCATGACATCATCCCCTTTAGTGCAAGAACTGGTTGACTGGTTGAATACAATATGAAGCCAATTCTGTAGAAAGACATTTGTTATGAATTTATGTGCCATAAATGACATGCGCAGAAATGTTCCTGTCCACATCTGGAAAGCAAGAGCCATGTCCCTAGCCCAGTGCAATTAAATCAGCACTCCACGCTGACCTAATTACATAGAGATGGACAGGCCTGAACCTTGGGATCTGGCTGAAGGGAACGTCCAATCAGAACCTGAGGATCACCTGTTGCCGTGTTGTTGTTGAGCAGACGGTGGAGCACTGTGTTGGAGGACCCAGGGTCAGTGTTGGAGGGCCCAGGGTCAGTGTTGGGGGAGGGCCCAGGGTCAGTGTTGGGGGAGGGCCCAGGGTCAGTGTTGGGGGGCCCAGGGTCAGTGTTGGGGGGCCCAGGGTCATGTTGGAGGGCCCAGGGTTCAGTGTTGAGGGGCCCAGGGTCAGTGTTGGAGGGCCCAGGGTCAGTATTGGAGGGCCCAGGGTCAGTGTTGGGGGGCCCAGGGTCAGTGTTGGGGGAGGGCCCAGGGTCAGTGTTGAGGGGCCCAGGGTCAGTGTTGGGGGGCCCAGGGTCAGTGTTGGGGGGCCCAGGGTCAGTGTTGGAGAGCCCAGGGTCAGTGTTGGGGGGCCCAGGGTCAATGTTGGAGAGCTCAGGGTCAGTGTTGGGGGGCCCAGGGTCAGTGTTGGAGAGCCCAGGGTCAGTGTTGGGGGGCCCAGGGTCAGTGTTGGGGAAGGCTGGGCCATCAGCAATTCTAATCATCAAAAATCATATCTGGTTTGTGTGTTGTGTGATCGTGTGTGTTTGAGTGTGTGTATATGTTTGAGCGTGTGTGTGTATGTGTTTGTGTGCGTGGGAGTGTGTGTGTGTCAGTAAAAGGTATTTACTGGCAGGCCCAGCCTCTCGTTGTCACTGAGAGCTTTAGTGTTCCTGAGAACCGGGATGTTTTGGAACAGAGTAATTTATGGTCATCTTCTTTCCCCATTTCCTGGGAACACTTAATCAAGTCATTGAAATATGTTGTATCATGAAACAGTTCCTAGCGAAAGGACAGCTTGAAAATTACAGCTTTAATAATGATGAGAAGGACCCTACAGACACTGCCCTGCCTGTAGTGTCTGAGCAGGGCAGTGACCCTACAGACACTGCCCTGCCTGTAGTGTCTGAGCAGGGCAGACCCTACAGACACTGCCCTGCCTGTAGTGTCTGAGCAGGGCAGACCCTACAGACACTGCCCTGCCTGTAGTGTCTGAGCAGGGCAGACCCTACAGACACTGCCCTGCCTGTAGTGTCTGAGCAGGGCAGTGACCCTACAGACACTGCCCTGCCTGTAGTGTCTGAGCAGGGCAGACCCTACAGACACTGCCCTGCCTGTAGTGTCTGAGCAGGGCAGACCCTACAGACACTGCCCTGCCTGTAGTGTCTGAGCAGGGCAGACCCTACAGACACTGCCCTGCCTGTAGTGTCTGAGCAGGGCAGTGTCTGTAGTGTCTGAGCAGGGCAGTGTCTGTAGTGTCTGAGCAGGGCAGTGTCTGTAGTGTCTGAGCAGGGCAGTGTCTGTAGTGTCTGAGCAGGGCAGTGTCTGTAGTGTCTGAGCAGGGCAGTGTCTGTAGTGTCTGAGCAGGGCAGACCCTACAGACACTGCCCTGCCTGTAGTGTCTGAGCAGGGCAGTGTCTGTAGTGTCTGAGCAGGGCAGTGTCTGTAGTGTCTGAGCAGGGCAGTGTCTGTAGTGTCTGAGCAGGGCAGTGTCTGTAGTGTCTGAGCAGGGCAGTGTCTGTAGTGTCTGAGCAGGGCAGCAGTGTCTGTAGTGTCTGAGCAGGGCAGTGTCTGTAGTGTCTGAGCAGGGCAGTGTCTGTAGTGTCTGAGCAGGGCAGTGTCTGTAGTGTCTGAGCAGGGCAGTGTCTGTAGTGTCTGAGCAGGGCAGTGTCCAGCTTCACACAGGGGCACCTCACTAATGATAATAATAATAAATTATATTTATATTGCATTCCATATTTCAGCAAAAGAAAAAAAGATCAAGGTCAATAGATAATTAAAAGCAAAACCTATAAAACACATCTAATGAAAAGCTTTTTTTACGTAAAATATATGTTTTTAAGTTTCCTTTATAACCACTGTGTGTGTTCCCTTCACTTCATTCAAACATCTTCCAGTGAGAGCAGGTGGAGCATAAACATTGATGTGCAGGCCAGGATCAGCCCACCGTAGTGACTTAAGCACAACCAATGCTACAAAGAGCAGCGATAAAGACTACGCCATCACACAATGACAGTCAGGTTTAGATAGGATGCCTATGGTGTTTGCTCTACAGAGACTGAAGACCCGCCTTCTGTCGGATTGCATTTTCATGATTTAATTGTGTCCCTAAAAGAGCGTGGTGACTTGAAAATGGAAATGACCGGGAGAGCTGTTTAGCTTATTGCATTGGAATTTTGTCCGCTGCACAGCACATTCGAGTCTTTGAAAATGAGATGTCAAATGCCGTTTTCATTTCTATTTTCAAATAGCTATAAAGTGCATTTGAATTTGAATTGAGACTCAAATAATGCTTGCACTAATGGAAAATATGGCTAGATTGTTTGTACATTTGTACATTTTCATTACGGTAACATTTGAATATAGTCCACTGTAAAAAGGGGTACATCTTTGCAAATGAAATGTCAAACCGTTATGCCATTTACATTGTCATAGAATGCCCATATGACGTGACAATGCAAATGCAACTTGGATTTTTGCAGTTATTCAATTGTCTCAAATAACACTTACATATATTGAAAATGATCATGGATTTCTGAAATTGCGTTATCATTTGAATAAAGTCCTCTATGGGCTTCTAAACATTCAGGCCAATAAAGTATTTTGAATTAGAGAGAGATGGGTAGGAGGTAGAGAGGGAGAGAGAGAGAGAGAGAGAGAGAGGAGAGAGAGAGAGAGAGAGAGATGGAGAGAGGTAGAGAGGGAGAGAGAGAGATGGGTAGGAGGTAGAGAGGGAGAGAGAGAGAGAGAGGGAGAGAGATGGGTAGGAGGTAGAGAGGGAGAGAGAGAGAGGGAGAGAGAGATGGGTAGGAAGTAGAGACAGAGAGAGAGATTGGGTGGAAGCACATGTCCGTGAAGAGATCTCCAGCCTTCAACATGTTCGCAGTCTGTCGACATCTGGGGCCGAACATTCACACCAAACACATTTTACTCATAAAACATTTAGCATGTGAAGCATTTATTTGAACTCCTTCCTAAAACAGTTCTGATGTTATTATTCACATGATGTTTTATGTGCCTGGAGGTTGTCAAGGCACATGTCTCAGCCTGTGGCTGTCAGCTGGGAGTTCTGTATGTGAAGCACTACTGCAATACTGCCTGGTGAAGCACTACTGCAATACTGCCTGGTGAAGCACTACTGCAATACTGCCTGGTGAAGCACTACTGCAATACTGCCTGGTGAAGCACTACTGCAATACTGCCTGGTGAAGCACTACTGCAATACTGCCTGGTGAAGCACTACTGCAATACTGCCTGGTGAAGCACTACTGCAATACTGCCTGGTGAAGCACTACTGCAATACTGCCTGGTGAAGCACTACTGCAATACTGCCTGGTGAAGCACTACTGCAATACTGCCTGGTGAAGCACTACTGCAATACTGCCTGGTGAAGCACTACTGCAATACTGCCTGGTGAAGCACTACTGCAATACTGCCTGGTGAAGCACTACTGCAATACTGCCTGGTGAAGCACTACTGCAATACTGCCTGGTGAAGCACTACTGCAATACTGCCTGGTGAAGCACTACTGCAATACTGCCTGGTGAAGCACTACTGCAATACTGCCTGGTGAAGCACTACTGAAGAACTGGCTAGTGAAGCACTACTGAAGAACTGGCTAGTGTGGATGTGAAGCACTACTGAAGAACTGGCTAGGGGTGGTGAATACAGACCGCTACTTAGACCACCAAAACACTGTCCGTAACCATGCATTTCTAATCCTTGATCTTGAGCTGTACTTTCTAAATGCAGTATCGGTAGGTTGCTTTTGAAGAAAGAGTCTGCTGACTGAGTGTGATGGAATATTATTACTGTTCTGTGAGCAGTTCTCTACTCCTCTGCCCTCACCCAGCCCTCTGTCTGCTATTATTATTATCATTATTGAGATTGTTAATTGGGTGTGCTCAAGCCTTCGGCGAGCACAACCATTGTTCTCTCTCATATATATTTATTCTTTCTTATTTATTTTCGCCCCCCTAAGGATCCGTCAATATTTGGACTACATAGACAACGTCAGTGTCAAAAGTTTCGTCTTGGTAGCCTTCCCCCCCGATTTTGACGATCTGAAACGCAAGTATCAAAACGCAAAGCGCAAGTAACTTTGTGGGCGGGACTCCGGCTAGGTTGCTATTTTGCCGGCGGGATAAATGACTTTGCGCCTGGCGCAAATCTAAAATGGGTAGGTCCGAAGTAGCTACATTACTAATAGGTGTGGTTTGGGCGTAACGTGCAATAAACCAATCAGAGCGTCATCTCACATTCCCTTTAAGAGCAGCGCTTGTTCCATGGCGGATTACTATTATAACGGCGGATTTGCCAGGCGCACGCCTGACGTTCTAGTCAGGGCCGTAACAGATAGATAAGTGACATTGTATGGGAAAGGCAGAGCAGTTTTCTCATTGCACTAAATTGCCCGCTCATGCTGCTCATTCAAATTCGTATTCTTATTTTTATATAGCCTACCCTATATTTTATTTTTTAAATTGTTTAGTTCTTGGAATTAGTTTAACTATTGTACTTTTTACTTAATTTAAGACCCGTATATGTTTATTGTTTGCACCTTCCTGCCACAGTACATTCCGTGTTTGTGTAACATAGGCTACATGGCGAATAAACCGAATTCTGATTCTGATGGAGATGGAGAAGAAACCCACCCAAATTAGCTTCGGTTAAACAGGCGTGGGAGAAAATTGCCACAATTGTTACAAATCATGTTCACATACATAGAGATTTCTCATGAAAATCTTTTTATAATCATTGAAGATATGTAACACGCCATAAATCAAAACAATGTAACGTAGCTTCGCAGAAAGAAGACCCTGGCCTCGCCAGCAGTGTGCACGGACCAAGCTTGCGCTCTTAAAATAGCATCTGAATAATGCGCCATTGACTTTAGACCACGTTTTTCCTGGTCAGTGGCGGAATTGTTTTTCGCAAACTGCAAAATAGCACCAGTGAACGTTTGCGCCGGAACACGCCTCCTTTTTCGCTGAACCGCCCACGGGAGCGCAAGGTCATTTCGACGTGCGTCTGTGGAGGGAAAAGTCCGCTTTGCGTCGAGTGCAAACTAGGAATGACACTTGCGTCGTTGACAAAGTCAATTGCGCTGGGTGCAAGATCGGGCCCATAGAGTTGCTTATATTTACGTTGCGTTGCACGGTTTAGGCTGAAATTAGGTTTTTGTGGCAAAAAGTGCTTTGTGTCAACAAAGGGAACTCAGTGCTAGCTTACGTCACAACATCAGCACACGTTAGCACCGACACATGGATACAACGTGCATAGATGTGCTGTTGCAGAGCAAGTATCGTATCGTGCCGTGGTGTACTAGCAGCACATGTACATTTAAGCAAGTCAAGACTTGCATGTACAGTAAGTAATGTCACATTAAATTATGTATTTAAACTCAAGCCACAGCCTAAACTTTATGTAAAAAGAAACATTCTCATTTCCGGCGCTTTAGCCATTTCCCCCTAAATAAATGTCAAGCTTATTTAAGTTTTTGGGGGCATATTTTCAGTTAGCAGATGGTACTGTTCGCGATTCCATCTGAAATACTGCCGGTGACAATGTTGTTACAATAGCTTGTTTCAAAGGGGGTTCTTAATGAATTATGCAATATGAGTAGGCTAAATGCTTGAACAATGTCACTAGAAGGGAAAAACTTAAGGGGACGGATCCACCTGCAACCGAAGCAAGCAAGCACACCCTACAATTTCCCCAGAAATTGTACCTTCTCTAGTTTGATGTGTATTTGCATGTGTAAAAATGTGCTGTGTGGGGTCCATCTCCCTACCCATGCAGTCATTCTTCTGAACCCTGTCATGTAGCACCAGTCAGACTCACATTCAAGAATAACACGCCAAAACACATTACACATGCACAATGTGTTTGGTATTAATCTTTCTAGCATTGTAGTCGTAAAGCAAGCTATGGTTTGGATATGGGCCATAAGTAAGGAAAGTACTACTCATAGACTGGCATGACACCAGGAATCTATGAACCGACAAATTTACATTGATTAATGAGAGGATGTTTCACCTGCTGGTCAAAGGGCAGCTCTGCTGACTCACACCCTTACAGCCTCTCTCTCACCCTGCTCCTCCAGTACTCCTCTCTCTCACCCTGCTCCTCCAGTACTCCTTTCTCTCCCCCCTGCTCCTCCAGTACTCCTTTCTCTCCCCCTGCTCCTCCAGTACTCCTCTCTCTCTCACCCTGCTCCTCCAGTACTCCTCTCTCTCACCCTGCTCCTCCAGTACTACTCTCACTCACCCTGCTACTCCAGTACTCCTCTCTCTCTCACCCTGCTCCTCCAGTACTCCTTTCTCTCCCCCCTGCTCCTCCAGTACTCCTTTCTCTCCCCCTGCTCCTCCAGTACTCCTCTCTCTCTCACCCTGCTCCTCCAGTACTCCTCTCTCTCACCCTGCTCCTCCAGTACTACTCTCACTCACCCTGCTACTCCAGTACTCCTCTCTCTCTCACCCTGCTCCTCCAATACTCCTCTCTCTCACCCTGCTCCTCCAGTACTCCTCTCTCTCACCCTGCTCCTCCAGTACTCCTCTCTCACCCTGCTCCTCCAGTACTCCTCTCTCTCACCCTGCTCTTCCAGTACTCCTCTCTCTCACCCTGCTCCTCCAGTACTCCTCTCTCTCACCCTGCTCCTCCAGTACTCCTCTCTCTCACCCTGCTCCTCCAGTACTCCTCTCTCTCCCCCCTGCTCCTCCAGTACTCCTCTCTCACCCTGCTACTCCAGTACTCCTCTCTCTCACCCTGCTCCTTCAGTACTCCTCTCTCTCCCCCCTGCTCCTCCAGTACTCCTCTCTCTCACCCTGCTCCTCCAGTACTCCTCTCTCTCACCCTGCTCCTCCAGTACTCCTCTCTCTCACCCTGTTCCTCCAGTACTCCTCTTGAGTTACTGTGTATGAGTGTATGTGCTCTATGTGCAAGAGGCGGGGTTGCCTGTTTCACTACCCAGAAGGGTGGCCGTACATTCATGCTCTTGTGATGGAAAAGGTGGATGTTCTTTCAGTTACATCACTGGCAACATCTGTGTAGTTTAAAGTCTACAGACAGTCTATGTTTTTGGTTTGCTAAAACCTGAGGAGACATTCCAGTCAGAAGCAAAAAAGGTCTGTGGGGTTACAAATTCAAGTCTTTATTTCTGAATAACTTTTGTATCAGTGTGGCTGCATCAAGCCTCAGACTGATTTCAGTTATCTAGTCTAATGTTTCACCGTGCTGCTCACGGTGAAACATCTGTACTGTGCTGCTCACAGTGAAACATATGTACTGTGCTGCTCACAGTGAAACATCTGTACTGTGCTGCTCACAGTGAAACATATGTACTGTGCTGCTCACAGGGAAACATATGTACTGTGCTGCTCACAGGGAAATATCTGTACTGTGCTGCTCACAGTGAAACATCTGTACTGTGCTGCTCACAGTGAAATATCTGTACTGTGCTGCTCACAGTGAAACATCTGTACTGTGCTGCTCACAGTGAAACATCTGTACTGTGCTGCTCACAGTGAAACATATGTACTGTGCTGCTCACGGCGAAACATCTGTACTGTGCTGCTCACGGCGAAACATCTGTACTGTGCTGCTCACGGTGAAACATATGTACCGTGCTGCTCACGGTGAAACATCTGTACCGTGCTGCTCACGGTGAAACATCTGTACCGTGCTGCTCACGGTGAAACATCTGTACCGTGCTGCTCACGGTGAAACATCTGTACCGTGCTGCTCACGGTGAAACATCTGTACCGTGCTGCTCACGGTGAAACATCTGTACCGTGCTGCTCACGGTGAAACATCTGTACTGTGCTGCTCACGGTGAAACATATGTACCGTGCTGCTCACGGTGAAACATCTGTACCGTGCTGCTCACGGTGAAACATCTGTACCGTGCTGCTCACGGTGAAACATCTGTACCGTGCTGCTCACGGTGAAACATCTGTACCGTGCTGCTCACGGTGAAACATCTGTACCGTGCTGCTCACGGTGAAACATCTGTACCGTGCTGCTCACGGTGAAACATCTGTACCGTGCTGCTCACGGTGAAACATATGTACCGTGCTGCTCACAGGGAAACATATGTACCGTGCTGCTCACAGGGAAACATCTGTACTGTGCTGCTCACAGTGAAACATCTGTACTGTGCTGCTCACAGTGAAACATCTGTACTGTGCTGCTCACAGGGAAACATCTGTACTGTGCTGCTCACAGTGAAACATCTGTACTGTGCTGCTCACAGGGAAACATCTGTACTGTGCTGCTCACAGTGAAACATCTGTACTGTGCTGCTCACAGGGAAACATCTGACAAATAAAGCAAACTAGAACCTTGTCGAGTGATGACCATTTGTTGAGAAATGTCGCTGACTATAAACTATACTCTGATTTTCTGTCAAACTGACTGCTGTGGAAGATGGCTGATGAATCGTGTTGCAGTTTATTAGTTGCTATTAGTTGCTGTCTTACTATGTACAATATACTGTAATTGTACGTCATTTTGGATTAAATGTTAAATATAAGCGTAAAATTTTAATGTTAGATAGCTTGACCTGTTTGGATGATCCGAACTGGATCCAGGTGCTCTTGATATGTCAAACTGCATTTTTGAATCAGATTTTCCAGCCGAGGACTGTTACATGTCCTTCCTCTTCAGAGACAGTGATGAACTTTTTCAGAAGCTGTTCTTTCAAACTGGTCATGACTGATGCCTCTTTTGTCCTGAGTGACACTGAACATGCAGGTTGTATCAGCAGGAGAACATTCAAACCCCTTCCTGACAACAACAAAAGCAATAATGTGTTTATTTAGCAGAAGTTAATATCAGGCCTGTGTTACCTATGCTGTGTTTTACATGACTATTGTCACACAAGACCACTGAGCTGTTTGTTGTCTATATTTTAATTTTGTATATAATTACAATAGTTTCATATCAGAAGAGAGTGATTTTCATGTCCGTATTTTTCGGGAAACAATCCGCATTTTCTATAACCCGCACCCATCCAGAATGGGAGCTGTGCTTGTAAATCGGATTTTAACCCACACTAAAATATACGGGTTGACACAGGAACAATGATACCAAGCAATGCACGAGTAGGCTATAGGCGATCTTACAGCATGCCGTAACACACTTTGGTTGTGGATAGTATGTCCATACGTGGCAAAATCTATTGTTATGTTTACAAAATAATTTTAGATATAGTATATATTTAGCTAGCTTGCAAATCCTGAGGATAGCCTACCGAAGTTGAATTAGCCAATTAGTTAGTGCTAGCGATGCTAGCTAACGTTGGTTTGCTAGCTGTATATAACATGTCACTGGGTCTTGCAGCGCTGCTTGATTTACTGAAATTATTATGAAATGTTATGTTCTACTAGCCATTTGCCTACTTTAGCAAGTCACTGTATTTCCAAGCCCTGATAACTGAGACGACACGGTAAATAATTATTCTTTCAATTCCTCTTTCAATAAGCCCCCGTTCCTGGATACCTACAACCAATCAGAGCTACGTAGTATGTTAACTTTTACCAAACCCCGTAGGAAGGACGGCAAAAACATTTTCCATCGACAAATGCCTTGATTGCGTTTCTCTGTTCCTCTTTCAAAACTAATGCGCTGTCGATGTCTTCTAAAACAGACTCGATGGCAGAATCATAACATCCCAGCTCTCCAGCGGTAGCCATGTTTGTTGAAAACGAATTCAACCAAAGCGCTCTTTGGTGACGTGGTTGATTACGTTACTGTTGATCATCTGTCCATCATCGTATAAAGCCCGCCCTGACAATTTCATTGGTCCGAACAGCTTCTGTTCGGACATTAGTTGTTCCCCAACGGAGATTCCCCAGACCCATCTTCCCGACCAAATCATTTTGTGGGCGGGGATAAGATGGGCTGGCAGCCAGGCTACCCCGTTCCAGTGTTGAGCATTAAATTAGCTGCACGGTCTGTAGAGATCTTGGGACAAAGCCACTTTTTTGTTCTAAAACCGGGATATACGCCGCTTCGAAATACAAGCCGTACAACCACAAGAAAGCTGTAAATCAGGGTACAAGCCGCGGTTTTATTTCCCAAAAATACGCTAGGCTACTGTATTTCATGTCTGCTATCGCAAAGCACTCCCCTGGTGTGTGGTTTCGCCTGGTGTGTAGTTTGCCCTGGTGTGTTGTTTCCCCTGGTGTGTGGTTTCCCCTGGTGTGTAGTTTGCCCTGGTGTGTTGTTTCCCCTGGTGTGTGATTTCCCCTGGTGTGTGATTTCCCCTGGTGTGTTGTTTCCCCTGGTGTGTGGTTTCCCCTGGTGTGTAGTTTGCCCTGGTGTGTAGTTTGCCCTGGTGTGTGGTTTCCCCTGGTGTGTAGTTTGCCCTGGTGTGTTGTTTCCCCTGGTGTGTGGTTTCCCCTGGTGTGTGGTTTCCCCTGGTGTGTGGTTTCCCCTGGTGTGTAGTTTCCCCTGGTGTGTGGTTTCCCCTGGTGTGTAGTTTGCCCTGGTGTGTGGTTTCGCCTGGTGTGTGGTTTCCCCTGGTGTGTAGTTTCCCCTGGTGTGTGGTTTCCCCTGGTGTGTGGTTTCCCCTGGTGTGTGGTTTCCCCTGGTGTGTAGTTTCCCCTGGTGTGTGGTTTCCCCTGGTGTGTAGTTTCCCCTGGTGTGTGGTTTCCCCTGGTGTGTGGTTTCCCCTGGTGTGTGGTTTCGCCTGGTTTCCCACTGTGCCTGACCAGCGTGCTTCTCCAGCAGAACACATAGTTACACTATGGGTTAGTACTAACCCAACACTGTGGGTGTCTGGTGTCAGAAGCTGCTCCCAGCCTCTCCCTGAACACCTGCAGCCTCTCCCTGCCCTGAGCACCTCCAGCCTCTCCCTGAACACCTCCAGCCTCTCCCTGAACACCTGCAGCCTCTCCCTGAACACCTGCAGCCTCTCCCTGAGCACCTCCAGCCTCTCCCTGAACACCTCCAGCCTTTCCCTGAGCACCTGCAGCCTCTCCCTGAACACCTCCAACCTCTCCCTGAACACCTCCAGCCTCTCCCTGAACACCTCCAGCCTCTCCCTGAGCACCTCCAGCCTCTCCCTGAACACCGCCAGCCTCTCCCTGAACACCTCCAGCCTCTCCCTGAACACCTGCAGCCTCTCCTTGAACACCTGCAGCCTCTCCCTGAGCACCTCCAGCCTCTCCCTGAACACCTCCAGCCTTTCCCTGAGCACCTGCAGCCTCTCCCTGAACACCTCCAACCTCTCCCTGAACACCTGCAGCCTCTCCCTGAACACCTCCAGCCTCTCCCTGAGCACCTCCAGCCTCTCCCTGAACACCGCCAGCCTCTCCCTGAACACCTGCAGCCTCTCCCTGAGCACCTCCAGCCTCTCCCTGAGCACCTCCAGCCTCTCCCTGAGCACCTCCAGCCTCTCCCTGAACACCTCCAGCCTCTCCCTGAACACCTGCAGCCTCTCCTTGAGCACCTCCAGCCTCTCCCTGAGCACCTGCAGCCTCTCCCTGAGCACCTGCAGCCTCTCCCTGTCTTCTGACGAGCCGCTCAGTGTGGAGGCGTTGTCAGGAGGGCCAGTGTTGAGGCTCCAGCATAACCGGGGGTGCCGGTCTCTCTTGAGCTTGTTTCCCCGTAGAGACATGCCAGCTTTCAGCCCAGACGCGGAGCGAGCCAGTGCTGGAACCTGGGCCTAATAACCTGCAGGAGATTCTATTCTAGGATTCTGTGCTCCTCAGCCCCTCGCCAGATCAGAAAGAACGCCAAAGCTCAACATCTTTCAAACGAGCCTTCCTGCGTAGCAGAGAAAACACACTGCAGTGCCAACAGCAGGCCCTCAACAGAGCCAACAGAGCCTCATAGCAGTCTGTCTCAGCAGTAGTATATCAATAATATGTATCAGTAGTCTATCAGTAGTGTGTAGTCTATATCAGTAATAGTCTGTATTAGTGCTGTCAGTTATTAAAAAAATTATCACAAGATTAATGTTCTTTTTGGCCTAGCAAACTTTGCAGTTTTTTTCACGCTGTTGCAACAACTACTGACGGATCTAGCTAGACCGGAAACAAAACAACAGGCACGCCGCACACACTTGTTTGGACTTGCGAGCCGGCTAAAGAGTAGTAGGCTAATGTTACGTTTTGAGTGGATGGCGAGCGCGAGACGCCGAAATGGATGCCAATAAGATTCTGAATGGAAAATTACTTTTAAAAAGTTGCCAAATGGTTCCATTGACAAGACCAAAGTGATCTGTGTGTTTTGTCGTTGTGAACTGAGCTATCATCGCAGCACGTCCAGTCTGAAATACCACTTGATGGCCAAGCACACAGCTGATGCGAATTCTCCACCCCCTCGTCAAAGCCAGGCGATTACAATGTTGTTTTAAAAAACTAAAAACATTTGCACTAAGTAATCCGATCCACTTTTCCATGTTGATAAGAGCATTAAAATGAGAAAAAATAATGGGACAAAAAGAAATCAAGGGTCATTTAGAATAGATAAAAATATGCGATTAATCGCGAGTTAACTACGAACATTAATGTGATTAATCACGATTACATTTTTTATCGTTTGACAGCACTAGTCTGGGGGAGTCAGATGGCTGAGCGGTTAGGGAGTCGGGCTATTAATCAGAAGGTTGTTGGTTCGATTCCCGGCCGTGCCAAATGACGTTGTGTCCTTGGGCAAGGCACTTCACCCTACTTGCCTCGGGGGGAATGTCCCTGTACTTACTGTAAGTCGCTCTGGATAAGAGCGTCTGCTAAATGACTAAATGTAAATGTAGTCTGTATCTGTAGTCTATATCAGCAATACTCTGTATCAGTCTGTATTAGCAATAGTCTGTATCGTATCTGTAGTCTATATCAGTAATAGTCTGTATCTGTAGTCTGTATAGTATCAGTAGTGTGTATTAGCAGTAGTGTGTATCAGTAATAGTCTGTATCTGTAGTCTCTATCAGCAATAGTCTCTATCAGTAATAGTCTGTATCTGTAGTCTCTATCAGCAATAGTCTCTATCAGTAATAGTCTATATAAGTGGTCTGTATTAGCAATAGTCTGTATCGTCTCTGTAGTCTCTATCAGTAATAGTCTGTATCTGTAGTCTCTATCAGTAATAGTCTGTATCTGTAGTCTCTATCAGTAATAATCAGTATCAGTCTGTATCAGAAATAATCAGTATCAGTCTGTATCAGTAATAGTCTCTAACAGTAGTGTGCATCAGTAGTGTGTATTTGTAGAGTGTATCAGTAGTGTGTGTCAGTAGTGTGTGTCAATAGAGTGTGTCAGTAGTGTGTGTCAATAGAGTGTATCAGTAGTGTGTGTCAGTAGAGTGTGTCAATAGAGTGTGTCAGTAGAGTGTGTCAGTAGAGTGTGTCAGTAGAGTGTGTCAGTAGTGTGTGTCAGTAGTGTGTGTCAGTAGTGTGTGTCAGTAGAGTGTGTCAGTAGTGTGTGTCAATAGAGTGTGTCAGTAGTGTGTGTCAGTAGAGTGTGTCAGTAGTGTGTGTCAGTAGTGTGTGTCAGTAGTGTGTGTCAATAGAGTGTATCAGTAGTGTGTGTCAGTAGTGTGTGTCAATAGAGTGTGTCAGTAGTGTGTGTCAGTAGTGTGTGTCAATAGAGTGTGTCAGTAGTGTGTGTCAGTAGAGTGTGTCAGTAGTGTGTGTCAATATAGTGTATCAGTAGTGTGTGTCAGTAATGTGCATCAGTAGTGTGTATTAGTAGTGTGTATTGGTAGGAACATTTCAAAGGATCTTGTCCATCAGACACCAAAGCAATTATCAGATAAAATAAAGATCCAACAATAGACATGAATGCTTTTAGTTGTAGATAATATTTCAGTACTGGTTTATAAATGTATCATGTATGTGTTGTATATATCATGTGTGTATTGTTTATATCATGTGTGTATTGCATACACAGCCAGTGTGTATGAAAGTGTGTTTGGGTGCTAGAGAGCTGTGTTGTTAACAGCTGACAGTGTGAAGAAACAGCACCTTCTGCACCCAGGGATCCAAGCTCAAAGCCCCTCCCCTCAGCTCAGCTGCACTCTCTCTCTCTCTCTCTCTCTCTCTCTCTCTCTCTCTCTCTCTCTCTCGCTCTCTCTCTCCCCTCAGCTCAGCTGCACTCTCTCTCTCTCTCTCTCTCTCTCTCTCTCTCTCTCTCTCGCTCTCTCTCTCCCCTCAGCTCAGCTGCACTCTCTCTCTCGCTCTCTCTCTCTCCCCTCAGCTCAGCTGCACTCTCTCTCTCTCTCCCCTCAGCTCAGCTGCACTCTCTCTCTCTCTCTCTCTCTCTCTCTCTCTCTCTCTCTCTCTCTCTCTCTCTCTCTCTCTCTCTCTCCCCTCAGCTCAGCTGCACTCTCTCTCTCTCTCTCTGTCTCCCCTCAGCACAACTGCACTCTCTCTCTCTCCCCTCAGCTCAGCTGCACTCTCTCTCTCTCTCTCTCTCTCTCTCTCTCTCTCTCTCTCTCTCTCTCTCTGTCTCCCCTCAGCACAACTGCACTCTCTCTCCTCAGCTCAGCTGCACACTCGCTCCCTCTCTGTCTCTCTCCCCTCAGCTGCACTCTCTCTCTCCGCTCAACTCAGCTATGTTGCACTCTCTCTTTCTCTCTCTCTCCTCAGCTCAGCTATGATAGACACACACTCTCTCTCCCTTCTCACTCTTTCCTTCCCTCTCTCTTTCTCTTTCCTCTATATTTGTCTCTCCCATTCTCTTTATTCTCTGTCTCTGTCCTCTGCCCTTTCTCTTTTAGTCTCTCTCTCCTCACTCTCTTTATCTTCTCTCTCCCAATCTCCCTCTCTCTCTCTCTCCGCTCAACTCAGCTATGTTGCTCTCCCGCTCTCTCCCTCACTCACATTCTTTACTCATTTTCCTACTCTCTCTCTTACTGACTCATGGGGAAGTTGAATGCATAAAGCACAAAATTGCCTTTCTTAAACAAAGACTGAAGTAGTTTCCATTCCTGTGTCCTGGTGTGTTGGAGGGTACTGGGCTGGCTGGTGGGGCCTGTCTGAGAAGTCCTGTGCTGTCCTCCTGTCAACCCTGATCTGGGAAATATCAGAGTGATTGCATTTCAATAACCAAAATACAGTTTCTTCAGGGAAGGATTGTGGAGATAATGGGACACAGAGATTGCTATTTTGAAATATGTTCAGTGTGGCTACTAGTACTGACCACAAAGCAGCTGAGAGACTGATGAACATAGCCTGAACACAGCAGCTGAGAGACTGATGAACACAGCCTGAACACAGCAGCTGAGAGACTGATGAAACACAGCCTGAACACAGCAGCTGAGAGACTGATGAACACAGCCTGAACACAGCAGCTGAGAGACTGATGAACACAGCCTGAACACAGCAGCTGAGAGACTGATAAACACAGCCTGAACACAGCAGCTTAGAGACTGATGAACACAGCCTGAACACAGCAGCTGAGAGACTGATAAACACAGCCTGAACACAGCAGCTGAGAGACTGATAAACACAGCCTGAACACAGCAGCTGAGAGACTGATGAACACAGCCTGAACACAGCAGCTGAGAGACTGATGAACACAGCCTGTATGTTGTTTACATTTCCATCTCTTCACTTCCTGTTCCTGTCTTTCTGAACCACCTATCTTCTTTCTCCCTGCTTCACTTCCTGTTCCTAGTTCTTTTTGCCTTCATTCTTCTCCCTCAGTACCACCTTTCCAGCTGAGCGAGGATGAGAACTATTTATTTTACAATGCCAGCTATTCTTACCAAATCTTTATTGGTCTGACTCAATAGTTGGCTTTGTCAACATGCAATCTGATGAAAATCTCCCCCAAAAGTACTTTACGTAAGCTCATTTAGTTTCCTGGTTGAAGCTTCAAAGTGGTCTGTCTCCAGATGCCTGTGTGACCGGCAACATGGCTTCTCATCTGGCCAGGTAGTATCTATGCTTGGCTCAATGGTCACACTACTGCACATCATGATAATCACCAAAATCATAATATTATGCAGTACAGTCACAAAATATCACAATAATAATTTACTAATAATATATGATACAGACATGCAACAATGTCAACATGGAGACCCCAGCTTGTGCTGTTTGATCAGCACACAGCACTTTAAAACAACATTGCAATCGCCTGGCTTTGACGATGGGGCGGAGAATTCGCATCAACTATGTGCTTGGCCATCAAGTGGTATTTCAGCACAGTTTCCCTCTGCCAAGGTTCTAGTGTTCCCTCTGCCAGGGTTCTAGTGTTCCCTCTGCCAGGGTTCTAGTGTTCCCTCTGCCAGGGTTCTAGTGTTCCCTCTGCTAGGGTTCTAGTGTTCCCTCTGCCAGGGTTCTAGTGTTCCCTCTGCCAGGGTTCTAGTGTTCCCTCTGCCATGGTTCTAGTGTTCCCTCTGCCAGGGTTCTAGTGTTCCCTCTGCCAGGGTTCTAGTGTTCCCTCTGCCAGGGTTCTAGTGTTCCCTCTGCCAGGGTTCTAGTGTTCCCTCTGCCAGGGTTCTAGTGTTCCCTCTGCCAGGGTTCTAGTGTTCCCTCTGCCAGGGTTCTAGTGTTTATTTACGCTGTGATCTCTGAAATCGGATTAGATATATTTCTTGAAATGGTCCACAGTGTCTGTCCTGTGCTCTTTTTATTAAAAACAATATTATCTATCATATTTTCTAATATAATATTTTCTCAAATTCTAAATCATCTAAAAAATCTACATCTGAGGTAGCGTATATTTTTGATTTACCTATTTAAATCAGATACTGTCTGTTCTCTCATTCTGGTGCTGCAGATGATGTTTCACATATCCCCTCTCCAACACCAACCACAGCTCCAAATCCTCAGGAATGAGATTCCATCACATTCCTGGAATACAGAATCATTCCCTTTTTAATAATGAATGTAAGCTCCATTACTGCAACCGACCATGGCACACACTGATCAATGTATATCATATTTAATATGTAAGGTTTGAATCTGTCCAATACTCATAGTATACAATTCATATGATTTATGTGTCATTTATTTAATTTATTTATTTACTCTTCAAACTGGTAAGCTTTGATGTAGCAAGGGGGGCACACACTAGCTAGGTCACCACTGGCCTCTTCAGACTGATTGACAAACCTTAGGTTTCTCTAAATTCTCCTACTTGTAAAAACAATTTGGCAACATCTCATTGTTCTGTGAATACAGACAAAATATATTTAAAGGTAAAATGGCAGAGTATGGGTCGGTTAGTACACAGCTGACACTTCGTATTCACATACGTCGATTAATCGAAACCTCAATCAACCGTGCGCTTTGCGCAATAATTTCCTCAGTGTTGCGCGCTCCCAGACAAGACCACTGCGCGTAAGCACTTTCTCTCCATCAGTAAATGAAACCGGATTCCGTTATGATTTGCGCGCAGATTGGGGTTCGTGTGAAGGAGGTTTCCAAGCTTTTCGCCACTGCCCATGTGCAGAAATATGAGAGAATTATCCTATCAGAACAGAGTTATGAGAGAATTACCCTATCAGAACAGAGTTATGTAATTCCTCTTTGACAAACGAACGGAGCCAAACTCGTCATATTCCAGTTTGATTGACAGGATCCCGGGGAGCGGTATATAACCGAGAGAGGGTCTGTCATGTAGGCACTACCGCTCAAGTCCTTCCACTACCGCTCACGTCCTTCCACGCGTGGATATAGTGGACATTACACGCACAGTTTCCTCTCCGCCACAACACTTGATATTTATTTGAACAATATAGTTTTTCGTTGGATATTTTTCCATTTGAATTTAAAGGGATTGCATTGGCACCAGGTAGGCAAAGTTGTATTAAGAAGGACGTACGCTCGTGCAAATTACTTTGTTAGTCTTTAATTTGATCATGATTTTGTCACAGTTGTCAGTTCTGTAAGGTCGTATCCTGTGCATGCAGTCAGTGATGAAGAGTACACACTCAGTGAGAGTTGGGTGAGACTAGCTTGCTTTAGAAACGTCTGATTAATTTGTGGCGTGTCTGGGACAGATGTGGCTGCGTCGACGATAAATTGTTTGTTAGAAGTTGTAAAAGTTTGGCTGTTGCCATAACTTCTCAGTGTATGCACACTGCGCGAGACAGCAGTAAAACTGTGTGGAAATTGTGTATTATCGATGAAAGCAACGGCAATTAAATAAAACGTGTGTTCTGTTTTTCTAAGGAGACATGATACTCAGGAGATGTCTGTACTTGCTGCCGTTACTGTGTGTCTGCCTCGCAGCGCAACCTCAAGGTAAACAGACAGCTGGACTCCATCACCATTAACCTAGAGATGTTCTCACTTGTCCTTCAGACTTCCCCTTGAAATGCTTTTTTTGTTAAAGGATGATAAAACTGCTTCATGGTGACATTGCTCTCCATTATATTTCTGTCTCAAAGGCTGTTCCATTGTCTCTGTAGAGAAATATTGTCTCTGTAGAGAAATATTCTCAGAACCGTTTTAAGTACTGTTTGGGTTTCTTGTGAAACCTTCTTCCAGTGAAATGTTTCAAAAGTGGACCTTTTGTTTGATATAATATTTAGAAATGTTTCAACGGTTTCTGAAGAACATTCCCTAACTGACACAACCATATTTGGAGTTGGTGGCTGTTGTGCCTGTTACCTTCAGTGCTCTTCTCCTCTTTCCCTCTGACCCACATCTTGAAGATGGAGAGTTGGACGACGACACGATTTTCGACTTGTTTGAGATCAGTCACATCAACCGCAAGACTCTGGGAGCCAAGCAGTTCCGGGGCCAAGACTCGGACGCGCCGGCGTACCGCTTCATCCGCTTCGACCAGCTGCCGTCCGTCCACGCTGCTGTGCTGAGACAGCTGCTGCGGCAGGTCCAGAACAACGAGGGCTTCGTGCTGGAGGCCAGCTTGCGGCAAGACCGCGGCTCCCGGGGGACGCTGGTGGGGCTGGAGGACTCCAACGGTCAACGGCAGTTTGAGATCGTGTCCAACGGGCGCGCCAACACGCTGGACCTGGTGTACTGGGTGGACGGATCCCAGAACGTGGTGTCCTTCGAGGACGTGGACCTGTCCGACTCCCAGTGGAAGAACATCACGCTTCACGTCCATGGGGAGAACGCCCACCTGTTTGTGGGCTGTGGGCTGGTGGACAGCTTCATCCTGGACGAGCCCTTCTACGAGCACCTGCAGCAGGAGGGCAGCAGGATGTTCGTGGCCAAGGGCTCCACCCGGGAAAACCACTTCAGGGTAACACTCACGTTTGATTAACGCAGCAGATGCTTTTACCCAAAGAGCCAGACAGATCATGTAGGAAGTACAGCAGAAACTGACACAGTCGCCTGGCTTCCAATCACAGCCGCTGCATGGTCATCCTTGGGGCAGGAAATATACGTTTCAAACTCCAGACCTTAGCTAACTAGTCTCTAACTACTGTAACTAGTCTAACTGGTCTCTTGCTATCTCACAGGGCTTGCTGCAGAATGTGCGTTTCATCTTTGACACTTCGATGGACGACATCCTGATGGGGAAGGGCTGTGATGTCACTAAACCAGGTAGGAGGTCCGATGAGATGAGATGTTGGAGATGTAGGAGATGTAGTGGTAGTGTAATAGATGTAGGAGATGTAATGCCCCAGTCCTATCAGCAGAGGGAGCAGTAGTGCTAGTGTGTGGATCTGTACCATGCTGTGTGACTGAGCAAGCTGACTGCCATCTGCCTGCCTCTAGGGAGGACCCTGCCCTCCACTCCCTGCTAGTCACGACTCAGAGCTGTCTCTTTGTGTTTCACAAGGACTAAGAAGCCAATTTCAGATCATTTCTCATTTCTTCTTCAAACTGTTCTCTCTTCCATGGTGTTGGCGCCAGAGCCCCGACTAGTGAGAGAGGAAGTTAGGAGGGAGGACGTGGAAAGATCTCAGTATTACATCATGTTTACGGAAACAGTTGTCTGGGAGTGGTGGTGTGAGGTCAGCCCATGTGTGAACACAAGGAGAGTCAGATGTTTGAGTTTATTTCTACTGGCAGGATCCTCTGGGTAGAGCCTGAAGGAGAACGGGACACTAAAGTAAATGCTATTATAGTGTTATAGTAGGGAGTCTGCACACACACACACACACACGCGCGCACACACACACAGTGAGGACATGACTTGGCAGAGAGGGTAGCTCTCGCTCCACTGGATCCTGAGTTCCTCCTGGATGTGGCTAAGCCAGGGTTCTCCAACTAAGGTTCTGACCAGTTCTGTTCTTCTCTCTGTCCAGTGAAAATGTCTAAACACTGGCACCAGCCCAGCCCTGCCCTGGGTCTGTCCTGGGTCTGGATCTGTCCTGGGTCTGTCCTGTGTCTGGGTCTGTCCTGGGTCTGTCCTGGGTCTGGATCTGTCCTGGGTCTGTCCTGTGTCTGGGTCTGTCCTGGGTCTGTCCTGGGTCTGGGTCTGCTCTTAGAGAGGAGGTCTCCAGCTCTGAATGAGTCCTCCAGACTTAGAGAGGAGGTCTCCAGCTCTGAATGAGTCCTCCAGACTTATAGAGGAGGTCTACAGCTCTGAATGAGTCCTCCAGACTTAGAGAGGAGGTCTCCAGCTCTGAATGAGTCCTCCAGACTTAGAGAGGAGGTCTCCAGCTCTGAATGAGTCCTCCAGACTTAGAGAGGAGGTCTCCAGCTCTGAATGAGTCCTCCAGACTTATAGAGGAGGTCTACAGCTCTGAATGAGCCCTCCAGACTTAGAGAGGAGGTCTCCAGCTCTGAATGAGTCCTCCAGACTTAGAGAGGAGGTCTCCAGCTCTGAATGAGTCCTCCAGACTTAGAGAGGAGGTCTCCAGCTCTGAATGAGTCCTCCAGACTTCGAGAAGGAAGCAGAAAGTAAACACAGAGTTGGCTGTGCGGTGCGTCTAGAACCGGCCGTCATGACTGCATGATGTAGAGTCCCTGTTCACCCATTCATCTCTGCCAGTTTACATGGCTGACCTACTGAAGGCTGCTCTGTGTGTCTGTGTGTGTGAGTATGCGTGTGTGTGTACGTGTGTGTGTGTACGTGTGTGTGTGTACTGTCAGACATGTGGGGAGACTGAAGGGACACATTAAGAGAGGGGTAAGAGGAGTGAGACTGTGGAACACAGCCATCATGCATACTGCTCCTGGGGGGGGCGGGGGGAGGCTCCGGTGAAGGGAGGTGAGGGGGGCTAGGTGAGGGGGCTGAGGAGGCTCCGGTGAAGGGAGGTGAGGGGGGCTAGGTGAGGGGGCAGAGGAGGCTCCAGTGAAGGGAGGTGAGGGGGGCTAGGTGAGGGGGGCTGAGGAGGCTCCGGTGAAGGGAGGTGAGGGGGGGCTAGGTGAGGGGGCTGAGGAGGCTCCGGTGAAGGGAGGTGAGGGGGGCTAGGTGAGGGGGCTGAGGAGGCTCTGGTGAAGGGAGGTGAGGGGGGCTAGGTGAGGGGGCTGAGGAGGCTCTGGTGAAGGGAGGTGAGGGGGGCTAGGTGAGGGGGCTGAGGAGGCTCTGGTGAAGGGAGGTGAGGGGGGCTAGGTGAGGGGGCTGAGGAGGCTCTGGTGAAGGGAGGTGAGGGGGGCTAGGTGAGGGGGCTGAGGAGGCTCTGGTGAAGGGAGGTGAGGGGGGCTGGGCTGAGCCGTGGGTTTAAATAGAACAGCTGAACTATGTCAGGGATGCACAGCTGGCAGACAAATCAAACTGCCCCAGTGTGACTGAGCACATGGGCTTGGCCATGCTGTCGTGACTTCCTGCTTCACTTCCTGCTTCACGTCCTGCTCCATGGTGTGTGTGTGTGTGTGTGTGGAAGTGGAAGTTTGTCTGTGTGTGCACGTACATGTGTGTGCATGCGTGCAGATGTGGCTACACAGGACAGAGGGTTCAGTGGTTCAGCAGGAGTCGTTCAGTGCCGTTATCTTCGTACTTGTTTACAGTCCGTCTCTCCGACCCAGATGAGGCGAACACGGTGAGCGAGAGCGCTGAGGTGGTGGATGTCAGTCCTTCCATCACCACTAACTTCATTGGTCAGAAGCCGGAGAAGGCGGGACCGGGGGCGGAGCTATGCGAGCGCTCCTGTGAGGAGCTGAGCTCCATGTTCCAGGAACTTAAGGGCCTGCGCGTCGTCGTCGGCAACCTGATTGACGGCCTTCAGAAAGTGGTGAGTGGCTTCTGACGGGCGAGTTTGATGCTGACCAGATTAACGCTGTACAGTGTGTTTGTTTTTCGTTTGTTGGTTTCTCAGAGTGATTTGGAAGTCAAGGTTGACTCTCAAACTGTTTTTCCACTGAAAATATTCTCTTCAAATCAAAGGAAATATTCCAGCACATGAGACCACACAGCAGAGCTGTTGTATCTACGTGGTCCAAAGTTGGCTCCAATAGACTGTATAGCTTTATACAGCCTCTAAATTATAAAAACCTACTGTTTAGTATACAGCCTTATAACTATTATAAACCTACTGCATAGTCTTATACAGCCTATTATAAACCTACTGCATAGTCTTATACAGCCTTATAACTATTATAAACCTACTGCATAGTCTTATACAGCCTTATAACTATTATAAACCTACTGTACAGCTTTATACAGACATATAACTATTATAAACCTACTGTATAGCCTTATACAGGCTTACCACTTCTATTAACATCTGATAGAGGCCTACAGACGGTGACCTAACAACCATGTGTTACTGTGTTAGCAAGCTGTGTGAGCAAGCTGTGTTAGGAAGCTGTGCTAGCAAGCTGTGTTAGCAGCCTGTGTCAGCAAGCTGTGTTAGCAGGATGCAGGTTAGCTGTGTTAGAAAGCCATGTTTGGATGGTGCTGTGTAAGCAAGCTGTGCAAGCAGGCTTCTGGATTGCTGTGTTAGCAAGCTGTGCTATCAGGCTGCTGGCTAGCCGTGTTGGTAGGCTGTATTAGCAGACTACAGGCTAGCCGTGTGAGTTGGCTGCTGGCTAACTATGTTAACAGGCTGTGTTAACAGGCTGTGTTAGCAGGCTGCTAGCTAGCTGTGTCAGCAGACTGGTGGCTAGCTCTGTTAACAGGCTGTGTCAGCAGACTGGGGCAAACTATGTTAACAGGCTGTGTAAGCAGGCTGTGTCAGCAGACTGCTGGCTAGCTTTGTTAACAGGCTGCCTCCAGAGGCCTCCAGTAGCAAGTCAGTCTGACTCTGGGTAGTTTCCCTGAGAGAGGTCCCTGAGGCTCTGACAGACCGAGTGGTGTCTAGCAACCTGACACAGCTAACACTGCTGTCTGAACACACACACATACAGACTCTTCTCTCTCTTTTCCTTCCACTGTCTCTCCCTCTTTCTCTCTCTCTCCCCCCCCCCCCTCTCTCTCTCCATTTTCCTCTATCCCCTCTCTCTCTCCCACCCTCTCCTTCTCTCTCTCTTTTCCTTCCACTCTTTCTCTCTCTTTCTCTTTTCCTTCCACTCTTTCTCTCTCTGTCTCTGTCTCTGTCTCTTTCCCCCTTTCTCTCCTCTCTTTCTTTCTCTCTTCCTTCCACTCTCTCCACCCCTCTCTCTCTCTCTGCCTTCCACTTTCTCTCCCTCTCTTCCTTCCACACTCTCTCTCCCCCTCTCCCTCCCCCTCTTTCCCCCTCTCTCTCTCTTTTCCTTTCACTCTCACCCTTTCTATTCCTTTTCTCTTTCTGTCTCCCCCCTTACTCTCTCTCTTTCCCCCCCCTCTCTCTCTCACACACATTTGCAGACAGACAGACACACATACAGACTCTCTCTCTCTTGTCCTTCCATTGTCTCTCTCTCACCCTTTCTCTCTCTCCCCCTCTCTCTCCTCTCTCTTTCTTTTACTTCCACTCTTTCTCTCTATCCCGCTCTCTCTCTTTACATTACATTTTATATTTAGTCATTTAGCAGACGCTCTTATCCAGAGCGACTTACAGTAAGTACAGGGACATTCCCCCGAGACAAGTAGGGTGAAGTGCCTTGCCCAAGGACACAACGTCATTTGACACGGCCGGGAATCGAACTGGCAACCTTCAGATTACTAGCCTGACTCCCTCACTGCTCAGCCGTCTGACTCCCTGGGTTGTCACCATAACCATGACAACACCACATCATCACCATGACAACACCACACCTTCACCGTGAGAATATTCCCTCTGTCTCATTCCCACTTAACTCTTTTACTTCCACTCTTTCTCTCTATCCCGCTCTCTCTCCTTCTCTTTCTCTTTTCCTTCCACTCTTTCTCTGTCTCTCTCCCCCTTTCTCTCCTCTCTCCTTCTTTCTCTCATCCTTCCACTCTCTCCACCCCTCTCTCTCTTTCTTTCTCTTCCTTCCACACTCTCTCCCCCTCTCCCTCCCCCTCTCTCTTCCTTCCTTCCACTCTCTCTCTCTTCCCCCTCTCTCTCTCTCTTTTCCTTTCACTCTCACCCTTTCTATTCCTTCTCTCTCTCTCCCTCCCCCCTTGCTCTTTCTCTTTCCCCTCTCTTTCTCTCTCTCGCACACACACACACATTTGCAGACAGACACACACACACAGACACACAGACACACACACAGACAGACAGACAGACAGACACACAGACAGACGGACACACAGACACACACACAGACAGATACACACACAGACAGACAGACAGACACACAGACACACACAGACAGACAGACAGACAGACACACAGACAGATGGACACACAGACACACACACAGACAGATACACACACAGACAGACATACAGACAGACCAACAGACAGACACACAGACAGACAGACCGACACACAGACACACAGACAGACACACACAAGCGTTTCCTCCTCCATTCATGCCAGAGACACAGTGTGCACAGGGCATCAAGGGCTACATTGTGAGACTTGAAGTTCTGAAGGATAATCACCGTCCATACACATGTACAGTATGTATACTAATACTTCTGAACTCAGACGATCTGTATACACATAGCCTGTATGACCTCAAAATGTTTCAAGTATATATACTAACTGTAAATATATATATATATGTAACCTATATGTAACCCACATATGGACACTATGTACACTAACTGTAAACACATGTTCACTAACACATGTGACCTATACTACCTGTAAACGTAAACATACATGTAAACTAACTGATATATGTAAACACAGATATGTACACTAATTGTAAATATCAACAAATGTAAATGTGCCCCTAAACGTATACTGAGTGTAAAGACATGTTCTGGTCAGACGGAGGAGAATGTGGTGATGAAGGACGCTCTGGCCAGGATGAAGAACTCCAAGGAGAAGAGCATGTGCTGGCAGGACGGGCGTCTGTTTGAGGACAAGGAGGACTGGGTGGTGGACAGCTGCACCAAGTGCACCTGCCAGGTAGGACCACACCATAACCATGACAACTCCACACCATAACCATGACAACACCATAATCATGACAACACCACACCATAACCATGATAACACCGCACCATAACCATGGCAAAACAACACCATAACCATGACAACTCCACACCATAACCATGACAACACCATCATCATGACAACACCATGACAACACCACACCTTCACCGTGAGAATATTCCCTCTGTCTCATTCCCACTTTGAATCTAACGACACAGTATTCTAGTTCCTTATTCTAACTCCACAGCATTTTAGTTCCACAGTATTCTAACTACACAGAAGTCTAGTTCAACAGTATTCTAATTCCACAGTATTCTAGTTCCACAGTACTCTAGTTCCACAGTATCATAGTTTAACAGTATTCTAATTCAACAGTATTCTAGTTCCACAGTATTATAGTTTAACAGTATTCTAATTCAACAGTATTCTAGTTCCACAGCATTCTAACTACACAGTATTCTAGTTCCACAGTATTCTAGTTCAACAGTATTCTAATTCAACAGTATTCTAGTTCCAGAGTATTCTAACTACACAGTATTCTAGTTCCACATTATTCTAGTTCCACAGTATTCTGGTTCAACAGTATTCTAATTCAACAGTATTCTAGTTCCACAGTATATGTGTGCTAGTTAACTATTAGGGCTTGTTTACAAAACATGGCATGTTGTGTTATGTAAACAAATGCTACAAAGCATGTTTTTCATTTAGCAGAGGATTGTATTAATAATGACAAACAGATAGTGTGTACATACAGTTGTGTGTAAAAATATTGGAAGTGTGATAGTAATTCTGCCTACAATAAACATGTTCTCTTTCCTCTCTCTCTCCTCTCTCTCCTGCCTCCTGTCTCTCTCCTCCTGTCAGGAGTCTAAGATAGTGTGCCACCAGATTACCTGCCCTGCGGTGGCCTGTGCCAGCCCTTCCTTCATCGATGGAGAGTGCTGCCCTGTGTGTCTACGTAAGACATACACACACTGACACACACTCACACACATTCACACACACATTCACACACACTCACACACACACACATACCCACACTCACACACATTCACACACATTCACACATACCCACACTCACACACATTCACACACACACACATACCCACACTCACACACATTCACACACATTCACACATACCCACACTCACACACATTCACACACATTCACACACACACACACACATTCACACACACACATACCCACACTCACACACATTCACACACACACACATACCCACACTCACACACATTCACACACATTCACACATACCCACACTCACACACATTCACACACATTCACACACACACACACACATTCACACACACACATACCCACACTCATACACATTCACACACACACACATACCCACACTCACACACATTCACACACATTCACACATACCCACACTCACACACATTCACACACACACACACACACTCACACACACACATACCCACACTCACACACATTCACACACACACACACTCACACACAGATACACACACACACACTCACACACATTCACACACACTCACACACACACACATACCCACACTCACACACATTCACACACATTCACACACACACACACACACTCACACACATTCACACACACACACACACATTCACACACACACTCACACACAGATACACACACACACACTCACAGAAGACCAGCATGGCAGAACTATGTAGCATTCTTATATAAAGGTGTGTCTGTATCTGTGTGTGTCTGTATCTGTGTGCGTGTTTGTGTGTGTGTCTCAGCTAAAGACAGTGAGGACGGCTGGTCTCCGTGGTCTGAGTGGACAGAGTGTACGGTCACCTGTGGGACAGGTACACAGCAGAGGGGCAGGTCATGTGACGCCACCAGCAACCCCTGCTCCGGACCTTCTATACAGACACGCAAGTGCAGCCTGGGAAAATGTGACAGTCGAGGTGAGTCATGACTACACCTCTCATCAGCCCACCCTCACCGCTACACCCACTATCTCACATGCTACACCCACTATCTCAACATGCTACACCCACTATCTCAACATGCTACACCCACTATCTCAACATGCTACACCCACTATCTCAACATGCTACACCCACTATCTCACGTGCTACACCCACTATCTCAACATGCTACACCCACTATCTCACGTGCTACACCCACTATCTCAACATGCTACACCCACTATCTCAACATGCTACACCCACTATCTCAACATGCTACACCCACTATCTCAACATGCTATACCCACTATCTCAACATGCTACACCCACTATCTCACATGCTACACCCACTATCTCAACATGCTATACCCACTATCTCAACATGCTACACCCACTATCTCAACATGCTACACCCACTATCTCAACATGCTACACCCACTATCTCAACATGCTACACCCACTATCTCAACATGCTACACCCACTATCTCAACATGCTACACCCACTATCTCAACATGCTACACCCACTATCTCAACATGCTACACCCACTATCTCAACATGCTACACCCACTATCTCACATGCTACACCCACTATCTCAACATGCTACACCCACTATCTCACTGTGCTACATCCACTATCTCAACATGCTACACCCACTATCTCACGTGCTACACCCACTATCTCAACATGCTACACCCACTATCTCCATGTGCTACACCCACTATCTCAACATGCTACACCCACTATCTCAACATGCTACACCCACTATCTCACGTGCTACACCCACTATCTCAACATGCTACACCCACTATCTCACGTGCTACACCCACTATCTCAACATGCTACACCCACTATCTCAACATGCTACACCCACTATCTCAACATGCTACACCCACTATCTCAACATGCTAAACCCACTATCTCAACATGCTACACCCACTATCTCATGTGCTACACCCACTATCTCAACATGCTACACCCACTATCTCACGTGCTACACCCACTATCTCACGTGCTACACCCACTATCTCAACATGCTAAACCCACTATCTCACGTGCTACACCCACTATCTCACGTGCTACACCCTCTATCTCAACATGCTACACCAGCTATCACCAGCTAACGTGCTACACGACGTCACACAATGTCACACAACTTCACGCCACATTACACAACGTTACACAACGTCACAGATTACACAGCGTTACACAATGTCACATGTTTTGATGAAGAATGTGTGTGATGTGTGTGTGCCAGTCCGCCAGGACGGTGGGTGGAGCCTGTGGTCTCCCTGGTCATCGTGCTCCGTGTCGTGTGGTGAGGGTCAGATCACCAGGATCCGCCACTGCAACGCCCCCGTGCCCCAGCTGGGCGGCAGAGACTGTCAGGGGAGCGGCCGGGAGACACAGCGATGTGAGGCCAAGCCTTGTCCAAGTGAGTATGGTGAACTGGACCTGTCCTAGTGAGGATGGTGAACTGGCCCTGTCCTAGTGAGGATGGTGAACTGGCCCTGTCCTAGTGAGGATGGTGAACTATAGTACATAGTCAAAAAACAACCTAAACTTCCTCATGGTGTCTGTGTGTAGTTGACGGTGGTTGGGGACCGTGGTCGCCATGGGCAACCTGCTCAGCAACCTGTGGGGGCGGGATTAAGAGTCGGACACGCGTGTGTAACAGCCCCCAGCCCCAGTACGGTGGAAAGCAGTGCCTGGGAGAGGCCAAGGACAGCGACATCTGCAACAAGAAGGACTGTCCTATTGGTGAGTCTGACCGAGACTTCCTGCTTCCTGTCCTCCTACACAGACGGCTGTCTTTCCATCCCTACTTCCTGCTCCTGTCACCGTACACAGATGACTGTTTAACACTTTTTCCTGCTTCCTGTCACCATACACAGACGGCTGTCTGTCTAACCCGTGTTTCGGGGGGGTGGACTGCAGCAGTTCCTCAGATGGATCCTGGGAATGTGGACCTTGCCCTGTTGGTTTCCGTGGCAACGGAACCCATTGCGAAGACATCAATGAGGTGAGAGCTAATGACTGTAGATAAAGAGATTGCTGGTTAACCCCCTCCTACACACACACACTGATATTGATAAAAGTATCTGCTAAATGAACATACATTACATACATTTCTACATTATTACAAGCAACCTGACCCCGTGCCCCTCTGCAGTGTGACATGGTGTCGGACGTGTGCTACCGGGTGGGTGAAGCCCAGCGCTGTGTGAACACAGACCCAGGCTTCCACTGTCTGTCCTGCCCTCCCAGGTACAAGGGCACCCAGCCCTTCGGCATGGGAGTGGAGGCTGCCAAGAAGAACAAGCAGGTGAGGGATTACAGGGATATGGTCCCTGCCACACTCTTCCTCTATCTCTCCCTCTCTCTCCCTCTGTCTCCCCCTGTCTCTCACCCCCCTCTCCCTCTCTGTCAGTCTGTCTCTCTCCCTCTCCTCTCTCCATCTTAGTCTCCCTCTGTGTCTCTCTCCCTCTCCTCTCTCCATCTTAGTCTCCCTATGTGTCTCTCTCCCTCTCCTTCTCTCTCCATCTTAGTCTCCCTCTGTGTCTCTCTCCCTCTCCATCTCTCTTTGTCTGCCTCTCTCCCTCATGGTCAGGATTAGCCTTGTCGGCCCCAGTGATTAGCAATGTGTTCGTCGCAGCCCTCAGTGTTTCCATCCAGCTAGATGGAGGCCTATTACTGTTTAATGCGCTGTGTCATGACTCTGTCTCCCTGGTATTCTGTCAGCCTGCCTGAGAGCTCCCTTCCTGCTGGCTGGGAGAGGTGAGTCATCCAGCCTGGAGCTGCCGCCAGATGTTGTATAAGCAGGGGGACCATGTGGTCAGCCTGGAGCTGGAGCCTGGATCAGTTGATTAGGAGAGGGGGCCACCTCATCGTTGGCATGGGGGCGTGTGTGTGTGCGTGCGTTTTTATGTACGTGCGTGAGTGTATGGGTGTGTGGGTGCGTGCGTGTGTGTGTATGGGGTGTGTGGGTGCGTGCGTGCGTGTGTGTGTATGTTCTAGAGGGGCATTTGAAGGTTGTGTTACTGAAATAAGTTCATTTTTAACATCCACTTTCCGCTGGAAAGCCCAACCTCCCACACCAAGTTTCACTTATAACGCTGCCCACATCACAATTCCTAGGTAACTTCTGTAAAGGGTTGCTATGTAATTTCATGGTAGTTAATGTAAACTTAATGTAAACTGTTGGTTGATGTGAACTGGTATAAAGAGACCTGTTGTAAACCTGTTTGACTCTGCCTTTTGTTTTTCCTTTCATCCCTCTCCTCCCCGCTCCCCAGGTGTGTGAGCCTGAGAACCCGTGCCAGGACAAGACCCATAACTGCCACCGGCACGCAGACTGTGTGTATCTCAGCCACTTCAGCGACCCCATGTACAAGTGTGACTGTAAGATCGGCTACGCAGGGGACGGCTTCATCTGCGGGGAGGACTCCGACCTGGACGGCTGGCCCAATCACAACCTGGTGTGTGACGCCAATGCCACCTATCACTGCAAGAAGGTGCGTGGCTAACAAGACACTTGACCAATCACAACGTTGTATGTGTTCTTTTTTTGGGGGGGGACTGACTGACTGTCTCAGATACCTGCCCCTAAACTGCCCCACCCCATCCTGCCCTAATCTAACTCTGCCATAATGCATCTGTGTTCCAGGACAACTGCCCCAACCTGCCCAACTCTGGACAGGAAGACTTTGACAAAGACGGGCAAGGGGACGCGTGTGACAAGGACGATGACAACGATGGCATTGTAGACGAGAGAGTAAGACAGCTGTCACTGTGGTGTATATATATCTGTATATGCTAGAGAGCCCAGTGATATGTACATCTGTAGGCTACTGGAGATCCAGTTATGTGTACATATGTAGACTGAGATTCAGTTATGTGTATATATCTTGTTCTCACCTGTGTGAACAATAACGTTTTCAATTGCACTCTGTTCTTCTCTACTGTACTGTACTCTGTTCTCCTCTGCTCTATTCTCTTCTGCTCTGCTGTCCTGTGTTCCATTCTTAGGACAACTGTCCTCTGCTGTACAACCCTCGTCAGTTTGACTTTGACAAAGACGACGTGGGCGACCGCTGTGACAACTGCCCCTACGAGCATAACCCCGCCCAGATAGACACGGACCACAACGGCGAGGGAGATGCCTGCTCTGTGGACATCGACGGGGACGGTAGGAGGGTCGACCAGCACCACACTGTCCCTGAGCATGGCCTAGTGTCAGCATAGTGTCCGTGTCTAAACAACTTCTCTCCTCCAGAGATTCTGAACGAACATGACAACTGTCCGTACGTGTACAACCATGAGCAGAAGGATACGGACATGGATGGAGTAGGAGACCAGTGTGACAACTGTCCACTGCTGCACAACCCAGACCAGGTGAGGAACACTAGTATATAACCAAGACCAGGTGAGGAACACTAGTATATAACCAAGACCAGGTGAGGAACACTAGTATATAACCCAGACCAGGTGAGGAACACTAGTATATAACCCAGACCAGGTGAGGAACACTAGTATATAACCCAGACCAAGTGAGGAACATTCTGATATATAACCCAGACCAGGTGAGGAACACTAGTATATAACCCAGCCAGGTGAGGAACACTAGTATATAACCCAGACCAGGTGAGGAACACTAGTATATAACCCAGACCAGGTGAGGAACATTCTGATATATAACCCAGACCAGGTGAGGAACACTAGTATATAACCCAGACCAGGTGAGGAACACTTGTATATAACCCAGACCAGGTGAGGAACACTAGTATATAACCCAGACCAGGTGAGGAACACTAGTATATAACCCAGACCAGGTGAGGAACATTCTGATATATAACCCAGACCAGGTGAGGAACACTAGTATATAACCCAGACCAGGTGAGGAACACTAGTATATAACCCAGCCAGGTGAGGAACACTAGTATATAACCCAGACCAGGTGAGGAACACTAGTATATAACCCAGACCAGGTGAGGAACATTCTGATATATAACCCAGACTAGGTGAGGAACACTAGTATATAACCCAGACCAGGTGAGGAACACTTGTATATAACCCAGACCAGGTGAGGAACACTAGCATATAACCCAGACCAGGTGAGGAACATTCTGATATATAACCCAGACCAGGTGAGGACTGTAGACAACATCAAAACTATAGGAAGGGTCCAGTTGAAGTAAGGGTTAGGGTTCTGTGAAGCCTATGCTACACTATAGTGGAGATGTTATTATTGTTGCACAGTGCCTGGGACTGGTAGCTGAGATTAGGTTACTTTGTGCCTACTGAAAAAGTGAGTGTGTGTGTGTAATTGTGTGTGTCTGGTCTGGTGCCTGTCCTCCGTGTTGATTGTGGTGGTGTTTGTTTGACAGGCGGACAGAGATAACGACTTGGTGGGGGACCAGTGTGACAACAGCCAGGACATCGACGAGGACGGCCACCAGAACAACTTGGACAACTGTCCCTACGTTGCCAACTCCAACCAGGCCGACCACGACAAGGACGGCAAGGGCGACGCCTGTGACTATGACGATGACAACGATGGTATCCCTGACGATAAAGATAACTGCAGACTGGTGCCCAATGAAGACCAGCTTGACTCTGATGGTGGGGGTCTAACACACACACACACAGAACACCCCCCCTCCCACACCCACACAGAACACCCCCCCCCACACACACACACACACACTCACAATCTTTTACACAAAAAAGACCAAATGTATAACAAAATGTAAAACAATGCAAAAATTATACTATTTCAATGACAGAATCCAGGTGATGCTGTAATACTGCACTCTAGCGAGTCAGTAGAGGATGTATCTGGAACCGCTTCAGTGTTAACGAGAGCTTGGATGTCTGGCTCCCCCTACCTGTGGAGACAGTAGTGCAGCACTACCTGTAGGGAGAGAAAACAGTTACCCTTCTATCAGTCCACAGGGAAACACAAACACACAGATAACCTAGTCAAGACTTACAGTACATCAGTCCACACACCATCATGTGCTACTGGTATACCGATGTTATTCAATATTATGTTTTCTGTCATGTTCTGCCTGTTGTGTTTGTTTTGTTTTCAATAAAGTTTTCAGTTTAATGACCTGTGTGTTTCCTATGCAGGAGATGGCAGGGGCGACGCCTGCAAGGACGACTTTGACAACGACAACATCCCCGACATCCTGGACGTGTGCCCTGAGAACAACGCCATTAGCATCACAGACTTCAGGAAGTTCCAGATGGTGCACCTGGACCCCAAGGGCACCACGCAGATCGACCCCAGCTGGGTGGTGCGGCACCAGGGCAAGGAGCTGGTCCAGACCGCCAACTCAGACCCGGGCATCGCCGTGGGTGAGGAAAGCCGCCACTCACACTGTGGGGGAACCTCCAAGGGACCCATGGAGGTCAGCGAAGCACTAGGGATGAGTGCAGCTCAGTGGTAGAGCATAGAAGCAGTAGGGATGAGTGCAGCTCAGTGGTAGAGCATAGAAGCACTAGGGATGAGTGCAGCTCAGTGGTAGAGCATAGAAGCAATAGGGATGAGTGCAGCTCAGTGGTAGAGCATAGAAGCAATAGGGATGAGTGCAGCTCAGTGGTAGAGCATAGAAGCAGTAGGGATGAGTGCAGCTCAGTGGTAGAGCATAGAAGCAGTAGGGATGAGTGCAGCTCAGGGTTAGAGCATAGAAGCAGTAGGGATGAGTGCAGCTCAGTCGTAGAGCATAGAAGCAATAGGGATGAGTGCAGCTCAGTGGAAGAGCATAGAAGCAATAGGGATGAGTGCAGCTCAGTGGAAGAGCATAGAAGCAGTAGGGATGAGTGCAGCTCAGGGTTAGAGCATAGAAGCAGTAGGGATGAGTGCAGCTCAGTCGTAGAGCATAGAAGCAATAGGGATGAGTGCAGCTCAGTGGAAGAGCATAGAAGCAGTAGGGATGAGTGCAGCTCAGTGGTAGAGCATAGAAGCAGTAGGGATGAGTGCAGCTCAGTGGTAGAGCATAGAAGCAGTAGGGATGAGTGCAGCTCAGTGGTAGAGCATAGAAGCAGTAGGGATGAGTGCAGCTCAGTGGTAGAGCATAGAAGCAGTAGGGATGAGTGCAGCTCAGTCGTAGAGCATAGAAGCAATAGGGATGAGTGCAGCTCAGTGGTAGAGCATAGAAGCAGTAGGGATGAGTGCAGCTCAGTCGTAGAGCATAGAAGCAATAGGGATGAGTGCAGCTCAGTGGAAGAGCATAGAAGCAATAGGGATGAGTGCAGCTCAGTGGAAGAGCATAGAAGCAATAGGGATGAGTGCAGCTCAGTGGAAGAGCATAGAAGCAATAGGGATGAGTGCAGCTCAGTGGAAGAGCATAGAAGCAATAGGGATGAGTGCAGCTCAGTGGAAGAGCATAGAAGCAATAGGGATGAGTGCAGCTCAGTGGAAGAGCATAGAAGCAATAGGGATGAGTATAAGTTCAGTTCATGAACTCTATCCCTGTTCTCCTCCTCCCTCCTCCTCTCCTCCTGTCCTCCAGGCTTTGACGAGTTCAATGCGGTGGATTTCAGCGGCACGTTCTACGTGAACACGGACCGTGACGACGACTACGCTGGCTTCGTGTTCGGGTACCAGTCCAGCGGCCGCTTCTACGTGGTGATGTGGAAGCAGATCACCCAGACATACTGGGAGGACAAGCCCTCCAAGGCGTTCGGCCTCTCGGGAGTCTCCCTCAAGGTGGTTAACTCCACCACGGGCACCGGGGAGAACCTGAGGAATGCGTTGTGGCACACAGGGAACACCGCCGGCCAGGTAAGAAACCACATGCACATCAGCCATACTTATGTTCCCTTATGGATTCATGTTAGTGATAATACAATCACATGTACAGCGTTTGACTGTCCACCCCTGTACGTTTTGCGTTTGAGTTTTGCGAAGCTAGCTATTTTAGCTTCTGTTTGACACGATTCAAACCAAAATATCCCAACCCCTCCCATCAAAAACACATTAGATACCCTGCTTTTAACTTTAATGACATATCGTTTCAGTTTAGAATATTTTTACAGTAACAATATATAAAACCTCACAGTATACATGTATGTGTGTGTGGCGTGTGTGTGGCATGTGTGTGGCGTGTGTGTGGCGTGTGTGTGGCGTGTGTGTGGCGTGTGTGTGGCGTGTGTGTGATACGGTGTGCAGGTGCGTACTCTCTGGCACGATCCCAAGAACATCGGCTGGAAAGACTTTACCGCCTACAGGTGGCACCTCATACACAGACCCAAGACTGGCTTCATCAGGTGAGCACACACACACACACGTGTACACACACGCACACACACACACGCACACACAGCTCAGGGACCCACCTGCCGGCTGTGCTGTCCCCCAGGGTGGTGGTGTACGAGGGGAAGCAGATCCTGGCGGACTCGGGGCCCGTGTACGACCAGACGTTCGCTGGAGGACGGCTCGGCCTCTTTGTGTTCTCCCAGGAGCTCGTCTTCTTCTCAGACCTCAAGTATGAGTGCAGAGGTGAGTTAACCCCCACACACACACTCCCACCGCCCCACACCCAACACTCCCCCAAAACACTCCCCCCACACACATACACTCCAACCCCCCCCCCCCCCCCCCCAGAGCTGTAGAAAGGGGCGTGTGTGCTGTTGTGTTGTCTGGTTTAAGAAATACACCGTTTTTTAAATCCTTCTAATGTTTTTTTAACACCCAGATAAGCCGGAGTTTCCAACTGTGTTCATATAAAGGTAACAACCTGGAGCTGCGGTCTGCTTGGTGTTGGCTGTTAACTCCTCACGCTGTGCTGTCTGCTTGTCACCTGCCTGGTTACACTGGCTGTATGGTTATCATACTGGCTGTATGGTTATCATACTGGCTGTATGATTATCACACTGGCTGTATGATTATCACACTGGCTGTATGGTCATAGTGACTGTGGTCATAGTGACTGTATGATTATCATACTGGCTGTATGGTTATCATACTGGCTGTATGGTTATCACACTGGCTGTATGGTCATAGTGACTGTGGTCATAGTGACTGTATGGTTATCATACTGGCTGTATGGTCATACTGGCTGTATGGTTATACTGACTGTGGTCATAGTGACTGGATGGTTATAGTGATGGTATGGTCATCATAGTAACTGTATAGTTAAAGTGACTGTATGGTTATCATAGTGACAATATGGTCATAGTGACTGTATGGTTATTATAGTGACTGCATGTTTACCATATTGACTGTTTGGTAATAGTGACTGTATGGTTTACAGTGACTGTATGGTTATCATAGTGACTACATAGCAAAAATTGAATCACAGAGAGTACATAGCAAACTAATATACTTTTTTACCGAAACAAGATCAATGTTGACATCATCTTACCCCTGGGAAGGCCAACCTCCACACCATAACTATTTTTACTTGTTCAATAACTTGTAGCAGTTCCTATGTAAGTACAGTGTTGTTACTATAGGTGTTGCTATGTAGTTACATGGTAGTGGATGTAAATGTAATGTGAAGTGGGTTGTGATACTGAAGAGCTCATTATGAAGCGTGAGGTTTGTGGGAGGAGTACCATATGTTTCTGGGTGATCAGTTGGGGGTAGTGGGCTGGTATGGTGCGTTTGTCATCACAGCTGTAGATGGAACCCACATGTTGGTGAGCTGAGCTCTGGGGCCTGCTGTGCCCAGCCCAGGGGCAGGGCTGGCTCCTTCCACCCTGCTGGTGTGGACCTTCCCTGGGTCTCCTATGGGGCAGGGCTGGCTCCTTCCACCCTGCTGGTGTGGACCTTCCCTGGGTCTCCTATGGGGCAGGGCTGGCTCCTTCCACCCTGCTGGTGTGGACCTTCCCTGGGTCTCCTATGAGGCAGGGCTGGCTCCTTCCACCCTGCTGGTGTGGACCTTCCCTGGGTCTCCTATGGGGCAGGGCTGGCTCCTTCCACCCTGCTGGTGTGGACCTTCCCTGGGTCTCCTATGGGGCAGGGCTGGCTCCTTCCACCCTGCTGGTGTGGACCTTCCCTGGGTCTCCTATCTCTCTGTGCAGACGTGAAGCTCGGCTCTCATCTTTCCCAACAGAAGTCTGCTATAACCGTAGCGTTCATGTCTTCAAATGTGTTTATACCAGTTATTGACCCAATGACCCATCCACCTCTCCCCCTTTCTTTCCCCCTCTTCCTCTCTCCCTCTCTCTCTCCTTCTCTCCCCTTCAGATAACTGAGCTGGGTGGACCATGCTCCTCTGTCTCCTGGATCTTCACATCTTAACTCCATCTTTCAGCCGGACACAGACCTGTCTGCTGTGCTGGGACAGCCATTAGACAGGTTAGGGTTAGCCCTGTCTGTCCTCCAGGGTTAGGGTTAGCTGTGTCTGTTCTCCAGGGTTAGGGTTAGCTGTGTCTGTTCTCCAGGGTTAGGGTTAGCTGTGTCCTCCAGGGTAGGGTTCCTCCAGGGTTAGGGTTAGCTGTGTTCTCCAGGGTTAGGGTTAGCTGTGTCTGTTCTCCAGGGTTAGGGTTAGCTGTGTTCTCCAGGGTTAGAGTTAGCTGTGTCCTCCAGGGTTAGGGTTAGCTGTGTCCTCCAGGGTTAGGGTTAGCTGTGTCTGTCCTCCAGGGTTAGGGTTAGCTGTGTCTGTCCTCCAGGGTTAGGGTTAGCTGTGTCTGTCCTCCAGGGTTAGGGTTAGCTGTGTCTGTTCTCCAGGGTTAGAGTTAGCTGTGTCTGTTCTCCAGGGTTAGGGTTAGCTGTGTCCTCCAGGGTTAGGGTTAGCTGTGTCCTCCAGGGTTAGGGTTAGCTGTGTCCTCCAGGGTTAGGGTTAGCTGTGTCCTCCAGGGTTAGGGTTAGCTGTGTCTGTTCTCCAGGGTTAGGGTTAGCTGTGTCTGTTCTCCAGGGTTAGGGTTAGCTGTGTCCTCCAGGGTTAGGGTTAGCTGTGTCCTCCAGGGTTAGGGTTAGCTGTGTCCTCCAGGGTTAGGGTTAGCTGTGTCCTCCAGGGTTAGGGTTAGCTGTGTTCTCCAGGGTTAGGGTTAGCTGTGTCTGTTCTCCAGGGTCTTGGAAGACCAGACTTTCCCTTAGAAGTGACATCACATCTCAGTGGACTAAGAAAAGACAAATAACTTAACGCTGTGTTCGACATTGTACATTTCTTTTAATCCTATTTTTTCTGTTTTACATTTTTCATTTTAGCTCACTTTTCCAACTGTCAGTCTTAGTGAATACCAATATTTGAGTTCTAGGAACAGATAAGGGACATGATCCACACATTTGAACTGTAATTTAAGGTTATACCACAGACAGATTATAGACTGGTACCAAAGACCAGTGATGTGGCAGATTATAGACTGGTACCAAAGACCAGTGATGTGGCAGATTATAGACTGGTATCCGTTCCCATCATTCTTAATGCCTCTGGAAAGTTCTTCAACCCCAAGGCCTTTTCACAGCAACTTACTCTGGGAACAAGATGTTTATACTAAGTCTGTATTATAAATTCTTTTTTTGTAAATTATTTATGCTATCGTTTTTTTATGTTTATTTTTTTCCTTGTTTGTTTCCCTTTTTGCTCAAGTTTGTAAATACTTATTTATTTGTTTACACTGATATAAAACAACTATTTGAAATACACCTGAAATTTGTGCTAAACAATATCCAAGCTTTGCATCATAACTGAAAGATGGGGTCAGGATTGATATGCAGGACTTTGCAGGCAGTGCTTTTGTCACCATGAAGTGTTGACGTGTGGAGTTACTACACACCATGACCGGAGCAGATCTGAAGTCACATGAATGAGTGTTTATGCTGAGTTAGAGAGTCATGTTTAGGTTGTGTAGTGTTGTATGTAGTAGTGTGAGGATGTCTGTCCACAGGGCCACAGGCTCAGAGTGAGTCCACAGGCCTACAGATCTATTCCTGGATGTGGAAAGTGTGTTTTCTATAAATGGAAGGATTTTATTGTATGTGTCTTTCCTACATCAAGGATGGATATTCAGAACTTCCTGTTTGTGGTCTGTAAGGTTGAGATAACAATATCATCACAAGAGGGAAATGTGGATTAAATGGGACGGTAACATTGCACCTGTACACCTGTAGCACAATAACTCCAGATTAGCTCAAAGCTAACTGTAACTAACTGTTGCTCCTTCAAACAAACAGATAATCAAACGATCATTAAAAAACAAGTTATCACACAATTTGTTGTAAAATAAATGTAATAATGAAATTATATGTAATGACAACCAACTAAGCAAATGGTAATTAAGAAGCCATCCTCCATTATGCATTCAATTAGCCAAAGTTAGCCCCTTGTCTGTGTCCCTGAGACGTACTACCACAACATGTGCAAAGGGTCTTGGGTAATGGACGTCTCATCCTCCATGCTAGTTTCTACTCAGAGAACCCGACAGACCCACAATGCTGTCACTGAATTCCATCACTGAACTGACATAACATCAGAGTTAAAAAAAAAACACGTTAATTACATTGGATCAAGCAATCAGAAAAGTACGAACATATCCGCTAGTATAGCAGTTGTTGTCCCATTACATCAAAATATGTTATCTTGTTCTGTTTTTTTGGGGTTTTGCAATGCACAAATGTAAATTGTTTTTGATATACATGATGCACGTGTTACATTTTCTAACAACCCTTTTTGTAAGTGGTAAACATTAAAAATGTATCTTGTTTAATTAAACAATCTCATGTACATGATCAGATTATGTTCTATAGGGAATAAACATTTTGTACATTATCTGTTTGTTTTCTGAAATGCGGTTCAAAACAGCAGAATAAGAATCCTGTTTATTGCCAAGTAGGATTACAAATATGAGGAATTTGCTTCGGTAGATGGTGGTTAACATAGTATGTAGAAATATAAAGAAAGATTAAATAAGTACTGTAGTAAAAAGCATAAATATAAAAAACTAGAGGGTACAATTTCTGGGGAAATTGTGAGGTGTGCTTGAATCGTTTCTTTTTTTTTCATTTTTACGATATCACCACCTATTGTTTGAACTAATATTAAACATCCAAACATTTGGAGGATTTTCATGGCTGTACTTTACTGATATTTCTGTATATTTTAAATAAGTATGCATACTTATTATATAAGAAGATTGCATAGATTAAAAAGCCTAAATGTGTTGCTGCTCATTTCAGAATACTGATAGTGAAGTGCAGAATGAAACAAGGTTCTCTTCTCATTTCCCTCAGTGCAAGAGGGAATGGTGATAGGCTTTGTGGCAGCTTCACATAGTCCAAACAGTTGCATCAAGGACAATCCTGTGTAAAAATAGTCCTAACTTATATGACTTAAACTTCCCCTTTTTAAGCATTTACTCTACTATTGCATTAATTCATTAATAAAGAATCCACTTTGAAACAAGCTTTTCCATCTACATGTGATACAAATGATAGTTTTTAGCTTGTAAGTAGTTGCAGTAGTTCAACATGAACCAAATTGTTTTATCATCTGATGGATGCTTCTGTATGTTGCTTTGAGCTATTACCATCAGGAAGAAGGTTCAGAGTGCCTCTGGCTAAAAAGTAATTATACAACAAATCCTTCATTCCCAATGCATATACAAAACTCATGCTACTGATACATCACACACACTCTGCTTTCAATCAAAAGAAAATGTTCTAACATGGCAACATATTAGACAATAAAGCTTTTTGAATCTTGAATCTTTTATCCTTTATTTTTCAATCTTTCAGGCACTTGTGTCTGTTCCCCTTCTAATGTATTGATATTTGGAATCTCCAGATTGTGTAAATAAAGGTGAGAAATCTCACCATCGTTGCCGGAGCTGGAGGAGAAAAAGAGACTGGCAGGTCCCTGGTTCTGAGTCTGCGATTGGCTGGTCAGCTGACCCTCCCCGCCGTCGCTGGCGTAGTCCCCCTCCGACAGGTCCAGGCGGGGGTCCTCGGGCTCAGGGTGAGCTGGGCTAGGCACTTCCCTGTGGCTCGTTCGAGACCCGCTCCTCAGATGACCCTCTGCGGCCCCAGATCCGACAACTCTCACTATGCGGTCGTCGACCGTCTTAAAACAGACTCCTTCCTCCGAGGACCTGACCATAGGGGGAACTAAGATGTTGGGAGGAGACTGGGAGATTTTAGAATGCTGCACCAGCTGCAGTCAGCTTATCAGTTTATGGACAGATTCTCGCCTCACAGTGGGCAGTCTGACCCTGCGACCCCCCCTCTTCCTCTCGTTCTGCAGAAGTTGAGCGTGTGCATGGGCGTCGCCACCATATAACCTGGGTGGGTCACGTCCCCCCCACTTAAAAAAAAGGTAGTTTGGACCCCCCCACATTTGCTATCAAAATATTAGTGCATGACGACAGGTCTACTAATCCAGCGTTCTTTCCATTGCTTCACAATCAAATCCGTTCCATTTTATCAGTAGGGGGAATACCCATAGCAATAGTAATCCATTCCGCGTTTTCCTGGTTCCTACACAAACAGACTCATCAGGCACGCAGATTCATATACTCTTTGATCGAAGCAGCTAGCACTCCAGGTATCTGCTGTTCGAGATGGACATAAGAAGTTGTTTTTGTCGGAAGAGAAAAGTAAGTCAGAGTTGCCCAAATTTTCCCTTCAGTGGCCAAAGCACCCTTATGAGACATTCTCTGACTATAATAGCATTAAGTCACAAAGATCCTTCTGCAAACATTATGATTATAGCTAGCCTAGCTAGCTATTTATGTACAACTAGCACTAGGCAATACCATACTTTATTTACCCATTACAAGTGGAACAGCATTTGTTGATTTCTTAATCTAGGTCTGAAATATGTTGTGCTTTTGGCCGTGTTCAGACCTAGGCGTCTGTTTCGGGCAGAATGCGATGACAAGGATGTTTTTTCCAAGTAACTAGTCTAGCTCTACAAAAAAAAATGCCATATATCATCTGAAAGTTTATACCCTCAGGATGTTATCTAATCTGAGACAAGAGACACGTCCTTCTCTCCATATTAGTATGCTGCCCATGCATAATAAATTGGGTATTGGTAAATAGAGTATATATGAAAAATTATATGAAAAAAATTCTGGGGAGAAACCCCCAGACTCCCTGGCAAAATGTGTCCCCCCCACTTTCAAAATGCTGCTGACGCCCATGAGCGTGTGTATTCTCTGTGCGTTCTCTTTATGTCAGTTAATTTGATTATGGGAATCCATTGTTAAGATGAAAATTATTTATCACATTTATCTGGTGACTTTTACGAGCAGCAATGGACTGTAACATATCCTAATAACCCTCATTGGTGTTTATGACTAGTGTCGTTGAAAGCTGAAACATGGCATATCCTCTGCTTGACTGGAGACATTCCTTTGAGAGTCAGCGTTAAGAGACAAGTCTGAACGAGCCTCTGCACTGTACAATATGACATCTATTCTAGCTTGGAGGCTATACTACAAAGAAATATCCGAATTTAAAACACAACATTCCAACTGGTGGCTTTATTTACTTTAGAAAACAATTTGACCCCAAAAACCCTTTAGACCATGTTGCCTCTGCTTGTAAATATCTAGCATATTCCCCAGGATATACTCTGACCCTTTTGACAGTCTTATACAACTTCTTAACATAGCTATCATTCCTGCTGTATGCAGAAGTTTCTGGATTCCCAGCCAGTCTGGCAGTCTCTCATACTAAACTCTCTTTGAGTTTCATCAATCAAACCTTCTTTTTATGGCAACGACTCTCCAGCATAAAATCGTTCTTTCTCCGGAGAGATACTCCCTGGAGAGATACCACAGGATGGAGGAGGGGGTCACCCCGCCCTGCTCCAAATCCTGAGGCAATTATATTTAGTGAGAAGGTGAAACGTTCCCATAATGTTTTCTCTCCTGCCCCCTTCGTCCCTCTCAGCGGCATGCCAGTCCTGTTGTAACTCGCCTCCTCAGGCTCAGGGAGGGGCTAAACAAACCGCAGAACAGAGCTGACTGCGTGCAATGTGTTGAAGGGGAGGAGGAAGGAGGGTGGGAGTGCTGTGATTCAAGTCTCAAATTCACCAAGCAAACACACAAGCCTTGGAGTTTGCCTTCACACGCACACGCAGAAATCTCCCCTTCGGGAGTTACAAGAGCTCGTCTCACCTGTTGTGGCTAGAGACTCCCCGTATCTTTCCTTGGTTTCCAAACCAAACCTCTTTTGAGGTTCAGCTCGGAGCTGCAGTGATTTCATTGTCGTGCAGGGTTGTCTTTTACGAACTCAGGCATGGAGGCTGAACTGCTAATCGCACCGACGGAGGAATACCACGCTTCAGAGGACTGTGAGACCACTAGCCGGGCGCTCTATAACTTCTACGTAGCTGTGATGATCATCATCTTCCTGCTGGCTATCCCACTGAACATCTCAATCCTCCACCTCTTCATCGTCAAGCTCAAGTTCTGGAAATCCAACACCAACAATGTGTTTCTGTTCAACCTGGTCCTGGCCGACATCCTGCTGTTGTTCTGCCTGCCTGTGAAGGCCTACAACTTCATCCACGGTGAGAGATACAGTGAGAACGATGTTGTCTGCAAAGCCATGCTCTTCATACTCTTCCTCAACCGAGGAGCCAGCATCGCCTTCCTCACCGTCATCTCCATCGACCGCTACTTTAACGTCGTAGATCCTGGGAGGAAGAACCTCCTGAAAGCCCTGAAGAGGTCTCCTCAGATCTCCATCCTGATCTGGCTCCTGCTGCTCACTCTGACCATCCCTGCCATGCTGAAGCCTTTTGAGTGCTGCAACAGCCACAAGAGCTACAGCTACAACGCCACGGAGAAGCGGGAAGACACCGTGGTGAAGGACGTGGTGGACAGTCTGAGGGAGGTGGTGTTCTTCACGCAGATCTTGATCCCCTTCATAATCCTGCTGTACTGCACAGTGCGCATCGTCAACCGCCTGAAGAGGAAGACAGTGGGGGATAAGACCAAGCTGAGGAGAGCCATGTTCCTGGTCTCCTCGGTCATGGTGTTGTTCTCTGTGTGCTTCCTGCCCTGCACCGCGGCCAGGATCGTTCTGCTGGTGGCCCGGGTTCAGGCGTGGAAGCAGCTCTCAGAGGAAACAGCGGTGCAGGTGTTTGACGGCGTCATGGTCCTCTCCTTCATCAACTGTCTGCTGGACCCCTTGGTTTACTGCTTCTGCAGCACCAAGTTAAAAAACATCTACCTGGGCAATTACTTTCCCTGCCTTCTGAAGAAACACGAACACCCCCTTGATAACAGCACCTTCACAGCAAACGCAAATCCCAAACGCAATAATGTCTCAGGAAGATCAACGCAAGAAAGGCAGCAGGTCCGGACGGCATGAGCTCTCGGCTCCTCAAGTCCTGTGCAGACCAGCTGTGCGGGATTGTGGAACGGGTCTTCAACCTGAGCCTGAAGCTAGGGAGAGTTCCACAGCTGTGGAAGACATCCTACGTCGTGTCAGTACAGGGTAGAAAACATTTTTTAGGGGGCAATTTTTGCTAGCCTGGTCCTAACCAGACTCTCGTACATTGCATTTGTACAGAGAGTCTGGCCTCGCTCCATTGACAAGCATTGACTTCCTTGTAGGCGGGTACTATGTTGAAGTTTAAAACTATTGGATCTGCCCAGAGCCACTCTGGATCTGCCATAACCAATCGCTAGCTATCGCCTTAGCCAACTCCTTCACCACGGAGCTAGCTGCCGTAGCTGGAAAATGAAACTTTTCCCGAACCCCGTGGGGAGGAGGGCCACAACATCATGACCACCAACAAAACTCAGCAAGGATTGTTCTTGCTCCGGCTTTAACTTATGGATATTCGGCAGCGTTGCCACAACCGCAGAATAGCTTCGCTCGCATCTTTCTCCGCCGCTATTACTGAACTACAATTCAAACTAGTGCACGACATCAATGTCATCGTTCTCAGCCACTCCCTCTGTTCGCTGATTCGCCGGTAGAAAATCAACCTGAAAAATCTGACTTACGTACCTCATGGCCAGACCTATGTACAGAAGCGAAAATAAATTTGAGCGGAAGTATGTAGGAGGGCAGAGCCAGGATAAATTTTAAATTGTTTAAAACAAAAAACTGAAAACATAAATCAGACAATCATCTTCAATTTTATTCTAATTTCTTTGTGGTTATTAATTGTTATTATTACATTTTTTAATGCAGTCTCAACTTTACCCAAATAGAGGATTGGTTGTCAACCAATATAGCAGCAGGGCTCTCAAGTGTCACGCATTGAGCGTGACAGTCACTCATTTCGGTCTTTTGTCATGGACTCCAGCCACACATTGTATTTCTCACTCGGAAAAACGGTTTATAATAAATTGAATATGCCGCAGCGCCAAAACAAAAATTCTCAGACCGCGCCGCTCTCACTATGGAACCGGCAGGAATCAAGCGTCTCCCCTCGAGTTCTTAGTCGAGCCTGCCACTTATCAGCCAATCAAAAAAAGAAAGCGGCTGCACAATAGACAATCAGAAAATAGCACTATTGTATCTGGGTAAGTTTTAACGCAACAACCAATGAAAAAAAAGCATATCCTGGAATTGTTCACGTGATTCTGCTACAACATCTGCGAAAGTTTCCAGCAGGTTCGTTCACTCACAGAGGAAACCACTGGAGCTCGAACTCACTTTGAGCACAAAGTCAAGAGTAAGTCATGATTTCCTGTTTTAATGTTACAACAAATTCACAACTTGTTTGACACAAACAATAACAACTTGACTCGTGTTAGAATATGTTTCCCAGATAATTATCATCAGTTTTTCATGAGTGTCTGTAACTTAGCCAACAGTTTTACAGCCTGTTCACTGACAACAACTGCTCAGAACAAGTAATCTAGTAGGGCTGTCCCCACTCTTAGTCGACTAAGATTTTTTTAGTCGAGCTGCCTCATGGCAGTGTGAGATCCGATTCTGCTTGTGTCACCATTGCTGAATTAAAGAAATGTTCTACAGAAATTGTAGATTATATTATTTAAGACAAATAAAGCAACTCAAAAATATATAATTTAAAATAAAAGGTGTTACTGTTTTCCCTTTTGTTAATCTGCGCTTTGTTTTTGTTTTTTGCACACGGCAAGAGCACAATTCGCTGCCGAACTACAAACTCTGCCATAGCCTACTTTGTCGATGTTATTTGGCAAAATGGCAAAGAAATCTGTGGTATGGCAGCATTTCATTGAAGTACATTTACAAAGTACCAGGTGACTCGAAAAAGTTGAATGCAAACTCTGCCAACAACGGTTTATTTTTCATAATTCAACGTCGAATATGATGTAGCCTACCACCTAAAAAACGTAAATTGGCCGACTTCGCTCATGCTAACGCGCTGGGTTGAAAAATTAATATGCTTATTATAAGAATCAGATCCAAATCGAATGACATTATCCTCTCCGGACAATAAAACAACTACATCTTTCTCTGTTGCACCGTTCCCCACTCTGCTTCTAAGTTCGCATGCTGCACTTTTTCAGGCAGTGATCAGCGCGCTCGGATGATTTGCATGTTAAACAAACAATATTTTTAATTTGTAGTACATTGTAAGAGATAATAACTAATCAGGCATTTTGTATTATATCGGCATTCGGTAACAACAGGACTGGTGACACGAGGCTTATTATTAGTAATAGCTTATTTTATAGCGGCTGAATCTGGAATGTCCAGCAGCTACATTGAGTCAGATCGGGAAAATGTTTGTACCTTTATGTTTGTCTAGTTGTCCATCTCCCTTCTTACGTATGTATTTCTTTCATATTATCTCCTAAAACAGTGAGGTAAAACATCACACCAAATGGTTTGATGAAAAACATTGTGACATTTATAGGAAAAAAAACGTTTAAAATTTCGATTAGTCGATTTTCAGAAGTGTTTAGTCGAGTCTTGGTCGACCAAAGAAAATCTTAGTCGGGGACAGCCCTATAATCTAGGCCTAGTCATATTTTCGTTATCACACGATGACTGACATATTGTCACATTATAAACATCTCTCTCCAAATAGGCTTAATAATTTTATTAGCACCAAATAAATTGAAGTGTATTGCATAGTCGATGTTATAGGTCACGTTTAAAATCATGTCATATTGTATAGTTATATCAGGGCCATGGAAGCATTAATCATTGCATCTGTCCTGAGAGGAAAGCTCCCTAAAAAGGCCAGGTTAGAGGATGCTGGCCCAGAGAAGGTGGCGGAAAGGGTAGGTCCATTAGAGGAGGAGACAGAGGAAGAGACAGTGCAGGTGGAAGATCGCAGCCTTGGTTTTAGTGCTTCCACAATTCTAATGCTGATGCCAAAATGGTATTTTCGATGGCCGGTTTGAACAAAACCTCAACACGAAACAGCTTGTCTCTGGACGGGACATTGTCCTGAATCATGACCCTGAAAATGGCTGGGCTTGAGCCGAACTGTATCAAATGGGAGCCAACACCACATATGATAGGGAGTCAGGTGGCTAAGCGGTTAGGGAATCGGGCTAGTAATCTGAAGGTTGCCAGTTCGATTCCTGGCCGTGCAAAATGACATTGTGTCCTTGGGCAAGGCAATTCACCCTACTTGCCTCGGGGGAATGTCCCTGTACTTACTGTAAGTCACTCTGGATAAGAGCGTCTGCTAAATGACTAAATGTAAAAATGATAAAGGAGTCCAAAAAGGCAACAAACACTTATAATAAACAACACTAGTCACAATCTCTCTCTCTCTCAAATTTACATTTAGTCATTTAGCACTCTCTTATCCAGAGCGACTGGCCACTCCCTATTAAGCCCCATTGTACCGAATTTTGTTGCAGTTCCACCAGAGTTCCACTAGGAGTGATCGTGGTCGAGTGCAGAATGAATGGGAGTCTATGGAGCTAAACGGTTAAATTTGTCTCTTTCACCTGATTGTCGTTGAGAAATCTCAGATTTGATCGTAGTTTTTGCATGTTCAACATGGATTACAGGTCGAAAGTTGAATGAACGAGTACTTATGTCCTTTCGATTTCTTACAGGGCAAGTCGTTGTTGCCCATAACACGCTAGCATTCTGCTAACGAATGCTGATTGGTTAGTGAAGGACTGACTACGACCAGAGATCCCGCTTGATGGCATCCGAAGCAGAACCAGAATGTCAGAGCACTAGCAACATTAGCAACAACATTAGCAAACCAAAACTCTTTCTAGCATGTGTATTGACAGGGAGAACCTGTCAGCTGTGTTGTCGATGCCTCGAGAGAAAAGTGGAATTAACCAGAGCTTGCCGTCAAGCAGTATCTCGGGCCGTACAATGTGTATGACGTCAATGACATTTTAAAAGGCTTTTTAGAACAGGAAGGCGACTTAAAAAAATCCATCACCCAGCGGTGTGTATTTTTTTTGCCTCCCCTTTCGAATTCAGAATTCAAATTACTAGACAATAAATTATATCCTGAGAAAAGTGGATTTTGAGGGGTATAGCTCCATAGACCTCCATTCATTCTGCACTCGACCGTTAGCGCCCTCATATGGAACTAGAGTGGAACTACAACCAGTTCAGAACACCGAAGTTTCCCGATTCTCCGATACAAGCGTCTGCTCAATGAGATGTAACTTCTGACGTCGTTAACCACGTGTTTCTGGTTAAACTACGCGGTAAACTGCTGAGGGAGTTCGGCGCAACTTCCTAGTTTGAGTTGCCCCATCCCAAGCCCCCACCCATCGCCCCTCGGCTTGAAGCAACGGCCCCGGTGGATGTAGGTGGTATTGCATTTACGGTTAGGTTTCCGACTCTTCCCGTCGTTTTTATTCTATTAACTCCAGTCAACATTTACAAAACTATCTCCCCCAATAATTTTTGTTCGATTCTCGAACCTGGCTTGAAAGTTTGAAACCAATCCGAAATGGGTAAACTATCACCCCATTTATTTGCCTACGTCAATAAAAGTTGCCTGCAAATGTGCTCGCGGATACTAACAGCACAAAAGTTCACATTGGCCGATAGCCGATTTACATTGAGCTGAATGAGCCATAGACTTATATTGAATGAGCACAGGGAGAAATGGCTTGAGTTGCCTGCCTTGTTGTAGCAAGTTTAGCACATCGTTGTCACACATAGGCCTACATGAAATGTTGTTAATATAGTTTATTCCCGTTATTTTAAAACAGATTTGATTTTTCATAAAAACGTTCATGACATGATGGCAAATATATTATGTTAAGCGCGAGCATAGATTGTTGACATGTCTATCTGAAGCAAAGACGAAGATGAATACTTTAACTGTTAACCACAATAGGAAATGATATATATTTAAATAATATTAGTCTTGCCTTCAGAAGCTTTTGTTAAACACACCCATTATTCTTTTTTTGATCGTGTCATCAAGCCAGACTGCTTTTTTCTATGAATATGCCCCTTTCAAAGGCAAATGTTCAATAAAGTATATTTTAGACACACTTCTCGAGCTTTTATTTATTACATTATTAACACGTCTTGTTAGATCACGTTATATCCATTAATAGACGTTTGGTTTTCTAGGTTGAACATATAAAACACAGGTCACATTTCGAAACTGATGTGAAATTGAAGGCAGTGTGAATTTCGTGGCATTTCGTTTGAATATAAAGTTGACAGTAAACTATGGTAAGTCTGCATTATGGAAGATTTCGGTTACCAAAATAACTATTACGTTTTCTTTGCCTGGCGAGAACAACGACGGAGCTGTTCATGTTAACAGTTTATTTCATCCGATACAATGCGTTGGAAATCATACTAATATCACGAAGAAAAAAAGCAACATATGTGATGAGTTCCATCTAGAATAGCCCTATATTTAGCCCTATAGCCTATTTCTAAAAAACAAGTGAAAGGAATACTATACAGTGACAGAATACATTTCCGTTAAGTTTGCATCATGTGTCTGATTCTTATCGGACTTGTACCCCATTCTGCCCATAGATTCTGCAACTGCAATGCCTTAGCTCACATGCTCGTAACCATATAAATCTATGCTCGCGACTGGTTGTCGCAAAGTATGACGTGTACAGCTAGTTGCAAGCGTGCACGAGGTCTCGGAGCTAGGGAAAAAAAGAGCCACTGTTTAAAGCTAGACCGGAAGACACGGAAGTGGAAAGATGGCCGCGTCCAGTCTCGCGCTCTCGCTTGCCTCACTGCGCCACTGAGCACTTTTCATAGAAATGAATGGGGACGCCATCTTGGAAGACAAAAGTAGCTTACTCTAGTTATATTAACTCTATGGCCCCATCCAAGCATACAGCAAACATTTCCGCTGTGACATTAATGATTGATGAAGATGATTGGTTGAGGATTTTTCAGTGTAAAAAGGTTTCTAATATTTCCTTTCAGTTATCATAATAACTGTAGATTATGATTACTGAAGGGAAAGGGCGGTCGGTAAATCCCACGCACGCGCAGTAGATTTCAGTAGCTCTCGTGAAAGTCACATTCCATCTGAGTGCAGCGACTAGCAGGAGGCGTGCCTCAAAATTAGCATGTCTCCCGCTGCATATACCGGGTAACCAGCCGCTGCTCTCCTCAATAGTTTCTGAGAAGCAAAGATACTTGACCATGCCTGAGCCAGCAAAGTCCGCGCCCAAGAAGGGCTCCAAGAAAGCCGTTTCCAAGACCGCCGCAAAGGGCGGCAAGAAGCGCAGAAAGTCCAGGAAGGAGAGCTACGCCATCTACGTGTACAAGGTACTGAAGCAGGTCCACCCCGACACCGGCATCTCCTCCAAGGCCATGGGAATCATGAATTCTTTTGTCAACGATATTTTCGAGCGTATCGCCGGAGAGTCGTCTCGCCTGGCTCACTACAACAAGCGTTCAACCATCACCTCCAGGGAGATCCAGACCGCCGTCCGCCTGTTACTCCCCGGTGAGCTGGCCAAGCACGCCGTGTCCGAGGGCACCAAGGCCGTGACCAAGTACACCAGCTCCAAGTAAACGGGCTCTCCTTGAAATTTACCCCAAAGGCTCTTTTAAGAGCCACCCACTGATCTCTAAAATTGAGAAAGGTCCATCACATTTGCTTTAAAATGTCTTCCTGTATTTATATGAACCAACTCCTGACCTCTGAACAGGGACAGGTTATTCTACTCTTTGCAGCCGAAAGCGTGTATTCTGCAAACCAATACGACAGTAGTGTTTGTTTCAATATCTTACATTTATGCATTTAGCAGACGCTTTTATCCAAAGCGACTTCCAAGAGAGCTTTACAAAAAAGCATAGGTCACTGATCATAACAACGAGATAGCCCCAAACATTGCGAGCAGCCAAAACTTATTTGAGTATATTGTGAAAAACCAAATAAGTGCCAAAGGGAAGAACCATAAGAGCATGCAATTAAACAAGTTACAATTAAACAACATGAAACTCAAAAGTGCAAGAGTGAACCTGTAAAAAAGAAGACAAAAACAACAGTCAACAGTAAAAGATTTCACAGCGAGTACAATAATTTAAAACCGTCACAACTAACCAACAGGAGCAACAAGTCTCTCAATACGAGTCATTGTGATCCTGGAGGAAATTAACATCAGGTCCAGCCAAGCATTCCTAAGTGCCGTTGTACTCCCGTCTTGAGCGTCTTGAGCCTTTGAGATGAGGAGCGGGGTAACATGGGAGTGTCTGGGTAGATTGAAGACCAGACGGGCTGCCGCATTCTGAATCCTCTGGAGAGGGCGGGTTGCGCATGCTGGGAGACCGGCGAGCAGCGAGTTGCAGTAGTCCAGCTTTGAGAGGACAAGTGCTTGGACTAGCAGCTGGGTGGAATGCTCAGACAGGTATCTCCTGATCTTCCGGATGTTGTAGAGGGTGAATCTACACGACCGGGAGACCCATCTTAAGCACAGTGCAATAGGAACATCTCGATTCCTCAACAATCTTAACGTTGTATTTACAGTATGTGGCCTGTGTAGCCCAGGTTAATATGGACGACAAGCCTAAGTGAATTAGATATAAATGATCGATACATTTGCTTATCAGATCATTTTTTCATTGTATGTAAATATTCAATACGTGCATACAATGGCTCTTTTTTTATTATTAGTAACCACTTTTGCAGCTGTGTAGTTCAACGCAACTTCAGCGTCCTGTGGAAAGGCGCGAATGGAGACAAACATATCTCAAAACAAGAAGGCTACAATGAAGTTTAGGATTTGAGTTGAATGTAAGCGAGTTGACAAACAGTAGACAAAACGAAACCCAAAACGATGGAAACTTATATCTGAGGATCCATGGATAAAGACTTCTGAATTGGATATCCTGGTTGGTTCTAGCTGTTGAAGACTTGTCAACGGTCATCATCACTCTCCTCAGCGGCTCGTCATCTGCAGCATCGTTGCTGTCTGGACTTGTAACCAAAGGGGTGGGAGGGAACTGAGGTCTTTCACAGGGGGACTTCAAACCTGAGATCTCAGTGGATGGTTGTTTTTTATTAGTTGTTCGGTCAAAATTACCATAAAGTGCCTTTGAGACATCACAATTTACAAAATAAAAAAGAGATTTTCCATTTAACTTCATGTGTTGTATTAAGAGGTCATAGAATGATTTTATAGGGTATTTCACACTGTTCCTTAAGGTCTCCAAATATGGTATGTAACATTGGGTACGTAAACATGGCCCGGATGCTGTTCTATGTGACCTAATGCAACCGTGTGAAATAGCCCTAGAATGAAACAAGAGGTTACTCATAGTAGTCCCCTCAATGTACAGTAAGAATAATTTGATACTGAAATATACAGAACAGAAGTTACACAGGGGTGCATTTCAGGACAGGGCTGTCTTGCGGCTGCCAAGAAATGAAGCAACAGCAAAAAATATTTGCTTTCAACCTAATTCCAGAATCCTGCTTTCTTGACTTTTCTAGATCTCTGTGTTTGGTCACCCAGTATTTAAGACTACTGAACTGACTTCCGAATATACTAAACTGACTTCTGGATATAGTGAACATTTTCTCACACTTACATTCTCTAAGCTTACTCATCCTTATAAGACTTGAGCATTTCATGAGTGTGTAAATGTGTTTCCCATGCATCTGTGCGAGCATTTAATGTGTGTGTATGTACGTTTTCAGTAGCCTATATGAATGAGTGTTTGAACATTTCACATGTGAATGTGTTTCATAAGTTTGTGGATATAATGTGGATGTGAGTTTTCAGCTGTATGGATGTGTGTGTGAACGTTTCATATGTGTATGCATTTCATATGTGTTTGTGTGAAGACTGTCTGAATAATTTCCTGTCCCCTCATACAAACAGGCTATTAGGAACGAAAGACAACCACTCTAATGAAATAAATGAAAAGTCCTTACGACTCATACATTCCCCATCACCAACAACATGGATATTAACATGTACTGGATCTGAGGAGTCCGGCTCATACTGAGCAGGCCAGGTAGACCAGACACACACCATCCACGGAATACAATACACTGTGTTTTGTATCCCCCAAAAGAGACCAGTTTAAAGCACCTGGTACCCCAGCTGCGTATTCTAAAACAGTTACGTTTCTTGACAGATTATTTGGCTCACTGGAAAACGTGTTCTCGTTTTGCACGACTGCCGTTTTAAATACTATTGGGGGCAAATGGCACAGACAACACGGTGCGCAGAGCTCCCTCCGCGAGGCCAACGGATTTATTGGTTTTACCAAAATTATTTACAAATATTTACAAGTGCATGTTTAAAAAACTTCCACCACAGTTCACCAGTGCAAATAATATACAAAATTACACCTTTACCCAGTGACAATTACATCCAAAGAACACATCAATATATCACCAGTGTTGGCCCTTCCTGCGCCAACCTAGAAACCCTCCAAGAAAGCGAGGAAAAACTCCTCACAAAAACTCTTTAGAGAAAATCTCGAAGAAACCTCGGGAGGAGCCATTCGAGGGGGTATCCCCTCCTCCAGGGACGGTTGGGGGTGCTGCAGGTTGGGCCGAGTCCAGGTGCAGTGCCAGTGTCCTGTATATGTGGTGAGGTTGTCTGTAGTGTCCAAGCAGATAGGGTGGGGTGTGTGGGTGGGGAGGTTGCAGGGTCCGCACATGCAGCGTCTTCTTGATGAGAGGGGGGGGGGGGGGGGGTGTTGTCCTTGTACCGGGAGTGGGCGGGGGAGGTGTCCTTTTCGGGAGTCCAGGGGGGAAGGTTCCAGGTGCTGCAGCTGGTATGCCGGAGAGGGGTGATGACCGGTCTTTGGGGGTTGCCGGGGGCTGCTGCCGGGATGATGTTGGCACCTGGGACCCTGTGAGGTGAGGGGGAAAAGGTGGAGAGGGGAGGAAAGGAGGGAGTGAAAAGCGGTACTGGGGTGCAGGTGTAATGTGCAGGTGTACTTCCCGTTTGGTGTGGCGGGTTTCTCCTCTCCGGACCCTCGTACTGGGGGCTGGTGTTGGTGCCCCCGGGTCTTCGGGCTTGGTGCCGGAACGGGTGAAGTGGGGGGTGAGTGGAGTGGTGGCTGCCAGAAGGTGGTGATGGTGGTGGGGGCGATGAGGTTGTTGAACGGGGGAACGCCGCCGGCCTTCGGGGACGGAGGACGGGGTGTGGAGCTGGTGTGGTGGCGTGGTAGACCCTGATGTTCCTTGTCTCCCATATCGCCCGCTTGACGGCGCCGACGGTCCTCCCCTGATGTTGTAGGCGCTGTAGGCGTTGTAGGCGGGGGGACGTCCAGCCCCCCGGAGGACCGAACGGGATGTTGTCCGCCGCCAAGCGAGGCAAGCTGGTGTTCCTGTAGAGGGAGACAGAGGGAACAAACAGGGCCCAGGCCCGCCTGGGGCCGAGCCTGGTACGGGCTATGTGCCGATGATGCATGGATTCTCTGGTGGGGGGACAGCCGTGAGCGAGTGATGTGGGTTTGTAGATGGTCATGGTGATTGTGATTGTGATGGTGTTGCGGGTCTGGCTATTTCTGTGGCGATGATGAGGAGGTTCCTGATGGCCTCCTCTGTTTTTTCTGGGTAGGACACCTCCCCCTGGTTGCCCACGGCTTTGTCGTCCCCCCACTGACTGCCTGGTGGTGGAGGCCTGGCTGGCACGGAGGGTCCTTTGGTGGGCCGGGGCTGGCTGGTCTGGTCCTGTGTGGGTTCAGAGACTGCTGTGATGGATTGGTGTCTGGACCTGGGGGTACGGGGACGTGGGGGGAGGGGGGGGTGGGTGGAAGGGGGGGAGGGGGGAGGGTAGGAAGGAGGGGGGGAGGGGGGGGGGCCTGGAGGTTTTGGTGGTGGTTTCGGGGGGGAAGGAGAGTCAGAGTCCGGGGTGGAGTCGTCTTGGGAGGTTGCCGTGACGTTATGGCGCTTCCTCTTTAGAACGACCGTGTTCAGGTCGGTGGGTGGTGTGCTGTCCTCATTGAACAGTGACTGGGAGTGTGGGGGTAAGTCCTTTGGAGTGATGATCCCTACCAGGGCCGGCTCCCTTACGGTCACCGGTCTGGCAGGGGTGGATGTGAGGATCGGCAAGTATATTGGGGAGGTTATGTCGGTGGAGTCAGAGTCGGTCCCAGGTATGTTTGTCATGACGGGTGTTGACTGGATAGGGGTGGGTAGGTCTGTCTGAGAGTCTGGTGAGTCCGGTAGTGTTGTTGGGGTTGAGACTGCCCCCAGTGGTAGGGAGAGGGGAGGGATGTCGGTCGGGGGTTTGGGGAGAGGGGAGTCAGGGACCGAGTCTGAGTCAGTGATGATGAGAAGAGGGGATATGGAAGAGTCTGAAGTGGGGGAGGGGGGGGGGGGTCCGGGGTAGGAGTGGGGGAAGTCGGTGGAGGACGGTCGGCCTGCTCCGTCTGGGGTGGAGGGGGGTCGGCCTGCTCCGTCTGGGGTGGAGGAGGGGCGGCCTGCTCCGTCTGGGGTGGAGGTCCAGGCGGTGCTGTGGTGGTGGTAGCGGCAGCGGTGGCCGCCCTCCTCGTTCTGCTGGCGTAGGATTGGGGGCAGTCTCTATAGAGGTGTCCCTGAAGCCCACACAGGTTGCAGGGGCGTGTGTTAGTGCACTCTGCAGAGGGGTGTTCCCCTCTGCAGATGCGACAGATGATCCTCGTGCAGGCCGCGGCGAGATGTCCCAGGTGGCCGCAGATCCTGCACAATTTGGGCATGCCATAATAGTGGACGGTGCCCCTATGGTTCCCCAGGTTGATGATGCTGGGGATGTGCTGGACACCGCCCACCGCTGAAGGATCCGGTGTGAGCTGGACCAGCCATTTCCGTGCCCCGGTCCACACTCCATCTTCATCCAGGACCCTCCTCGCTCCAGAGTTGACGCGGGCCAACGGCGATGATTTGAGCCGGCCACATCATAACATAGAGTGCCTCCGGTCCACATACCGTTTTATTTTGAACATTGAAAAGGCTGCTTGCTGCCCGATTTACTTCTAGACCGCAGCTCAAATCCAACAGGGATTTTTACCCCGTTGTTTACCGGGAGAAAACACAAGTGCCGACGGAGAGCAGCAACAGAGAGAAGCAGGGTTGGGGGTTGAGTCTACACAGTTCTCATGTCGTATTTAAACCCAGCCCTCTGATCGCCGCAACGCTACACAGCAGAGAGCAGCCTCGCACATTCATTCGCACACGTCACACGAGTGTTTTAGACATGGCAGAAGTCGCTCCAGCTCCCGCTCCTGCCAAGGCACCCAAGAAGAAGGCGGCAGCCAAGCCCAAGAAAGCTGGACCCAGCGTTGGCGAGCTGATCGTCAAGGCGGTGTCCGCTTCCAAGGAGAGAAGCGGCGTGTCCCTGGCAGCGGTCAAGAAAGCCTTGGCGGCCGGCGGCTACGACGTAGAGAAGAACAACTCTCGCGTCAAGATCGCAGTGAAGAGCCTCGTCACCAAAGGAACCTTGGTCCAGACCAAAGGAACAGGCGCTTCTGGCTCTTTTAAGATCAACAAGGAGGCGGAGGCCAAGGCAAAGAAGCCCGTTAAGAAGGTCGCCGCTCCGAAAGTCAAAAAGGCAGTCGCCAAGAAACCCGTTGCTGCCAAGAAGCCCAAGAAGGTGGTTGCTAAGAAACCCGCGGCTGCCAAGAAGTCACCCAAGAAGGTTAAGAAGCCCGCGGCAGCCAAGAAGGCAACCAAGAGCCCCAAGAAGGTGAAGAAGCCCGCAACACCCAAGAAAACAGCCAAGAGCCCCAAGAAGGCAACTAAGGCAGCCAAGCCCAAAGCCGCCAAGCCCAAAGCGGCCAAGGCAAAGAAACCAGCGCCTAAGAAGAAGTAAATCCTTCGTTCATGTCCGTATCTCAAAAAAGGCTCTTTTAAGAGCCACCCACCTGCCCTGAAAAGCGCATGTCCATGTTGTGCCCCTGTACCAAACACTTTCACATGCATGATGGTGTTTCATCACGTTCAGTAAATTTGTAGCGTCGGAGTCTATGGACATTTTATTACATTTAGTCATTTAGCAGACGCTCTTATCCAGAGCGACTTACAGTAAGTACAGGGACATTCCCCCCGAGGCAAGTAGGGTGAAGTGTCTTGCCCAAGGACACAACGTCATTTGACGCAGCCGGGAATCGAACTGGCCACCCTTCAGATTACTAGCCCGACTCCCTCACCGCTCAGCCATCCTGACTCCTTAGATAAAGACCGACTATGTTGCAGACTTAATTTCCTCGGTCTCAGAACTGAGCGACATGATTTTTCATAGAAAACAAAGTAGCTAGCCAGTACCAGAGGTAGAAGTGATACTTGTTACGCGTCCGCCACAAATCGATGATCAGATACAAAAAGCAAATTAACCCGTTCTATTTCGTGGAGCTCCGCCCCATAGGGGAGCTCTGCTCCTATTGGTTTACCCGCTGCCTCGCTCATTCTATTTCGTGGAGCTCCGCCCCATAGGGGAGCTCTGCTCCTATTGGTTTACCCGCTGCCTAGTGCAGCTAATGACTGAAGACCGAAAAGTATACACACCTGTCACTCACACAGGTGCCCTATATAAGGGGGTGACAGCTGTCACTCGTCCTACCAAAAAATTCAGCACGGGTTGTTCTGAATTTTGAGGGGTGTAGGAGTGGAGGAGATTTGTGAAGCAGCGTCTTGGTCGTCGCCTTCACCATTTGTGCGATATTATCTGTTGGACGTTTCATCCTCATCTTTTGCGCATTCTGTCCTCAGCATGGCTGGTGGATCAGGTGTAGCGAGATGACAACTCGCGAGGTTCTTCTGGGCCCTAGATGCGAGTTGTTCTTGATGTTGGGTATATCGCCAAAATGTGGGACATCATTCTCAGTTGAGATGTCTATACTGTATGTGTTCTGTTGCCCCTCCAGCTTAGCTGTTGTGCAGGCGAGAGGACCGACAGGAATTTGTGATAACTCTCTCCTGTTTTCACCCTGGACGGCTATCTGTGTCACAGTAGCGGCCTGACCGGGAGGACAGACCCTGTGTATTATTATATCAGCAGGTCTGTCCTCGGTGCCTTGTGAGATTATGGGTCTTTTTAGATCTAGTCTCGCTGGGGGTATATCTGGCCTCGCTCGCTCCGCCTAAACCAATAGGAGCAGAGCTCCCCTATGGGGCGGAGCTCCACGAAATAGAACGATAGTTAATGGAGGTAACTCCAGTTCTATGAGTGGAGCGGAGCCCCATAGGGCTGCAGGCCCAGCTCGACTTGTTCAACCCGGCTGTATTTAATACTTTTGGGAGGACGAGTGACAGCTGTCACCCCCTTATATAGGGCACCTGTGTGAGTGACAGGTGTGTATACTTTTTGATCTTCAGTCATTAGCTGCACTAGGCAGCGGGTAAACCAATAGGAGCAGAGCTTCCCTATGGGGCTCCGCTCCACTCATAGAACTGGAGTTACCTCCATTAACTATCGTTATCTCCTTCCGGAGCGCAGATCGCTGCCCCCTGGGCGAGGAACACGGCCGCCGACGTCATCCTCGCACGAGAGATGCTTCCACGGCAGACAGTCCCTCTGTCTTCCCTGTGGACAGCTTCGTGACCGCTGCCATGAGCAGGGCGGCGTTGCTGGAAGAAGCTGCCGCCTGCGCTCCCCACATGTAGACCTTATCGGCCAGAGAGGCCGTCAGCCTGTCACGTGGGCTTGGCAGGGTCGCCTTCTTGCTGGTCGACCAATCGCTCGCTCCCGGAACCAGGTACGCTACCAGCGATGGTTCCAGGGGCGGGGGGCCGGTTTTCATAGCCTCCAGCATCCCGTCCACCCGGGGAAAAAGGCAGAAGCGCCTTCACCGGCGCGTTGGCTGCCAACGGCTGCCTCCACATAATTTGCCAGTTTAGGCATTGCGGGGCAGGCTGGACGGGCCGGTCTGGACCTCTTAGCATAGGGTCCGACATCCCATGGGTCGTCCTGCTCCACAGGAGGGGAGACCGGCATGGGGACACCCATAATGTTCGCTGCATGGGCTATCAGGATGGGGAAGTCGGCGCTCCTGGAAAGAGGAGAGGAGGCGGGAGCCGGTTCCTCGTCCTCCTCTGAGGCCGAGCTCAACACGCCCCCTGCTCCCTCAGAGACGGAGAGGGGGGTCGAGCAAGACGTTCTGCAGGAACTCCTCCACAGGAGGGTCCTGCCCTAGAACAATCTCGCCAGCCACCTCGGGAAGGCCTAGGTCCACGTCCGCGAGGGGCTCTTCCACCTGGAAGTACTGGTGACGCTTACGTCTCTCTGTTTCAGAGAGCCTGGCGCACTCAGCACAATCCGGGGGATTCACCAGGCCGTCTCTGGCGTGCCGAGGTCCCAGGCACACAAAGCAAAATTCGTGGCGGTCCCCTTCGGCCTCCAGATGACGGCACCAGCACTGAGCTCTTAAAAGAGCTTTGCGCGGTGGCATGGAAAAACTCATTTTACTCTTTTAATCTCGTCAAAATTCTGAATTTTTTGGGAGGGAGAGTGACGGCTGTCACCCCCTTATATAGGGCACCTGTGTGAGTGACAGGTGTGTTTACATTTTGATCTTCAGTCATTAGCTGCACTAGGCAGCGGGTAAACCATTAGGAGCAGAGCTCCCCTATGGGGCGGAGCTCCACGAAATAGAACAAAGAGAGGTGAGGAGGGGAGGGAGACAAGACGACCAAACGCGCCTTCTGCGGGAGAGAATGGCTCCACCCCCGAGTTTGTCGCCACCTACGATTGGATCAAGTCCCGACCGACATTGTGACCAATGAAAGCCGTTTACCGTCAGCTAGCCTATAAAGTTTGTGCTCCGACAGACGCTCATCATTACTCGTTTCAAACAGATATATCACGAAGATGAGCGGAAGAGGAAAAACCGGAGGCAAAGCCAGGGCTAAGGCCAAGACCAGGTCATCCCGCGCCGGGCTCCAGTTCCCCGTGGGTCGTGTTCACAGACTTCTCCGCAAGGGCAACTATGCTCAGCGTGTGGGAGCTGGCGCACCCGTCTACCTGGCAGCCGTGCTCGAGTACCTCACCGCTGAGATCCTTGAGTTGGCCGGCAACGCGGCTCGTGACAACAAGAAGACTCGTATCATCCCCCGTCACCTGCAGCTGGCCGTCCGCAACGACGAGGAGCTCAACAAACTTCTCGGTGGCGTTACCATCGCTCAGGGTGGAGTGCTGCCCAACATCCAGGCGGTGCTTCTCCCCAAGAAGACCGAGAAGGCCGTCAAGGCCAAGTAAAGACTAAGCCTCAGTCTCACTTTACCCAAAGGCTCTTTTAAGAGCCACCCACTACACTCTTCAAAAGCGCATTGTCTTACAACTCTTAAATGAAAGCTACATTATACATCACACAGAATAAGACTAGTCGCCACACTGGAACCACTTAATTAAGTTCCGCCACTAAATAAACCTAAGTGGTTTACTTTGCTGTTCAATATGCACGTCACGTCTGCAAACGTTGTAGAAGCGGGTGCATCCCTTACAGAAATAGTCTGGAAAAGGCTCAATTGATTTTGGTCAATATGCACGGCAACTTTACATATTTGAATGATTGTATTCATGTACGGGTTGTCTTTGGTGGGAACACGCTCTCAGTCACAAGCACGATCTTGAATGCAGAAATGAGTTTATTATTTGAAACATTCATTAATCGCCTACTTGCCCGCCACCGCGCAGCGGTGCAACGGAAGGAGGATGAGGGCGGAGCCAGAAGGTTTCAAATGTGGGCGGGAACTGACCTCCGTCCCCGTGTCCAATTGCCAACGGAGAAGGTGTCGACGGTTTGCCAATCAGTCTGCTCGGGAGAGAAGTCCAATCAGCGGACGACAAGCCGACCATATATACTTCCTTATCCTTTCTGCCAAGACTTACTTCAAACTCGTCGACGAAAAGACAAGTATAATGGCAAGAACCAAGCAGACAGCTCGTAAATCTACCGGTGGCAAAGCCCCGAGGAAGCAGCTCGCCACCAAGGCCGCTCGTAAGAGTGCGCCAGCCACCGGTGGCGTGAAGAAGCCCCATCGTTACAGGCCCGGGACCGTGGCTCTGAGAGAGATCCGTCGTTACCAGAAGTCCACCGAGCTGCTCATCCGCAAGCTGCCTTTCCAGCGCCTGGTGAGGGAAATCGCCCAGGATTTCAAGACCGACCTACGTTTCCAGAGCTCCGCTGTCATGGCTCTGCAGGAGGCCAGCGAGGCTTACCTGGTCGGTCTGTTCGAGGACACCAACCTGTGCGCCATCCACGCCAAGAGGGTCACCATCATGCCCAAGGACATCCAGCTGGCCCGCCGCATCCGCGGAGAGCGCGCCTAGACCGTGATCATTTGATCTCGAAAACCACAAAGGCTCTTTTAAGAGCCACCTCACTGTTTAAACGAAAAGACAAATGTTTTCCTAGTCAAAACGTCTTACTCGTGCTGTAATGTTTGTTTTTATAAGCAGCAGTTCTCATATGAGGGAAGAGGAGAGGTTGAGAGAAGGAAAGCATGTGGTGGGAGGCCATAAGCGAGGGAAGACTGTCAAACAGCAGGCTGCAGTTAACAGCCTCTACTGATAAGCTGCTCTGTAATTAACAGTTACTCTGATAACCACTACACAAAGGGAATGTCGTCCTTCCAGCATGGGACTAAGCATAAAAATACTTAATGACATCATATTGAAGAGTATTATAACGACGCAGTTCGAACCTAGACTTCGAAGAGCTGGCTAATACTTTAGTGGGTGTGTTCCTTTTGGTATTAACACTGTTTTCAAGGAATTAAAAGGACCGGCAGCCCTCAACTGACACGAGACAGAGTACACAGAATACTTTAGTGAACTTAATATAAAGCAACCAACTGAAATGTCAAATACTTCTGTATATTTAGAGATAGGAGGTAATCATATACAGAAAAGTCATCATATTGCTATCTGATCTTGGTTCTGACCAATATGGAATCCAGCATTTATAAAACATGGAATCTCAATTTCAACCACAACTCAAAGTTGGTAAAGAACATTTCAGGTGTTACAGTTCAGTCCATGTGTGATGAGTTTGTACTTTCAATCCTGAACTCTGAGCAGAATCAATACATTCATAGTATTTAGTGTATAGTACAGTCTCCCATCACAGAGAGGAGGGGGGGGGGGGGTCACCTGCTGTTCTAGTGCCTCCTGGTATGTTGGTGCCCTCCTCTCCACAGGCTCCACCCTTCCCAGGCTGGTGGTCCTGCTCTCTCTAAAGGGAGGTCCACGCTCAGCCCAGGGACCCCTGCCCTCGGCCAGGTGGTGGCCCATGTACACCCCTCTCCACCCCTCAGTCAGAGTGGAGTGGCATTCTCTAATCCCTGCTCTCCTCTCTCTGTGTGTGTGTGTGTGTCCCCCTTCCCCCCCCACCACACACATCCCTTGTGGTGTGGGGGGTTTGAGCTGTCAGCACCTGCCTGGTCGTCGGTCGGCCAACGCTGGACCTGGTCGCGAGTCTCCCGGTCCTGTCCTACATCTATAAAGATTGAACAATCGATTTTTGTGTTTAAAAACCCATTGACACTGTATGACTATGTTAAGCCTGTGTTCTGCTCCTCTCTCTCACCAACCGTCTCTGGAGGAGGGGATCCCTCTCTGAATTGCTCCTCCCAAGGTTTCTTCCATTTTTTCTCCTGCTGAGAGTTTTTCTGGGAGTTTTTCCTTGTCTTCCTTGAGGGTTTAGGTTGGTTGAGGGGCAGTTCTAGGGGCGTATGTGAAGCCCTCTGTGACATGCTTGCGTGTAAAAAGGGCTATACAAATAAATTTGATTTGATTTGATTTGAGTGGAGGGATCTCTTCTGAGGGAGGCACCATACTCCTAGGGAAGAGAGAAAAGAGTTCATGTGTGAGGAGAGATACATTTAAAAATACATTGTCACGCTACAAATGAGGAGCAATTCACAGATCAGTTTTCCTCTCACACCATCTCTGCCCCACCTGAGCCACAAGGGGGCGCAACAATTTACACATCTAGCAATGTGCAAACTTGTTTCCTCAAATGGAAACATGTGGACACACACAAACTCATACACTTACCTTGTGCATTTTAACATTTATTTAATTCATTTTTTACAACCACTTAGTAACATTCAAGAAATAGGGTCTAATCCATTTAGGAAAATATAGTAACATACTTCTCTGGATTGTGTTCAATTCATCGTTCTATTACATTACAAAATGACAACAAAAAAATAAGAATTGGAGATTACTGTGAACATGAAACTTGAAACTAGGTATGTTAAAATGAACTGAAGTCATGAACAGTAAATGAATGTACTTAAATCCAGTATAAACATGATGATTCAGAGGCAGGTCACAAGGCCTCATGCACCCAGCCAGCATCTTCTCCTTGTCACTCCCTCTTGGCCTCAAAGACCTTAGAGCACCACAAGTCAGAGCTGTAGTCAGTGTGAACAGCCTGTCTATGAACAATCATGTCCTCAGTTCTCATAACTCTCACCTGTCTTTATCTGGGTAAGTAAACAAACATATAATGGAAGGTATAGAATTTATGAGAATTTATGTTGAGGAAACAAACAAAAGGTTACCTTTGAATGATTAAATCTCTTTCTCTCTCTGTGTCCCAGTCAGTGAATGCGGTACTCTACAGGTGGTTGGTGTTGAAGGCCAGAATGTGACTCTGCCGTGCAGATATGATGCCGTCTATCACGGAGTTCTTCGCATGTGCTGGGGGAGAGGAGCGCTTTCATGGAGAGCTTCCAGTTGTGACGACCAGATCCTCTCCAGTGATGGATCAGCAGTAACAAGCAGAACCTTCATCAGGTATCTGCTGTCTGGAGACCTGAAGCAGGGTGACATATCGCTGACCATCCTCAACACCACAGAGAGAGACGCAGGGCTGTACAGGTGCAGAGTGCATGTACCAGGCTTGTTCAACGACCATAAGAGTGAAGTCAGGTTGACTGTGGAGAAAAGTAAGGAACTTTTGCTGGGGTTTTCTAGGCAATGGATAGTCTTAGCTGTTACTGCTGAAATGTAGTTACATGCCTTCTAGATAGTTTCAATGGTTCTTACAATATCTTATTGCTTCTTTTGTGCAAACCTGTAGCATCAGAATAGATAGATCATGTACACTTTGTCAATGGAGAATCTATGTTGAGGAAACCTGTACAGAATAATGTGTTTTTATAATTAGATTTCACGTTGGTGCTATTGGACTATATGGTGCACTGGTCAGATGAATAGATAGTATTAGCTGTTACTGCTGAAATGTAGTTCCATGACTTCTAGACCGTTTCAGTGGTTCTTACAATATCTTACTGCTTCTTTTGTGCAAACCTGTAGCATCACAAGCTTCAGAGCTGAAGCAGAAGGCCGTCCTGATAAAAACTCCCGACAAAATTGTTCTCATTGATTGTGAATCTCAAAATGTTCCTTCGAGCTACGTGCAGTGGTACAGTCAGAAAGACGGTGAGCCTTTAAAAAGGGTCGCGATTATTGCAACCAAAGATCTGAGAACACCGGAAATGCAAAAAAAGAATACAAATTGGATCACTGAGCCTGGATTTGACCAGGTCTCAGTAGAAAAAGCAGGAAATAACTACCTTCTAAAGATTGTTAATTTAAAGATAACCGACTCTGCTACCTACTACTGTGCCTACTCGGATTATCACAGTGCAGACCACATTGCACATCCTGTGACAATAATTGTCTTTACAGGCACTTTGCTACTGCTGCCAACTGTTTGGAAAATGCAGTAGGGATGAACATTTCAAGCAGAAGTGTTTATTGATTATCAATGGGAGAAGTCCTATAGTTAGCTTCACAGGAACAGTAACCATGGTGGAAAGGGGACTTGCAAGTGTGGAGGCAGGATACTTTGTATTTATTCAGATTTGCAACAATACCTACATTCATTGACATTTTGCATGTTGCACGGTTTGGTGAACCAACTAATTTAAATTGAATTCTTCCGGAATCACAAATATCTAGCTTGTTGGTACCATAACTGGCTAAAGCAGTGTTTCTGAACGGTTGTTGTTGTGTGTGTGAATGAGAGGACCCTAGGTCAATCCCTGGAATGGGAAAATTAGGACGGAAGCAATATTAATGAGATGACACGTCACACATTCCCCTACTTTGTTACTGGGGAGACATTATGGTGTAAATGATTGCAGAGGTCTTTCTTACCACACCATCTGCTATCAGACTGTTCAGTGCATCCTCTGTCTGACTGGAAATGATGGACCTTGTCAGCTAGGTGAGTGCTAAAACTTACAAACTGCACAGGAGAGGAACATTCTTCACACATACAGTAGGGTGGTTCCTGTAGTCTTCCTATAATGTGCCATAACGTCAGGGCTGAAGAGGAACTGTGAGAACCAAAATAGATGGAGGATTGTATTTCATACCGGCTCCTTGTACAGGCTTGATTGTATGTACAGGATCTGTACCATCTACACAGAGAATGGTTCTACCTCCTCCTGACTGTGAATAAGCTTCATTTGTAACTTTTCTGTTGCTTGTGGTCATTCCAGGCAGAGCTTGATGGTCCCCACCCTCTTTCTTCATCCAGCCCTTCATCCTTGGACCCTGTTTGGCCACTTCAGCAGGTACAACCAAGCTTGCCATGCAGACTTTTTGACATCACGTATGTCACTGTGGAAAACAAGGTGATGGTGTTTGGCTCAGGTACAAGACTCATTGTGACAGGTAAGATCTCATTTCTGTTTTAATGCAAGTTTCTTTCTCTCAACTACAATAGTTTCAATCATGACACATACCCATGAGTATATTATGGTTGTTGCATGAATTAATAAATAACAATTACATTTATTTGTTCGCTATGACATTATCATAACTTTAGTGACTGCCATCTAGATAACTATTTCAACTACCATAACTGAAAGTTCAGGATTGAGCTGTTTGTCATAATAAATTGTCCATACTTTTTGAGAATGTACCTATTGTAATATAAAATCACATTGTTCTTTAAATTAAATTGCATCAATTCCTAATGAAAATGTTTACACCCACAATTGTATTAATTTGTTAGATAATGAAGTCAAATCACCGAAAGTGACCATCTACCCAGCATTTACACATCCACACAATGGGAGGACCACCGTGCTGTGTCAGGCCAGTGACATGTTCCCAGACTTGGTGAGGTTTTCATGGAAGATGGAGAGAGAAGACGGCCGGTTGGTGAAGGTGCCTGAAGCAGAGAGAGAAGAGCTGGAGCAGAGGGAGGACGGAAGAGTGACTAGTGTGATCATCATCAAGAACCAAGAGGCAAAAACAAAAAACTACAGCTGTACTGTAAAGCATGAAGTGGCCAATGTTGAAGACATTCCAAAAATACACAAACAAGGTTTCTCTCCATTCCATTTATGTACCTATTTTGAAGTCTTTAAAGTTAATAGGAGAAAAAATTGGTTCATCTAAAAATATGTATCCCTTCCAATTTAATTTATATTTCTTTATTTTGAAATAACTTTCTATCTGCACAGCTATCTGTCACAGAATTATGATAATGCTCTGGCACATCTGTTTCAGAGGAATCTTCTTTTACCACGACTGCGTCTGCACCAACCTGTCCACCCCAGAATCATACACACGTCTCTCCTGCCGTCCTCGTCCTTGATGGTAGGACACATTTACTATACCGGTGTAAACTGTTTATAAATAGTCAATAATACATATTAATTTTGTCTGTATTTTAATAGCACATATTTTTCACGTATTAATTATGCTTAGATGGATTGATGTAACTGCTATTGGCTTTTATTTCATGGTTAGTAAAAATAAAAACATGTTAGAATACTGTTCATTGAAAAATCTTTTACCAGTACATTTCATGTGCTTTTGTTTCTTAATAAATCTTACTAAAAGGGTATGAAATTCATGATCACATTAATCTGTACATCCCTTATGTTGCCTTAGGAGAAATATAATGATTTGCCTGTAAGTGTCAATGTATGGTATTGTTGGTTTGTTTCCTTTCCAGAACTGTTGCAGTCCATGTGCAGTGTGAACCTGGCCTCTCTGGTTTACACTGTGATGATAGTGAAGAGCTTGGTGTACTGCTGTGGGCTCTCCCTCCTGCTGCTCCTCAGGGACAACAAGGGAAGTCCACCGCACACCTGGAGACATGATCAGTCCACCCCACACCCGGAGACATGATCAGTCCACCCCACACCCGGAGACATGATCAGTCCACCCCACACCCGGAGACATGATCAGTCCACCCCACACCCGGAGACATGATCAGTCCACCCCACACCCGGAGACATGATCAGTCCACCCCACACCCGGAGACATGATCAGTCCACCCCACACCCGGAGACATGATCAGTGCACCCCACACCCGGAGACATGATCAGTTCACCCCACACCTGGAGACATGATCAGTTCACCCCACACCTGGAGACATGATCAGTCCACCCCACACCTGGAGACATGATCAGTCCACCCCACACCTGGAGACATGATCAGTCCACCCCACACCTGGAGACATGATCACTGATCTCTACTGTCATTAACGTGACAATAAATTTAGAGTCTTAATTCTGTTTGTCAAAAATATTTTATGTATTTCTTTCTCTTGACATGTTATACAATAAATACAATAAAATAAATACAACATTTTACAATGAATAGTCAGTGAATATATGTGCATTAAGGGTATATACATTACAAAACTTCCTTAGCATTTAAAAGTAAGACACTGGAAAATATTTGATTAACGAGAGGCCTATACGTATCTGCCTAAAAGGGCTTATATTACCTGAAACAACGTAGAATAAACAGAATTCTAAAAAACAAGAAACATTTAACATCAAGCTTGATGTTAAAGTTATACTTCAGACCATGAAGTATCTATCCATGCTGCTGGCTGTTAGATCCCGTTCAGCAGAATGGTGAAGAGACACTGCAGACTATGACGTCCCTATCCATGCCACTTTCTTATTTTATTTATTCATTTATTATAATTTTTTTGTACAATACATATCCATTGAGAGCATACTGACTGGTGGCATTACAACATGGTTTGGCAACAGCAATGCCCAGGACAGGAAGACACTACAAAGAGTGGTCAAATCTGCACAGCGTATTACAAGGACTGCATTACCATCCATTCAGGACCTTTACAGCCAGCGCTGCAGGAGAAAGGCCAAGAGGATCATTTCTGACCCTAGTCATCCCTGCCACAGGCTTTTCTCCCTCCTGCCTTCTGGAAGGCGATACAAGAGCATAAGGTCCCGTACCAGCAGATACAGGGATAGTTTTTACCCACATGCCATCAGGATGCTGAACTGTCCTTGAAATATCTTTTTGCACTACAATTTATTTTTTGTATTTTTCTCTTTTTTCTACCCTTTTTCTCCATTGTCCAGTATTTCATTTATTTTTTCTCAATGTTGAACGGAAATTGAGCACAAAGAATTTCATTACTGATAAATGCTGGTTATGAGTATATGATAATAAACTTGAACTTGAACTTAAACTATCCAAGGGAATAATTAAATTCATCATGAAATATAAGACTGCTTGAATATTTATATGAAAAGGCTTCTTTTTATTTCCTGAACATATGGTCTAATACTTTATAATAGTTCAGGAGTATACAGTTAATTCAGCTTTTTTAATTAACATGCCTGAGCAACAGGTGTTACCTATGCATAACTTAATTATCTTCAAACAGCTGTTTACAAATGAAGGAATATAAAAAGATAATATTTTACAATACAGACAATTCAACAACATGACAACATGTTAAACAAAGGCCCGTGACATTCTTAGGTAATGCCACTAGATGTTCAAAACAGTCTTCAGGTGATTTGTCTAAAAGGTGCCTTTGAAAGTCAGCACTTGTTTGATGTCATGTACAGTACAGTGCATACATTTAAATAAGCCTATTTAGATATCTTATTGTACAGCTTAACAGCAATACAATATTAAATAAGCGATGCTACTACATATGCTATATATATTCCTACATACAGGTACTCGGATTAGGAATTATTATTAGGAATTAAAATGATTTTGTAATTAATGAAACAAAAAAATAATAACCTCTTTTTATGAAGCTGGCATGATCCGAAAACTTTAACTTTTCATAGTTTCCTTTACTATGGCACATTGATTTGATGCGATGCAGGTGCACGGTATGAAGATGTGGTGGACGAGTTTAGGGTTTCTAATTAAGATGTTTCCGACTTAAACATTCTGTGGCAGTTTAACCGCATCTTGATCAACAGATTTGTTATTATCATTATATAGGCACTATTTTTGTGTGTGTGAAACACTATAAGCACAGGTTACAGCATTTTATGTTTACACCCATAAACGTGCTTGTGTTTAACCAAAGATTAGTGAGTGAGATTGAAAATGCGACATGAAAATGCATACGAATGATCTGTCAGTCAAACTGTGGTTAAACTGCCTCACCATGTTTCCAGGAAGCCACGTCTAATAAGCTATGGCAGCGAAATGACAGGCTGTGTTCTATACACGACACATTGTTGCAAATTATATACATTTAGAATCTTAATTATTTTAAAAATACTGTATTATGAAGTAGTGTCTGGACACTGCAGGCAAAATCATTTCTAATCTTTAATCTCATTATAATTGCATGATCGAATTACATGTGTTTCTCTCTGGCACACATTAGTCAGATGAAACACAAGTGCTGCTGACACTGTTTGAAACCATAAAGACGGAAGATGTGGTAAAAGTGTTTATGGTTTCTAATAAACGCTGACAAGTTACTTACAGGAAACACAATGAGGCCGTTTAACCACAGTTTGATCAAAAGATCATTTATCGTACAGATGAGTTTCAAAGGATGATGATTAGGCTACGATGATGATGATGGTACTAGTTTTTCAAATCAAACTGTTACAACTTTTGACAACTACCCATCTATCACATCACAAAGTGTATTCTAAATCATCCTTCCTTATGAATACACATTTAGAAACATGACTGTAAATACATTTTCCAAATCCATAACTTTCAGCCAATAGTGTTGTGGAAGCTACTACAAAAAAGTGACATCTTTGCATTCACAAGGAAGCTTAAACAGCACTTTATTGTGATATAGTTATTAATAATACTTTATGTATTTAACTTAAATGTTAAAAATGTGTTATCAGTTTATATCTACACTTGCAAATAATATCTCTCCAAAACAGATTCATCTGGAGTATAATGTTGACTTCAATGGCCTAATGCACGTGAAGGATATTGATTACACCTTAACGTAACCTAATGTTCTTACCATAAAATCATTGCAACATGTAATGTAATAGTAGTTGCTCTTCAGTGTAGTGAATAAACCACTAACAGATCGCTGTAAATTATATTATTGTTGCTTGCTTTGCTACAGGTACACTTTTGCACTTTTGAGGTTCATGTTGTTTAATTTGTAATTTGTTTAACTACATGCTCTTATGTTTCTTCCTATTGACACTTATTTGCTTTTCACAATGTATGTTCATGTTTTGGCTACCCACAATGTTTTGGGGCTATCTCGTTTATGATCATTGACCTATGCACTTTTATAAAGCTCTCTCTTGGAAGTTGCTTTGGATAAGGAGTCAGGTGGCTGAGCGGTTAGAGAATCGGGCTAGTAATCAGAAGGTCGCTGGTTCGATTCCTGGCCGTGTCAAGCAGCAACGGCAATGTTGCTACAATGCAGCACTTCACCCTACTTGCCTCGGGGGGAATGTCCCTGTACTTACTGTAAGTCGCTCTGGATAAGAGCGTCTGCTAAATGAATGAATGAATAAATGTAAATATAAACAACACTGTGCAATATTACCATCTTGTGGACGAAACACAGATGACACATGCAGTTCTGGGGGGTATTCCAGAAAGCAGGTTATGTGACATACCCGGGTAAGTTAACTCCCCAGCTGACACTCAGCAGTGTAGCAACATTGCCAGTAGGTTGCTGCAACATTGTGAATCAGCTGGTAACTTACCCGGTTATGTTGCATAACCTGCTTTCTGAAATACCCCCCATGAGAGAGACAAACCTGACCTGGGGTAACCTTTCCTAGTTTGCCTTGCTATCCCATAATCAATTTCCCACACCACCCTTCAAGTAATGTCACAAGATGAAATAAAATAAATACAAACATCATAGTTTTGAACGTATTAAATTAAATTGTCCAAACACTTTTGCTTGCTTAAAATTGGAAGATGAAACACAATTTTTTTTAATTATAAGTTTGTAAAACACATACATATTGAAACAGACAAAAATAAAAGGTCAAATTCTTAACTTCTGCTCCATGTTCATCTTTTAATCGTGTTTTCATGTGTGTTTAGTGTGTAGCAGAAACATCATACTATAGATTACCAATACAGAAATAGGAGAGTGTAAGTGTGTGCAAGACCACCTTCTTGTGGACAAATAAACACAAATAACATTATCTCAATATGGCTCTGCACAGGGGTGTTTTTAGACCCTTTCTACTGGGGCAGGTGCCCCAGTATAAATCTGCTGTGCCTCACTCAAATCTAAAGTTTGAGTTTTAACAATTTAACAATTTACTTTATTAGTCAGTGCATTCATTTAGATTGATAAAAATAAACGCAGTATCCAAATCATCGCTTGTAAAACTGTTTAACCGAAAACACAAACCGATGCACGCAGAATTCCATATCTCTTCTGAGCTTGCAAAATAGCCACTGCAGCACGCACACAGAAATTCAGGTGTCGGACTCAGCACACAAGTCAGAATTGAGGTAGGCTAAGAAAACATTACAAAACTAAAGATAGGTTTCTAAATGATAGGCCTACCGATCATCTTATTTTGACTAAAACATAAAAACAATAATACATGAATCAAAAAAAAACTGTATTTACGCTCAATTGAATGCGGAAAAAATTTGCATTATTGATGTCCCTGCTAAAGCTGATATCAAACTTGCGTCCCTGAACTGTTGTATAATGGGTTAAGCAAGGGGAGTTTCTATAGCCTAGTAGTGCAATGTGCGCAGCAAGCTTGAAAAAAAAAGAGATATGAATATGGGCCTGTGCCCCAGTAGAGTTTTATGTCTAACAACGCTTCTGGCTCTGCATGAAGCTAGTGATTTACTTGTTATCATAAATTCAGCATTCCTGACTGTCCTCAACCCAATATAAGCTTCTTTGGGATGAAGATTGAAAGGCTGTTTACTGTATGAATGTACGGCTGCTATATCTGTATAATGTCAACGTCTGCAGCCAGTGCGTATATTTTTGTAATACATTTTCAATTAACCCAATTATTTGTAATTGTATTATTATTACTAAGATATGTTATGGATATTAAACTGCATAATCATAAAGCTTGCATGTTTTATAACTCTCCTTTCACAGGCACGTTAATATGAGTTTGATGGTACACAGCTGCACAGTAGGAATGTGGTGAACATGTTCATGGTTTTCTAATGACTGCTGTGATGTTGCTTACTGGAAACACGGTGAGACTGTTCAACCACAGTTAGATTGACAGATGATTAATCATAGGCATTAGACAGTCAGAGTTTTGTCCAAGTCCATGTGTACAGCCTACCTCTTTTACACAAGTTAAAGGTCATGCTAGGCAATGATCTCAACCAATAGAGGACTGAAGCATGGTGGACACATGACATGAGGTTAGATGAACTATCTGAAAACACACACCCCGTAACATCTTCATCTCTCTGCCCACACTGAACAAAGACCTTAACAACTTCAGTTACAGCAGTTTAATGGTGTAGAAATGTTCCTTGTTTTCAGTGCTTTTACATCTGTCCTGTTTTTAGGTGAGTTTTCCACACGTACGGTACATGTGACATTAACAGCTGTGATCACAAGATAAAGTTAGATTTCTTCTCTGTACAACAGCAGCAGCTGGAGACCAACTGGTCCAGGACCAGACGTCATGGACCAGGAGAGAGGGCGAGAGTGTCTCCTTCAGCTGCAGAGGCACTGAGCAGTGTTAGTATGGTTTCTTATGTCTTCTGGTACCAGGAAAGAGCAGGGGAACCTTTTGTTCTGATTCTGAACATTAACAGGAATACGGGCAACATAGATTCCGGTTATGGTCATCCTCAAAAATATGACTTCTCAGCCTTGAAAAGGGGCAACAACTATGATTTGGAGATAAAGTCAGTTAAACTGTCCCATTCTGCCATCTACTACTGTGGCTGCTGGAAGAGTGGTGTGAACCACAGTGACAACTGTCTCTGATACTCAGTTCAAAAACTGTCTGGGCTTCATCTAGATCAACGATAAAACATTGCAACAGGAAGTGACATAGTGAGACAGGTTGAGGAGTTAGTAGAAATCAGCCAGACTGTTAGCTTCACAGTTCTGCTCCAACTGAAAATCAATTTCTGGTTTAAATGAGGACAAAGCAGAATCATGTTTCATAATACTAACAGTTTGGTTCATCCTTGTAGTCTGTTTAATAACAGGCTGCCCTGAGGCAAGCCCAGAAGATCATCACTGACCCATCCCATGTTCTACATGCTGAGCACCACCAACTGTTTGTTTGTGAAGAACAGTGCTTACTTTTAAGAACATTCATGTATGTTTTTGTTCACTTGTCTGACAAATGTCTGTCGTTTACAGCTGCAGCATGGGTGAAAGTAAAAGTCAAAATAGTTTTTCTGAACAACAGCAGAGGCTGGAGAACAGTTCTTCCAGGACCAGAAGTCATGGACCAGGGGGGTATTCCAGAAACAAGGTTATGTGACATACCCGGGTAAGTTAACTCCCCAGCTGACACCCAGTGTTGTAGCAACATTGCCAGTAGGTTGCTGCAACATTGTGAATCAGCTGGTGGGTTAATTTAGCCGGTTATGCTGCATAACCTGCTTTCTGGAATACCCCCTGGAGAGAGGGAGAGAGGGACATGAGGTTAAATTAACTGTTCAAAAGACACCACTCACCTAAAATCACATAGTAATCTCCCCATTTAAACTAAACCAGCATCTACTAGCTAGCTAGTATGGGCACAGTAGCAGTTTCATAATTGGGTGTGCTCAAGCCTTCGGCGAGAGCACAACCTTTGTTCTCTCACATATATATTATTATTATTATTAGTGTTTCTCTTCACACCCCTAAATCTTCGTCAATATTTGGACTACATAGACAACGTCGATGTCAAAAGTTTCGTCTTGGTAGGGATTGAGTTTCTTGTATTTTTATTTACGTTCCGTTGCACGGTAGTAGAAATTAAGTTTTTGTGGCGAAAAGTGAAGCTAACGGTGGCTAACTTGCTAGCCACAGTCAATGACGCTACTTACGTCACTAACGTCACGACAACTCGCGTGACTACCTCTAGCAGAACATTAGTTTAGTAGCTCATTAACTTCTGGGAGATGGCTAGGCTAACTGCTTTACTGCAAGGCAGCTGCAGAAACGCCACAAGCAAAGAGGCCAGGGTGATAACTATTTACTAATTTTACTGATTGGTACCAGGAGAAACATTCATCTGGATTATTCTGTTTGACTTTCTTGCAGCAGCAAGACAGGACACAACCTTAGAGATGTTTTGGGGGAATTCAGGCAAGACAGAATTCCACTCTGCCACCTATAACTGTGCATGCTGGAGAAACAGGTACCTCAATGAGACCATACAACACACCTTCTAGAAGTATGGTTTGGTCTTTATCAAGGTAGTGAGGATCAAGAAGATCTGGGACAATCACCCCTTGCAGTACCTGTTGTAATGTGAAATGATTGTGAGATTTCTAAGACCTGTGAGATAAAGACACATCTCGTGAAGTGCAGTGTGACCTCATTTTGATTTTCACTACTTGCACAAAGCAGTGCACACTTTAAAAGTACAAAGTGCTGCCACCTGAAATCCCACCCAGAGCCTGAATGCAAAATTCGACCAATAGACAACTACGGCATGGTACACATGTAACATGATTAACGTGAGGCTTTATGAACTTTTACAAACCAGACAACTCTCACCTCACATCTTCATCTCTCTGCATCTCTCCAAAAGTAGACAGTTAAATACTGTATAAATGAATGTAATCTTTACTACTTTGGCCCATGTCCTTTGTTTTGGTAAGTAATCAATATGTTACAGCTCCCAAAGCTGATGGGCCACAGCAACAAATGATTATGTTCACAGCCTTTCAGTTCCTGGGAAATACAGGTAGGTATTACTGTAACAGGAGTGAAGACAGAACCGTGCTTTTCTATTCCCAAATCTTCTCTGGAGGGGAGGGCGGAGTAGCCTGGCTCTGCCCTCCTACGTACTTCCGCTCAATTTTGATTTAGCTTCTGTACTAGGTCTGGCCATTCGGTATGTAAGTCAAATTTTTCAGGTTGATTTTCAACCGGCCTATCAGCGAACAGAGGGAGTGGCTGAGAACGATGACGTTGATGTCGTGCGCTAGTTTGTGTTGTAGTTCCGTAATGGCGGCGGAGAAAGATGCGAGCGAAGCCATTCGGTCCGTTGTGGCAACGCTGCCGAATATCCAACAGCTCAAGCCGGAGCAAGAACAAGTTTTGCTGAGTTTTGTTGGTGGCCATGATGTTGTGGCCCTCCTCCCCACGGGTTTCGGGAACAGTTTGATTTTCCAGCTACGGCAGCTAGCTCTGTTACAGTAGTGGTGAAGGAATTGGCTAAGGCAAACGCTAGCGATTGGTTATGGCAGATCCAGAGTGGCTCTGGGCAGATCCAATAGTTTTAAACTTCAACATAGTACCCGCCTACAAGGAAGTCAACGCTTGTCAATGGAGCGAGGCCAGACTCTCTGTACAAATGAAATGTACAAGAGTCTGGTTAGGACCAGGCTAAGGGCGGAGCCCCTCACCCAGCGAAAACTGGGCGCAACACCACCTAACTAATTGGTTCCGCTTCTATTGTTCCTATCAAACTAAAACCTATCCTAGAAAGTCTGAAATGACTTACATTATATTTTATCCAATTATTTACAGAAGTGTTGTGTATGTTACAACACAAATAAAGTACTATAAAATAAAGATTCTCCATCTCAGGTGAGTTTCACTCCATTCTGGCTTATTTTGTAACATGCTGGTAGCACTCTTCTCTGGTAAGTTACTCTCTGGTCTTCCACAGGTATCTGCAGCCAGTAACGAGATCTACCTTCCTCTTCAGAGTCACTTGTATCTGAGCTCTGAATTTGTTTCATGGTCTTTAAAGTTCCTGAGCGTGGCTCTGTTCTCTTTTGCCGTTTAGGTGTATTAACGTCGGGGCTCGGAGATGGTTCCACTGGTAAGTCGTTAACTTGGAGCAGCAGATTTTGGTGCAAGGTGCCGGACTTACTTTGTAGACGGAGTTGTCCCCGATCTGCTCCTTCACAATGTAAATGTTCTGTTCCCAGTAGGGTCTAAGCTTACAAGGCCCTCCCCTTTCATTGAGGTTTCGTACAAGGACTCGTCCCCAGACTGAAGGTTCACACCTCTACTCTTCTTACATTTACATTTACATTTATGCATTTAGCAGACGCTTTTATCCAAAGCGACTTCCAAGAGAGAGCATTACAAAAGAGCATAGGTCACTGATCATAACAACGAGATAGCCCCAAACATTGCAAGCAGCCAAAACATGAAGTATACATTGTGAAAAACCAAATAAGTGCCAAGGGGAAGAACCATAAGAGCATGCAAGTTACAATTAAACAACATGAAACTCAAAAAAGTGCAAGAGTGTACCTATGAAGAAGAAGACAAAAACAACAGTCAACAGTAAAATATTTCACAGCGAGTACAAGAATTTAAAACCGTCACAACTAACCAACAGGAGCAACAATTCTCTCAATACAAGTCATTGTGATCCTGGAGGAAATTAACATCAGGTCCAGCCAAGCATTCCTAAGTGCCGTTGTACTCCCGGAACAAGTGTGTCTTGAGCCTTTTCTTGAAGGTGGGGAGACAGTCAGTGTCCCTGATGGAGGTGGGGAGTTGATTCCACCATTGGGGGGCCAGACAGGAGAAGAGCTTGTGTTGGGACCGGGCGCTCTTGAGCGGTGGGACCACCAGACGGTTGTCAGAAGAAGACCGTAGGTGGCGGGTGGGGGTGTAAGGCTGCAGGAGAGACTTGATGTAGTCGGGTGCAGTCCCGTTCACCGCTCGGAAGGTCAGTACCAGAGTCTTGAATCTGATACGGGCCGTGATGGGAAGCCAGTGGAGGGAGATGAGGAGCGGGGTAACATGGGAGCGTCTGGGTAGATTGAAGACCAGACGGGCTGCCGCATTCTGAATCCTCTGGAGAGGGCGGGTTGCACATGCTGGGAGACCGGCGAGCAGCGAGTTGCAGTAGTCCAGCTTTGAGAGGACAAGTGCTTGGACTAGCAGCTGGGTGGAATGCTCAGACAGGTATCTCCTGATCTTCCGGATGTTGTAGAGGGTAATCCAACACGACCGGGAGACCGCAGCAATGTGGGCTGTGAGGGAGAGCTCGTCATCCATGGTCACCCCGAGGTTCCTGGCAGAGGATGAAGGGGTCACCGTCGCCGATCCCAGGGTGATTGAGAGATCGTGGGAGATGGAGGGTTTGGCCGGGATGATGAGGAGTTCTGTTTTGGCGAGGTTCAGCTTGAGGTGGTGCTCGGTCATCCAGGCGGAGATGTCTGTGAGGCAGGCCTCGATCCTAGCTGAGATCCCCGGATCAGTCGGGGGGAACGACTGATCCGGGCAGCTGCGTGTCGTCAGCATAGCAGTGGTAGGAGAAGCCATGGGAGGTGATGATTGGTCCAAGCGAGGTGGTGTAGAGGGAGAAGAGGAGTGGTCCAAGGAACAGAGCCCTGTGGGACACCAGTGGAGTACTTCTTATCATAGTATATTTTGCCCTTGGCGCTCGACTGCTGGCTGTTTGCACTTGCTATCCTATATGCCTCCACCATCTTTCCATTTTTCGGCCTCTTGAGGTTTCAGCTCCGTTGTCTGCTATGAGACAAAAAGAAGGTCAACTGCGAGACGTGGATGACGGCCAAATAACAAATAGTAGGAGGAAAAGCCTGTGGCCTCGTGCTTTGTGCAGTTGTATGCGTGGATCACATGAGGCAGATGGTCCTTCCAGTTCTCTTTTTCTTTCTCCCCTAGGGTGCGAAGCATCTGCAACAAGGTGCGATTTAACCTTTCAGCAGGGTTAGCTTGGGGGTAATAGGGAGAGGTTCTAGAGTGCCCAACACTGGATAACTGAGGGTTCTGAACAGTTCATTTTCAAACTCCTGGTCATGATCATGGTGGAGTTCGGCCTGTGCAACACGCCAGCTACGTTTGAGCGTTTGATGGACAGGATGCTGGATGGCATTCCCCGACAGCAGTGTCTGGTTTACCTTGATGACATCCTGGCAGTGGCTCATGGCAGCTCTTTCCAGTCACCCCTGGGGGCGCTACGGTGTGTGCTGAAGCGAGTGGCTGCCGCAGGTCTGAAGCTCCACCCCGAGAAGTGCCACTTCATGAAGAGGGAGGTGTCCTTCTTGGGCCATCGAGTGGGGAAGTAGGGGATCAGCTACCATGGAAGACAAGGTGGGGGCTGTCCGAGACTGGCCCATCCCCACCGACCAGCGTCAGCTGAGGAGCTTCTTGGGCCTGGCCTCTTACTACAGGAGGTTTGTACGGGGCTTCTCAAGCATCGCTGCTCCCCTGAACCTCCTGCTTCCGAAGGACAAGGCCTTCACTTGGACAGTGGAGTGTGACGAGGCCTTCAACGCTCTCAAACGGGCACTGAGGGGGCCCCCCGTGCTCGCCCCCCCTGACCTCACCTTGCCCTTTATCCTGGACACAGACGCGAGCAATGTGGGCATGGGTGGGGTGCTGGCCCAGGTGGGGCCAGAGGGGGAGAGAGTGGTGGCATACTTCAGTAAAAGCTTTGACAAACACGAGCGCCGCTACTGTGTCACCCGGAGGGAGCTCTTGGCTTTTGTGGCTTCTGTCAGACACTTCAAGTACTACCTGGGTGGGATGCTCTTTGCTGTAAGGACTGATCACTCTGCTCTCCAGTGCTTCATTCCAGCGGGCATGGAAAGAGTCAGCTACAGGGGAGCAGAGGTGGCAGGTGGTGGTCCCAAAAGCATTGAGGGAGGCTGTGCTCCAGAGGACTTTTGCCGCCGCTGTGACAACTGCACAGCGAGAAAGGGCCCCACAGGCCGCTCTCACGCTCAGCTCCAACAGTTCCCAGTGGGGGCTCCCATGGAGAGCGTGGGAGTGGATGTAGTTGGACAGGAAAAAAGGCAGATGCCCCAAGATGGACAGTCACTGGGTGGGACCCTGCAGCGTCCTGGAGAGGGTAGGGGAGGTGGTTTATCGAGTGCAGCTTTCTCCCAGAGGGAGAAAGGTGACACTGCACCGGGACAGGTTAGCCCCATACAGAAGGGCCTCTTCCCCCCAAATCTCTGGCCATGACATTCCCCAGGCACCCACCCCCAGGCGCCGCGGACAAAGCTCCAGACGGCCCACTCCCCCCGTCTCCCTCCCTGTGTCACCGTGTGGTTCCCTGGAGCCACGGAATGTATCCCCCGTTCCAGCTTCCTTGTCCTCCATATCCCTGCCCTCTTCCCCTGGTTCTCAGAGGGGCAGACCTCTGCCACAGGTGGAGCCTCCTGTTCCACATCTGGACCCTCTGCAACCTTCACGGTCACACAGGCGAAGGAGACCTCCGGGTCGCTTCAGAGACTTAGTTTGTTCCCTCGGGGACTAGGGACTTTGTGGTGGTGGGGGGGGGGGGGGGCATGGAGGGGGGTTGGGCAGAAGGGATGGGCCATAGTTAAGACCAGGTTTAACCTTTTTGTTCTTCCTGTTACACCTGGGTTTTCAAAGAGCCGGTCACGATTGTTCTGTGTGCTACCATTCTTTTATTTGGCATGGGCTATGGCCAAACAGTAGCCTGTGTGCCGTTGGGTGAATAAACTGGAGATTCTGAAACGTCATCGCATGCCTGGACAATTGTTGCTTTCTGACCTGGTCAGGTCATTACAGTATCCTGCCTGGATCTAGCATAGGTAGAATGTGTGATGATTTAGTTTATTGGCAAAGGGGCTAACGTTATTTCATATTCCTGACTGTGTTTCATTCGAATAAATAACCTGTGTTGTCATGAAAATCTACAATTCACAATGCATGTTTGTCCAGATCTTTGTCAGGTTATTTTTTATGCTATTTTTCAGCAAGAAAGCTAGAGCTAACTGAAGCTGAGTTGAATCACGATAGTTTGGTTGCTAAGCTGTAACGTTACCCACCTAAGTCGATCCCGTTTGCTTCGACAACAGAAGTGGAAACAACTAACGTTATCATTTCAAATGATATCTTATTAATCTGTTGAAAACAGTGTTGTTTAGACACAATAGTTTTTTTGTACGTTTTTATTTCAAGTCTCCACCTTCGATGTTTCAGTGAGTGCTGTTGGCTGTGTTGTGTCTTTGCTCTGCAGCTTCACTCGTTGTATATGGACGATTATAGGGGCCAAAACTAAATAACTAAATACATAAATAATTGAATGGCTAAATACTTGAATGAATACATAATTATAATATACAAAGCTTCAATAAATGACTAATTATATAATTGAATGCCTAATTGACATACAAAATGTATAAATTACAAATTAAATGAGACACTAAATATATAAATGTTACATTTACTTGTGTGTATACATATAGATTTACGTTTTCATGTGTTCACATTTATTTATTTATACTTTAATTTCTCCACGGTGTAACTTAAATAAAGCAATAAATCTGTCGTCTACCATCAAAAGTCAGGTGGCGGGTTAAAGCCTGGTTCAGGAGGGATCTATTGGAAAGTAAGTTTTTTAGAGCATGCTTTTATCCTGGTGGCTGTGAGGCAGTGCCCATTCCAACAGATTACAAACTGATTGAAAGGCCCAAAAGCAAACTATGGGCTATGGGGTTTGATTGAGAAGCATTTGTTGGAAATCGTATTTGTGAAACATTACTTTATATTTTGGCTGTAGGAGTTCAGATGCGTGTAAACCATTTAAGCTGATTTCCAGGTTGGATCCAAATGCTTTTGTTTATACCAACCCTGACAAATATATCTTACATTTTATTTCTGATCCAGTGTTATTATACAGGGGGTTAGGCTGACTATTATACAGGAGGGCAGACTCAATATTATAAAGGAGGGCAGACTCACTATTATACAGGAGGGCAGACTGACTATTATACAGGAGGGCAGGCTCACTATTATACAGGAGGGCAGCCTCACTATTATAGAGGAGGGCAGGCTCACTATTATACAGGAGGGCAGGCTCACTATTATACAGGAGGGCTGACTCACTATTATACAGGAGGGCATACTGACTATTATACAGGAGGGCAGGACTCACTATTATACAGGAGGGCAGGCTCACTATTATACAGGAGGGCAGACTCACTATTATACAGGAGGGCAGGACTCACTATTATACAGGAGGGCAGACTGACTATTATACAGGAGGGCAGGCTCACTATTATACAGGAGGGCAGGCTCACTATTATACAGGAGGGCATGACTCACTATTATACAGGAGGGCAGGACTCGACTATTATACAGGAGGGCAGACTCACTATTATACAGGAGGGCAGACTGACTATTATACAGGAGGGCATGACTCACTATTATACAGGAGGGCAGACTCACTATTATACAGGAGGGCAGGACTCACTAATTATACAGGAGGGCAGACTGACTATTATACAGGAGGGCAGGCTCACTATTATACAGGAGGGCAGACTCACTATTATACAGGAGGGCAGACTCACTATTATACAGGAGGGCAGGCTCACTATTATAAAGGAGGGTAGACTCATTATTATACAGGAGGGCAGGCTCACTATTATACAGGAGGGCAGGCTGACTATTATACAGGAGGGCAGACTCACTATTATAAAGGAGGGCAGACTCACTATTATACAGGAGGGCAGACTCACTATTATACAGGAGGGCAGACTGACTATTATACAGGAGGGCAGTCTCACTATTATAAAGGAGGGCAGACTCACTATTATACAGGAGGGCAGACTCACTATTATAAAGGAGGGCAGACTCATTATTATACAGGAGGGCAGGCTCACTATTATACAGGAGGGCAGACTGACTATTATACAGGAGGGCAGACTCACTATTATACAGGAGGGCAGACTCACTATTATACAGGAGGGCAGGCTGACTATTATACAGGAGGGCAGGCTCACTATTATACAGGAGGGCAGACTGACTATTATACAGGAGGGCAGACTCACTATTATACAGGAGGGCAGACTCACTATTATACAGGAGGGCAGACTGACTATTATACAGGAGGGCATGACTGCACTATTATACAGGAGGGCATACTGACTATTATACAGGAGGGCAGACTCACTATTATACAGGAGGGCAGACTCAATATTATACAGGAGGGCAGACTCGACTATTATACAGGAGGGCAGGACTCACTATTATACAGGAGGGCAGACTGACTATTATACAGGAGGGCAGACTGACTATTATACAGGAGGGCAGGACTCACTATTATACAGGAGGGCAGGACTCACTATTATAAAGGAGGGCAGACTCACTATTATACAGGAGGGCAGGCTCACTATTATACAGGAGGGCAGGCTCACTATTATACAGGAGGGCAGACTCACTATTATACAGGAGGGCAGACTCACTATTATACAGGAGGGCAGGACTGACTATTATACAGGAGGGCAGGCTCACTATTATACAGGAGGGCAGACTCACTATTATACAGGAGGGCAGACTCACTATTATACAGGAGGGCAGGCTCACTATTATACAGGAGGGCAGGCTCACTATTATACAGGAGGGCAGGCTCACTATTATACAGGAGGGCAGACTCAAAATTATAGAGAAGTGGAACACTTGCAGGTGAAGTGACAGACATGACTGTGTAGAGAGGATATATAGAAAATGGTTTATCATTAAATGCAGTCATGAAAAACTTACGGTAGGTGGAATAATCATACATTTAGCAAGGACATACCAGACCCTATTTCTTTCTTACGTGGTGTAACAATGTTTTGAGTTTACACATGTAGAAATATGTATGTATAAAGTATACCTTTGTAGTAAATGGTGCGAGTTTATACATCAGATATTTAGAACATTTAAATAATAAATAACCATGCATATACCCCTTACTGCATCCAACATACTTAAAGGTATGGGGCATTTCACTGTGTCTTCATCTTTGGTCCTGGCACTAGACTTTACGTTACTGGTAAGATATAAGTATTTGAGTTATAAACTTTACTTTATAATTTGCTATATTGGATGTGTTTTGTATGTTTGTAATACATTGCATGTTACCAAACAAAGTAAACATTTAAATACTTAATTGATAATGTTCTTCAGGTGTTGTACTAGAGATCCTTAAATTCCCACAATTAATCAAATTATATCTAAATACATTATTTTGTTATCTTCATACTTTAGTTTATCAATTAATTTTAGGGATTTACATTTTAAATGCTTGTCGTGAGTGCAGCCTATCACATCCGTAATCATTCTGATCATCAAAGTGTTTCCGAGAGCCCAGAACGCTACCCAGAATGTGTTTCCGATTAAGTTACTTTGAATGTAAATTATCTTGCATGCAGACAGTGTTTATGTACAAACTGTGGTAGTAATTATATTAAGTAATACAATTTAGAGTGCAGCAAGGGACATATCCACTTGTTTTTAATGATCAGCTCTATTCAAAAATCTATATCATGGTAAAGACTCAAGTAATCTGCAGGGAACTTAATATTTACTGTAGATTTTATTTTCTCGATACTCAATAATGAATTCCAGTGAACATATTAGCATACTTTTTTCTTCTTCTTTTATCATACCATCAGACAAGCATGTAAAAGAACCAAAAGTGACGGTTTATCAAGCGCCTAAGAGCCAAACAAATAAGAGGACCACCCTGCTGTGTCGGGCCAGTGACATGTTCCCAGACTTGGTGAGGTTTTCATGGAAGATGGAGAGAGAAGACGGCCGGTTGGTGAAGGTGCCTGAAGCAGAGAGAGAAGAGCTGGAGCAGAGGGAGGACGGGAGAGTGACTAGTGTGATCATCATCAAGAACCAAGAGGCTAAAACAAAAAAGTACAGCTGTACTGTAAAACATGAAGTGGCCAATGTTGAAGACATTCTAAAGATACACAAACAAGGTTTCTCTCCATTCCATTTATGTACCTATTTTGAAGTCTTTAAAGTTAATAGGAGAAAAAATAGGCTGACCTAAAAATATTCATCCGTTCCAATTAAATGTATATTTCTTTGTTCTCAAATGACTTCCTATCTGCACAGCTATCTGTCACAGAATTATAATAATGCTCTGGCACATCTGTTTCAGAGGAATCTTCTTTTACCACGACTACGTCTGCACCAACCTGTCCACCCCAGAATCATACACACGTCTCTCCTGCCGTCCTCGTCCTTGATGGTAAGACACATTTACTATACCGGTGTAAACTGTTTCTAAATAGTCAATAATACATATTAATTTTGTCTGTATTTTAATAGCACATATTTTTCACGTATTAATTATGCTTAGATGGATTGATGTAACTGCTATTGGCTTTTATTTCATGGTTAGTAAAAATAAAAACATGTTAGAATACTGTTCATTGAAAAATCTTTTACCAGTACATTTCATGTGCTTTTGTTTCTTAATAAATCTTGCTAAAAGGGTATGACATTCATGATCACATTAATCTATACATCCCTTATGTTGCCTTATAGAGAAATATAATGATTTGCCTGTAAGTGTCAATGTATGGTATTGTTGGTTTGTTTCCTTTCCAGAACTGTTGCAGTCCATGTGCAGTGTGAACCTGGCCTCTCTGGTTTACACTGTGATGATAGTGAAGAGCTTGGTGTACTGCTGTGGGCTCTCCCTCCTGCTGCTCCTCAGGGACAACAAGGGAAGTCCACCCCACACCTGGAGAAAAGCTCATTAAAACCTACAGGCACTGTTCAGTAATACTGCATTACTACTACTGCAGATGTATCCATATCTTGCCTGATGTCGCATAGCATAGAGTGGATGTGGGATATGAAGAAATGGGACATGAATAATTGGTCACGTTGAGTAGCCTTCTGGCATTATTTTCTGTTGGACAACAATGACGTCCACTCTGTCAAGTGGCATCCAGTGGGGTCTGGACAAAAACATGTTGTGGGAACAAAGTGTTAGAGCCTGGATGGAGGTATTAGGAAACAGTAGTGTTAGTCTTCTTTTTCTTATTTCTTTTTTTACAAATACATTTTGTTACAGTTTTATGGGCTATTTTATGTAGTGCAATTTTTTTGTATGCATGTATATTTGTCTTTTATATTTTAATACTAAAACAAATACTATTTCAATTGAATTAATGAATCAATGACTGTTAACATATTAATTAACAGATGAAAATTCAGTAAATCTTTAAGGTACTATATCTAAATGTTACACATTGTCAAAGAAAATGTTTGCATTTTAAATAAAGCTCTGTATTCATTTAACAGCGTCTGCTGTGTTCTTAAACAACCTTTTAACACAGATGTTCATCTGTACTCTGACCCAGGTGGAATTCATTATTATAGTTGTGAAATGTGGTTAGTGTGTCGAGTTTTCTGGTGAAGAAAAGTATGTTTTTTACTGTGAAAAAACTAGTTGCAGCATAACCACACATCAATTTCAAGCAATCAAGCCTCAGAGATACTGTTTAAGCCACAGATGCATGCACTTGGAACATTTTTCACATATACTATGATCTGCCCTTATTTACTCATGTGAATTTATTTTCTCTACAGTCACAGACGTAAAGGTGTGTATTACAAATCTCAAAACATTACCACCAAAAATATAAAGGTATTTCTTTAAAATGGTTCTGCTTTGAAGATTCAGTAGCCAAGAGGTGTAAAGAAATGACAAAGCATGAAGTGAACATGTTGTGGAACATGCATTCCCAGTCATAGGGAACATGATCTTTCCAAGGCAAGTTTCCCTTCACGGACAGATGAGTCATTGTTAAGACTGCAGCAGGGGAGCTGGAGTCCGACACGGAGTACAACAATAAAGTCTGTCTCACAGTTAAATTACACACTGGGAAAATAACATAAATAATTAGCAGGAAAATAAGGGACACAAGTTTGAGGAATTCTGCCATGAAATCCTAACAACAGATGAATGGTAGGGAAAGTTTACATTAACATAGTACCACATTTATTTGTATTTTCTATCAACATTTGTGTTTTAGTTTACATAATATTAGAACAGATTGTATGATTTGAGATTATCTAAATTACACAAACAAAGAATCTAGTCAAAACTTTTTATTGCCTTGTTTACATACCTTTGATAAAATTACTTTTCTATCAGAAAGCTAACTGTTGGCTGCTGGTGTTGTCTGTGGTGAATACATAGGAAAAACAGCCCTAAGCAGCCTTTTGACACTGTATGAATATCTCAAAGTAAGAAGAAGTATGTTGAACAATCTTTGTTATTTTCCACATAGAGATATATTGTGTCGACTAAACAGGGAACAGACTGACAAATGTGCTGGTAGGATACTTTGTTTAGAAATATCTTATTTAACGTCAACAGCACCCTCTAGTGGCTCACAAAGAGGAATTGTTGTGAGGTCGGTGTTTGTCAGGAACAAGAACACACACTTCTATGGCCCACCAGTGACAGTAACATGACAATGGCAACAGATAACAGGAAATACATTGAGAAGACGTCTGGTTGGTGGAGGTGCCTGAAGCAGAGAGAAGACGTCTGGTTGGTGGAGGTGCCTGAAGCAGAGAGAAGACGTCTGGTTGGTGGAGGTGCCTGAAGCAGAGAGAGAAGACGTCTGGTTGGTGGAGGTGCCTGAAGCAGAGAGAGAAGACGTCTGGTTGGTGGAGGTGCCTGAAGCAGAGAGAAGACGTCTGGTTGGTGGAGGTGCCTGAAGCAGAGAGAAGACGTCTGGTTGGTGGAGGTGCCTGAAGCAGAGAGAAGACGTCTGGTTGGTGGAGGTGCCTGAAGCAGAGAGAAGACGTCTGGTTGGTGGAGGTGCCTGAAGCAGAGAGAGAAGACGTCTGGTTGGTGGAGGTGCCTGAAGCAGAGAGAATACGTCTGGTTGGTGGAGGTGCCTGAAGCAGAGAGAGAAGACGTCTGGTTGGTGGAGGTGCCTGAAGCAGAGAGAAGACGTCTGGTTGGTGGAGGTGCCTGAAGCAGAGAGAAGACGTCTGGTTGGTGGAGGTGCCTGAAGCAGAGAGAAGACGTCTGGTTGGTGGAGGTGCCTGAAGCAGAGAGAAGACGTCTGGTTGGTGGAGGTGCCTGAAGCAGAGAGAGAAGACGTCTGGTTGGTGGAGGTGCCTGAAGCAGAGAGAGAAGACGTCTGGTTGGTGGAGGTGCCTGAAGCAGAGAGAAGACGTCTGGTTGGTGGAGGTGCCTGAAGCAGAGAGAAGACGTCTGGTTGGTGGAGGTGCCTGAAGCAGAGAGAAGACGTCTGGTTGGTGGAGGTGCCTGAAGCAGAGAGAGAAGACGTCTGGTTGGTGGAGGTGCCTGAAGCAGAGAGAGAAGACGTCTGGTTGGTGGAGGTGCCTGAAGCAGAGAGAAGACGTCTGGTTGGTGGAGGTGCCTGAAGCAGAGAGAAGACGTCTGGTTGGTGGAGGTGCCTGAAGCAGAGAGAAGACGTCTGGTTGGTGGAGGTGCCTGAAGCAGAGAGAAGACGTCTGGTTGGTGGAGGTGCCTGAAGCAGAGAGAGAAGACGTCTGGTTGGTGGAGGTGCCTGAAGCAGAGAGAAGACGTCTGGTTGGTGGAGGTGCCTGAAGCAGAGAGAGAAGACGTCTGGTTGGTGGAGGTGCCTGAAGCAGAGAGAAGACGTCTGGTTGGTGGAGGTGCCTGAAGCAGAGAGAGAAGACGTCTGGTTGGTGGAGGTGCCTGAAGCAGAGAGAGAAGACGTCTGGTTGGTGGAGGTGCCTGAAGCAGAGAGAAGACGTCTGGTTGGTGGAGGTGCCTGAAGCAGAGAGAAGACGTCTGGTTGGTGGAGGTGCCTGAAGCAGAGAGAAGACGTCTGGTTGGTGGAGGTGCCTGAAGCAAAGAGAAGACGTCTGGTTGGTGGAGGCATAGACATAATAAAGAGTAGACGCCGCATCGACCGCTACTGCCTACTGGCGCTGACGAGCCGTGGGGCCGCCATCTTGGAAAGGTCAACCGCTCCACTCAGTGTAATCTGTTTGGCTGGGGCAATGAGCTGTCAGCGCATTTAATTGATCATACCGAACTGAATACCGAACTGATTTTCACGCGGTTTGCTTTGCTGCAAAGGTCATACATGTAGCTATGATACAGGACATGGTTATTATTTTCACAAAATAAAACCAATAGTATTGTAATGTTAAATTTTACTTGTGAAAAGTAATCCTTCGAGCCCTGTTTGCGATTGTCCGCCGATTTGAGCAGGAATATGCTGCACAGTGCTGGTATCTTGTTTATTCTGATGCTAAGCAACTAGGAATTGTCCCTTTCCAAGATGGCGGCCGCATTTCTCGCGGCCAGCAGCCAATGCGGCGTCTACTGTTTATTATGTCTATGGGTGGAGGTGCCTGAAGCATAGAGAGAAGACGTCTGGTTGGTGGAGGTGTCTGAAGCAGAGAGAAGACGTCTGGTTGGTGGAGGTGCCTGAAGCAGAGAGAAGACGTCTGGTTGGTGGAGGTGCCTGAAGCAGAGAGAAGACGTCTGGTTGGTGAAGGTGCCTGAAGCAGAGAGAGAAGAGCTGGAGCAGAGGGAGGACGGGAGTGTGATCATCACAAGGCCTGTAGCCATGGAGTCAACATTGACGAAATCTGCTTGGGAGTCTGAGGGTCCCCCCTGAGAACTTTTAACGTTTAGTTATGAATATGATAAATGATAATACAGAATATGATTTATGGTAATTTCGTACAGCGTGCGTGGTTGCCTGTTGTAGCGTACTACATTTAGATTTTATTTATATGTGTATATCAATATATTGGGGCGGACATTTTGACCAGATCTGAATATTGGGGGATGTCCCCCCCCCCAATATATATTATGATTACGGCCCTGGATTATCATCAATAAAAAGATGACTGGCAAGACTAAATTAATCTGTTCAGTGGAGAATGAGACAAGTGCTGACATCCCAAAAGGTTCATTTAATGATTCCAAATTCAATCTATTTATATAAAAATTATAATTGAGTGAGCATCATTGTCACATTTTTCATCTTTTAAAGGGAATATTGTGGACCATCGTAATACAAAATATCGTGTTGTATGACTCATCCAACACCAACACTGTGATGGGTGAGTCAACAGACCAATTAGCAATGTCACAGAAAATAAGCAATTCCAAGACGTTCCTTGAAAAACTACTTATTTATTATTATTTATTTCAAATCGTATGTATTATATGTACAAATATTACTTACTTAAACGTGCTGAATGAATGAAACGTAAAATATACATATTTTCCCTCACTGACTCAAGTTCCCTCCCATTGCAACGCCCTTCAAGTAAGCAACTGGCCTCCTTCACGTCCGCTTACGGAACATAAATATCCTGGGTCTTGGCAAGCCAAAACATTCTCATAGGTGTGAACTGAAGACTAGCAACACAATGTCAGGAAGAGGCAAAGGAGGCAAAGGACTCGGAAAAGGAGGCGCCAAGCGTCATCGCAAGGTTCTCCGTGACAACATCCAGGGCATCACCAAGCCCGCTATCCGCCGCCTTGCTCGCCGCGGTGGCGTGAAGCGTATTTCAGGCTTAATTTACGAAGAAACGCGTGGTGTGCTGAAGGTGTTCCTGGAGAACGTTATCCGTGATGCCGTGACCTACACCGAGCACGCTAAAAGGAAGACCGTGACCGCCATGGACGTGGTCTACGCTCTGAAGCGCCAGGGACGTACTCTGTACGGCTTCGGCGGTTAAGACATCCTCAAGAATATCAAGAGGTTCAAAACAAAGGCTCTTTTAAGAGCCACCCACATTTTACAGATTAGAGACTTTGTTTCCATATTCTGGGTGTTCTGTGTCTACATTTAGTGGAGCTTTGTGAAATGAATTGTATGTCTACCGTTTATCATCGGTGAAGCTCAATGAACAAGTTTGGTTTCGTCCGCAGTGTTTGGCGCATTTGAACTACGATTCAATACCAGTCTGTGGTCTAGTAATTTATTTTAGACTAATGGCGCACTAAATATACTGAGTTGCTGAAATGCTTTTCAATTTGTATTTCGGTGATCATTGCTTATCCGAAGCATTTGATGGTATTGTAAAGGGGTTCATTATTCAGGCTTCAACTCTAAATAGGCTACTATAAATGGGTTATATACCGGATATGGGGAGAGTGTTTGACCGAGATGTATCGGGTTCAAATCACCCTGTACTGTGCGTCACTTTAGATACAAGCATCTGCTCAATGAGATGTAACTAAACAAAGCTTCTGACGTCATTAACCACATGTTTCTGGTTAAACTGCTGAGGGAGTTCAGCACAACTTCCTAGTTTTGAGTATCCCCATCTCCTCCAAGCAAGCATACAGCAAACATTTCCGCTGTGATTGATGAAGATTGAGGAGTTTTCAGTGTAAAAAGGTTTCAAATATTTCCTTTCAGTTATCATAACTGTAGATTATGATTACTGAAGGGAAAGTTGGGTCGGTAAATGTGTGGCGACTATCAGGAGGCGTGCCTCAAAATTAGCATGTCTCCCGCTACATGTAAAAATGTACATGTATAATTATTTTTAGTAATTATAACTCTCAGTTTATGATTACTGAAGTGAATTGCAGTAGATTTCAATTTAGCTCGCGAAAGTCACATCCCAGCTGAGTGCAGCGACTAGCAGGAGGCGTGCCTCAAAATTAGCATGTGTCCTGCTACATATACCGGGTAACCAACCACATTTCTCATCATTCGTCTTTGAGAAGTAACGATACTTGACAATGCCTGAACCAGCAAAGCCCGCGCCCAAGAAAGGCTCCAAGAAAGCCGTTTCCAAGACCGCCGTGAAGAGCGGTAAGAAGCGCAGAAAGTCCAGGAAGGAGAGCTACGCCATCTACGTGTACAAGGTACTGAAGCAGGTCCACCCCGACACCGGTATCTCCTCCAAGGCCATGGGAATCATGAATTCCTTCGTCAACGACATTTTCGAGCGTATCGCCGGAGAGTCGTCTCGCCTGGCTCACTACAACAAGCGTTCAACCATCACCTCCAGGGAGATCCAGACCGCTGTCCGCCTTCTGCTCCCCGGTGAGTTGGCCAAGCACGCCGTGTCCGAGGGTACCAAGGCCGTGACCAAGTACACCAGCTCCAAGTAAACGGGCTCTCTTTCAAGTTCACCCCAAAGGCTCTTTTAAGAGCCACCCACTGGTCTCTAAAATTGAGAAAGGTCCATCACATGCTTTAAAATGTCTTCCTGTATTTGATTTGAATCAACTCCTTACCTCTGAACAGGGACAGGTTAGTCTACTCTTTACAGCCGAAAGCGTATATTCTGCAAACCAAACATACGACAGTACAGTGTTCCAATATCTTAAGCACAGTGCAATAGTAACATCTCGATTCCTCAACAATCTTAATGTTGTCTTTACAGTATGCCTGTGTAGCCCAGCTTAATATGGACGACAAGCCTAAGTGAATTAGATATAAATTATCGATACGTTTGCTTATCAGATCATTCTTTCATTGGATGTAAATATTCAATACGTGCATACAATGGCTCTTTTTTTATTATTAGTAACCACTTTGCAGCAACGTGATGAACTACACAGCTGCAAATGTCATCGGGCGCCCAACTTTCCAACAGCGTCCTGTGGAAAGGCGCGAATGGAGACGAAAATATCTCCAAACAAGTAGGCTAAAATGAAGTTTAGGATTTGAGTTGAATGTAAGGAAGTTGACAAACAGTAGACAAAACGAAACCCGAAACGATGGAAACTTAGATCTATGGATAAAGACTTCTGAATTGGATATTGTTTGTTTCGTTTATTTTTACAGACACACATTAATCAACGTTTCAGTAAAAGTGCCGGTTCTATTTCGTGGAGCTCCGCCCCATAGGGGAGCTCTGCTCCTATTGGTTTACCCGCTGCCTAGTGCAGCTAATGACTGAAGATCAAAAAGTATACACACCTGTCACTCACACAGGTGCCCTATATAAGGGGGTGACAGCTGTCACTCGTCCTCCCAAAAAATTCAGCACGGGTTGTTCTGAATTTTGACGAGATTAAAAGAGTAAAATGAGTTTTTCCATGCCACCTCTGCCGCGCAAAGCTCTTTTAAGAGCTCGGTGCAGGTGCCGTCATCTGGAGGCCGAAGGGGACCGCCACAAATTTTGTTTCGTGTGCCTGGGACCTCGGCACGCCAGAGACGGCCTGGTGAATTCCCCGGAGTGTGCTGAGTGCGCCAGCCTCTCTGAAACGGAGAGGCGTAAGCGTCACCAGTACTTCCAGGATGAAGAGCCCCTCGCGGACGTGGTCTCCGCCCTGCTCTCCGATGAGGAGAGTTCAAGGTCGGATGACCTAGGCCTTCCCGAGGTGGCTGGCGAGGTTGTTCTGAGGCAGGACCCTCCTGTGGAGGAGTTCCTGCAGAACATCTTGCGCTCGACCCCCCTCTCCGTCTCTGAGGGAGCAGGGGGCGTGTCGAGCTCGGCCTCAGAGGAGGACGAGGAACCAGCTCCCTCCCCTCCCGCCTCCTCTCCTCTTTCCAGGAGCGCCGACTTCCCCATCTTGATCGCCCATGCGGCGAGCATTATGGGTGTCCCCATGCCGGTCTCCCCTCCTTTGGAGCAGGACGACCCATGGGATGTTGGGCCCTATGCCAAGAGGTCCAGACCGGCCCGTCCAGCCTGCCCCGCAATGCCTAACCTGGCAAAGTATGTGGAGGGCTCGTGGGACGCGCCGTTGGCAGCCAACGCACCTGTGAAGGCGCTTCTGCCTTTTTCCCGGGTAGACGGGATGCTGGAGGCTGTGAAGTCCGGCCCCCCGCCCCTGGAACCGTAGCTGGTAGCGTACCTGGTTCCGGGAGCGAGCGCGTGGTCGACCAGCAGAAAGGCGACCCTGCCAAGCCCACGCGACAGGCTGACGGCCTCTCTGGCCGATAAGGTCTATGTGTGGGGAGCGCAGGCGGCAGCTGCTTCCAGCAACGCCGCCCTGTTCATGGCAGCGGTCACTAAGCTGGCCAAAGGGAAGACAGAGGGTCTGTCTGCTGTGGAGGCATCCCTCGTGGCGAGGATGACGTCTGCGGCCGTGTTCCTCGCCCAGGGGGCAGCGATCTGTGCGGGGCGCTCGATGGCGAGCAGTGTGGTAGTTCACCGGAACTTATGGCTGTCCTTGACGGCTATGAGGGACTCGGACAAAACCGCTCTCCTCAATGCCCCTGTGTCCAGGGATGGGCTCTTTGGGCCGGCAGTTGCCTCGGCCTCCGAGCGCTTCTCCCGATTGGAGGTGGAGAGGAAGCACATGCCCTTGCAAAGGAAGCCTCCCGCCGCCTCCTCTTCCCTGGCCCAGGCGGGGACGTCTCAGGGCAGCAGCGGCGAGCAGAGCTGCGGCTGCGCCTCTAGTGCCCCATCCTCCCTCGACGTCTGTGCCACACACCGCGGCTCCGGCGGAGAGGACGGGCTTCGCCTCTCCTGCCTGGCGTGGTGGTCAGAGCAGGAAGAGGAAGGCGTGACTGGCGGTGGGGATCGATACGTCGGTTCCCCCAACGTGTCTTGATATAATAAAGAATTGTAAAGAGAGGCTTGGACCTCCACAGTACTTTATCAAAGAAAGACAAGTATTCCAGTCAGTGCCTCTTGTGAGCCCGACCGGTACAGAGCTGAGCACTCTTACTGGTGTGGGATCATCTAATGATTTGGTCTCGGTGCGTGAGTTTTACTCAACTAACGACACCGGACCGTCATGCAGTATGAGTGTAGCAGAGCCTAACCCAGCTAGCAAGCGTGTGGTCAGACCGCTACCCGTCTCTGCGCACCATGACACAGCGTGTGGCTCTGTTGTCACGTTACAAGAGCCATTGCTGCGGCCGTGCGCCCAGAGCTCTGGCCGTGCTGTGAGACCTCTCGAGTCTCATAGCGAAGACAGAGCTCAGACCTCTCTTGGTCAGGGGGCGCAGCCCCGGCCCTTTCCAGTCGACCCCACCTTGGGCTGTGCCGCCGATTCGGTGCACAGCGGCGGCTGGGGTCAGACGAGAATACGGCCGTTTCCTGTCTGCGGCTCTGCAGCTAAACGCACGCCCGCTCTCTCTGCGTTATGCAGAGAGTCATGCACACTGCCACGCTGGCTAGACAAGATACTGAGAGAGGGTTATGCCATCCAGTTCATGCGGACTCCCCCTCCTTTCAGAGGAGTGAGGGAGACACGCTTGTCCTGCCCTGCTGAAAGCACTCGCGCTCCGGAAGGAGATAACGAGCTTGCTGACCAAAGGGACAGTGATCCCGGTCCCCAGAGATCAGGAGAACTCGGGTCTCTACTCCCCTTATTTTTTGGTTCCCAAGAAAAACGGGGGGATGAGGCCGATTCTGGACTTGAGGGTGCTCAACGAGAGTGTGGCCAAACGGCCCTTTCGCATGCTGACGATAAAGCGTTTGCTGACTTGTGTACAGCGGAACGACTTTGGGATCAGCATAGACCTGAAGGACGCGTATTTCCATGTGCCTATCAAACTGAAGCACAGGAGATTTCTGCGTTTTGCCTTCGAAGGGAAGAAGTACGAGTACACGCGCCTGCCGTTTGGGTACGCGCTGGCTCCTCGAACTTTCTCCAAGTGCGTGGAAGCAGCTCTAGAACCGTTACGGCGGAGAGGAATACGCATTCTGGCGTACCTCGACAACCTGTTGGTTCTAGCTCAGTCTCCGGACAGAGCTATCCAGGACGCGACCTAACTGGTGAGTCAGCTCTGCCAGTTGGGGTTCGCTGTCAACTGGGAGAAGAGCGCTCCATGGCCGGCTCAACAGTTTACCTACCTAGGTATCCATTTGGACACTGTTGGGATGAGAGCCAGACTGTCGGCACCACGGAGAGAGGCTATTTTGATAGCTCTCCGCGCGTTCCGGGTCTCACGCACAATCACCGCGCTGTCGGTGATGTCCCTGTTGGGGTTGATGGCGGCGGCGCATGTAGTAGTGCCTTTAGGCCTGTTATACATGCACAAACTGCAGATATGGTTCGCTCAGCTGCGGTTGGATCCGGTGCGACACCGCCGCAGACTGCTAGTGATACCGAGATCAGTCAAAGCCGATCTGAACCATTGGAGAGACCCGTGCGTCATGACGCGCGGAGTCGACATGGGCAGAGTGACATCTCTCTACCCGGTCTTTACGGACGCGTCCTTGACCGGGTGGGGTGGAGTAGGTCAGGCGGGCTCGATAGGAGGAAGATGGGAACCGTCAGAGACGCGTCACATCAACCTCCTGGAGCTCGAAGCGGTGCGACTGACTCTGTGCCATTTCGCGCTGGTGTTGAAGGATCAAGACGTTCTCGTCAGATCCGACAACAGAGCGACGGTGGCTTACATCAACAGACAGGGAGGGGTGCGCTCTCCATCACTTCATCGCTTAGCGGAGGAAGTGTGGACTTGGGCTTTCACGCACCTACGCTCCCTGAGAGCTCTGCACATTCCAGGTCTGCTCAACGAGGGAGCGGACCTGATGTCAAGGGGCGGCCCGAGAGAGGACGAATGGAGGTTGAAACCGTCCATCGTGTCTCTGATCTGGGCACGCTTCGGCCGAGCACAGGTGGATCTGTTTGCGTCACGAGCCAACACACAGTGTCATCTGTGGTTCTCGCTGCGAGCACAGGACAGACCTCCGCTTGGAGTCGATGCGTTCGCGCACCATTCCTGGCCGAGAGGTCTGCTATACGCATTTCCACCTCTGGCCTCCATCCTCCCCTTGCTGGCTCGGGTGAGGTCGGACGGGCTGTCGGTCATTCTGATAGCCCCCGATCGCCCCGTGGTTCCCGGAGATGATGGGGATGCTGGCTGGCGGGCCTTGGCCCATACCTCACCAGATGGATGCGCTCTCTCAGGCCGGGGGCCTGGTGAAGAGCCCTCCAGTGATCGGAGGTCCTCTTATGGCTTGGCTACTGAGAGGGAACTCTTAGCGCGCAGGGGTCTGTCTGATGCTGTCATTCAGACCATTCAGAGTGCGCGCGCACAATCTACTGCTAGAGGGTACGCGTCGCGCTGGCGAGCCTTTAGGCAATGGTGTGGAAAACAGAACCTTGACCCGGTCTCATGTCCGGTCGAAATGTTCTTGTGTTTCTTACAATCGTTGTTTGACGAGGGCTTAGCCGCGAGCACGGTTCGTGTTTACGCGGCTGCCATTTCGGCATGTCACGAAGGGTTCGCCAAAACGACACTGTTCAGCCACCCGCTGGTCAAGCGTTTTCTGACTGGGGTGTGTAGGCTCAGGCCACCTCCGAGAGCGTCAACACCTACATGGGATTTGTCTCTGGTGTTAGACGCTCTGTGTGGGCCACCTTTCGAGCCCATACACAATGTGTCATTACGTCTGCTTTCTCTCAAAACGAGTCTGCTCCTCGCTTTGACTACGGCTAAGCGATTGAGCGACTTGTGCGCTTTGTCAACACGCGCGGATTGTTTGACCATCTCGGGTGATCGAACAAGAGCTGTGTTGCGTCCTAACCCGGCTTTTATCCCCAAGGTGATTAGCCGAGCGTTTAGGGCACAGAGCTGCGAACTGAGAGCTTTTTTCCCACCTCCGCACAGCGGAGAGGAGGAAAGACGCTTACATAGCCTGTGCCCAGTGCGCGCTCTCTCGCAGCTATCTGGAATGCACAGCAAGCATCAGATCTTCTCCCCAGTTACTGATCTGCTACGGTGGATCGAGGGCTGGCTTGCCACTCTCCAAACAGAGACTTTCTCACTGGCTCTGCGAGGCTATTGGTCTCGCGTACGAGTCTATGAGATGCCCCGTGCCACCTGGCATTCAGGCTCATTCCACCCGAGGAGTGGCGGCTTCAGCCGCCATCCTCAGGGGTGTAGGAGTGGAGGAGATTTGTGAAGCAGCGTCTTGGTCGTCGCCTTCACCATTTGTGCGATATTATCTGTTGGACGTTTCATCCTCATCTTTTGCGCATTCTGTCCTCAGCATGGCTGGTGGATCAGGTGTAGCGAGATGACAACTCGCGAGGTTCTTCTGGGCCCTAGATGCGAGTTGTTCTTGATGTTGGGTATATCGCCAAAATGTGGGACATCATTCTCAGTTGAGATGTCTATACTGTATGTGTTCTGTTGCCCCTCCAGCTTAGCTGTTGTGCAGGCGAGAGGACCGACAGGAATTTGTGATAACTCTCTCCTGTTTTCACCCTGGACGGCTCTCTGTGTCACAGTAGCGGCCTGACCGGGAGGACAGACCCTGTGTATTATTACATCAGCAGGTCTGTCCTCGGTGCCTTGTGAGATTATGGGTCTTTTTAGATCTAGTCTCGCTGGGGGTATATCTGGCCTCGCTCGCTCCGCCTAAACCAATAGGAGCAGAGCTCCCCTATGGGGCGGAGCTCCACGAAATAGAACGATAGTTAATGGAGGTAACTCCAGTTCTATGAGTGGAGCGGAGCCCCATAGGGCTGCAGGCCCAGCTCGACTTGTTCAACCCGGCTGTATTTAATACTTTTGGGAGGACGAGAGATGGCTGTCATCCCCTTATATAGGGCACCTGTGTGAGTGACAGGTGTGTATACTTTTTGATCTTCAGTCATTAGCTGCACTAGGCAGCGGGTAAACCAATAGGAGCAGAGCTCCCCTATGGGGCTCCGCTCCACTCATAGAACTGGAGTTACCTCCATTAACTATCGTTTGTTTCCTCAACATAAATTCTCATAAATTCTATACCTTCCATTATATGTTTGTTTACTTACCCAGATAAAGACAGGTGAGAGTTATGAGAACTGAGGACATGATTGTTCATAGACAGTCTGTTCACACTGACTACAGCTCTGACTTGTGGTGCTCTAAGGTCTTTGAGGCCAAGAGGGAGTGACAAGGAGAAGATGCTGGCTGGGTGCATGAGGCCTTGTGACCTGCCTCTGAATCAGCATGTTTATACTGGATTTAAGTACATTAATTTACTGTTCATGACTTCAGTTCATTTTAACATACCTAGTTTCAAGTTTCATGTTCACAGTAATCTCCGATTCTTATTTTTTTGTTGTCATTTTGTAATGTAATAGAACGATGAATTGAACACAATCCAGAGAAGTATGTTACTATATTTTCCTAAATGGATTAGACCCTATTTCTTGAATGTTACTAAGTGGTTGTAAAAAATGAATTAAATAAATGTTAAAATGCACAAGGTAAGTGTATGAGTTTGTGTGTGTCCACATGTTTCCATTTGAGGAAACAAGTTTGCACATTGCTAGATGTGTAAGTTGTCGCGCCCCCTTGTGGCTCAGGTGGGGCAGAGATGGTGTGAGAGGAAAACTGATCTGTGAATTGCTCCTCATTTGTAGCGTGACAATGTATTTTTAAATGTATCTCTCCTCACACATGAACTCTTTTCTCTCTTCCCTAGGAGTTTGGTGCCTCCCTCAGAAGAGATCCCTCCACTCTGACTGAGGGGTGGAGAGGGGTGTACATGGGCCACCACCTGGCCGAGGGCAGGGGTCCCTGGGCTGAGGGTGGACCTCCCTTTAGAGAGAGCAGGACCACCAGCCTGGGAAGGGTGGAGCCTGTGGAGAGGAGGGCACCAACATACCAGGAGGCACTAGAACAGCAGGTGACCCCCCCTCCCCCTCCTCTCTGTGATGGGAGACTGTACTATACACTAAATACTATGAATGTATTGATTCTGCTCATAGATAAGTGTTCAGGATTGAAAGTACAAACTCATCAACACATGGACTGAACTGTAACACCTGAAATGTTCTTTACCAACTTTGAGTTGTGGTTGAAATTGAGATTCCATGTTTTATAAATGCTGGATTCCATATTGGTCAGAACCAAGATCAGATAGCAATATGATGACTTATCTGTATATGATTACCTCATATCTCTAAATATACAGAAGTATTTGACATTTCAGTTGGTTGCTTTATATTAAGTTCACTAAAGTATTCTGTGTACTCTGTCTCGTGTCAGTTGAGGGCTGCCGGTCCTTTTAATTCCTTGAAAACAGTGTTAATACCAAAAGGAACACACCCACTAAAGTATTAGCCAGCTCTTCGAAGTCTAGGTTCGAATTGCGTCGTTATAATACTCTTCAATATGATGTCATTAAGTATTTTTATGCTTAGTCCCATGCTGGAAGGACGACATTCCCTTTGTGTAGTGGTTATCAGAGTAACTGTTAATTACAGAGCAGCTTATCAGTAGAGGCTGTTAACTGCAGCCTGCTGTTTGACAGTCTTCCCTCGCTTATGGCCTCCCACCACATGCTTTCCTTCTCTCAACCTCTCTTCCCTCATATGAGAACTGCTGCTTATAAAAACAAACATTACAGCACGAGTAAGACGTTTTGACTAGGAAAACATTTGTCTTTTCGTTTAAACAGTGAGGTGGCTCTTAAAAGAGCCTTTGTGGTTTTCGAGATCAAATGATCACGGTCTAGGCGCGCTCTCCGCGGATGCGGCGGGCCAGCTGGATGTCCTTGGGCATGATGGTGACCCTCTTGGCGTGGATGGCGCACAGGTTGGTGTCCTCGAACAGACCGACCAGGTAAGCCTCGCTGGCCTCCTGCAGAGCCATCACAGCGGAGCTCTGGAAACGCAGGTCGGTCTTGAAATCCTGGGCGATTTCCCTCACCAGGCGCTGGAAAGGCAGCTTGCGGATGAGCAGCTCGGTGGACTTCTGGTAACGACGGATCTCTCTCAGAGCCACGGTCCCGGGCCTGTAACGATGGGGCTTCTTCACGCCACCGGTGGCTGGCGCACTCTTACGAGCGGCCTTGGTGGCGAGCTGCTTCCTCGGGGCTTTGCCACCGGTAGATTTACGAGCTGTCTGCTTGGTTCTTGCCATGATACTTGTCTTTTCGTCGACGAGTTTGAAATAAGTCTTGGCAGAAAGGATAAGGAAGTATATATGGTCGGCTTGTCGTCCGCTGATTGGACTTCTCTCCCGAGCAGACTGATTGGCAAACCGTCGACACCTTCTCCGTTGACAATTGGACACGGGGACGGAGGTCAGTTCCCGCCCACATTTGAAACCTTCTGGCTCCGCCCTCATCCTCCTTCCGTTGCACCGCTGCGCAGTGGCGGGCAAGTAGGCGATTAATGAATGTTTCAAATAATAAACTCATTTCTGCATTTAAGATCGTGCTTGTGACTGAGAGCGTGTTCCCACCAAAGACAACCCGTACATGAATACAATCATTCAAATATGTAAAGTTGCTGTGCATATTGACCAAAAGCAATTGAGCCTTTTCCAGACTATTTCTGTAAGAGATGCACCCGCTTCTACGACGTTTGCAGACGTGACGTGCAGATTGAGCAGCAAAGTAAACCATTTAGATGTATTTAGTGGCGGAACTTAATTAAGTGGTTCCAGTGTAGCGATAGTCTTATTCTGTGTAATGTATTATGTAGCTTTCATTTAAGAGTTGTAAGACAATGCGCTTTTGAAGAGTGTAGTGGGTGGCTCTTAAAAGAGCCTTTGGGGGAAGTGAAACCAAGGTTTAGTCTTTACTTGGCCTTAACGGCCTTCTCTGTCTTCTTGGGGAGAAGCACCGCCTGGATGTTGGGCAGCACTCCACCCTGAGCGATCGTAACGCCACCGAGAAGTTTGTTGAGCTCCTCGTCGTTGCGGACGGCCAGCTGCAGGTGACGGGGGATGATACGAGTCTTCTTGTTGTCACGAGCCGCGTTGCCGGCCAACTCCAGGATCTCAGCGGTGAGGTACTCGAGCACGGCTGCCAGGTAGACGGGTGCGCCAGCTCCCACACGCTTCGCATAGTTGCCCTTGCGGAGAAGCCTGTGAACACGACCTACGGGGAACTGGAGCCCTGCGCGGGATGACCTGGTCTTGGCCTTAGCCCTGGCTTTGCCTCCGGTTTTGCCTCTTCCGCTCATCTTCGTGATATTGCTGTTCAAACGAGTAGTTTAAAACGTCTGTCGGAATACAGACTTTATAGGCTAGCTGATGGTAAACGGCTTTCATTGGTCACAATTTCGGTTAGGTCTTGATCCAATCGTAGGTGCCGACAAACTCGGGGGTGGAGCCATTCTGTCTCCCGCAGAAGGCGCGATTGGTCGTCTCGTCTCCCTCCCCTCCTCACCTCTCTTTGTTCATCCAGTCGCTCCTCGTTTAAGGCGCCAAATACATTAATGTTGCATGGATGGCTGAATGAATGCAAAGTCCACTATACAATCGTCAATCGTGTAGTGAGAACAATTTCATATATCCACATACATTTTTACCAGATATATATTTAAATTGGATTTGCATCCTTAATATTCCAAGCAACTATTTGCAGGTTGCTAATAGCAGAAGCACCATTTATATGCAGCTCTACAGTTCCACGAAGCACTTTCACCAATGAAAGTCTCATGCAACGTTTATTTCTCAAATTAGCTAGCTGTATCCTTAATGTTCTTCATCTGTCATGGTTTTCTCGATAGATTATCCCAAATGGGAAAGTGTCCATTTGCTTTTTTGTATCTTATTTATCATCGTTTTGTGGCGGACGCGTAACAAGTATCACTTCTACCTCTGGTACTGGCTGGCAACTTTCATATTGGCCGTTCCGGGGATTTAGCTCATGTCTGAGACCATTTACATTACATTTAGTCATTTGGCAGACGCTCTTATCCAGAGCGACTTACAGTGAGTACAGGGACATTCCCCTTGAGGCAAGTAGGGTGAAATGCCTTGCCCAAGGACACAACGTCAGTTGGCATGACCGGGAATCGAACTGGCAACCTTCGGATTACTAGCCCGATTCCCTCACCGCTCAACCACCTGACTCCCCAACCAAGTGAGTCAGGTGGCTCCAAGTGAATTTAAGGTGCAACAGAAGTGGCCTGTCATAAAGTTCCAAAGACTCCAAGTTAACTAAGCGTGATGAAAGACCATCATGCATCTGAAAGTGTTTGGTAGCCTACAGGGGCAAACAACATGGACATGCACATTTCAGGACAAGTGGGTGGCTCTTAAAAGAGCCTTTTTTGTAATACGGACACAGACGCGGACTAAGGTTTACTTCTTCTTAGGCGCTGGTTTCTTTGCCTTGGCCGCCTTGGGCTTGGCGGCTTTGGGCTTAGCTGCCTTCTTGGGGCTCTTGGCCACCGTTTTCTTGGGTGTTGCGGGCTTATTCACCTTCTTGGGGCTCTTGGTTGCCTTCTTGGCTGCCGCGGGCTTCTTAACCTTCTTGGGCGACTTCTTGGCAGCCACGGGCTTCTTCGCAGCGACCTTCTTGGGCTTCTTGACAGCAACGGGTTTCTTGGCGACTGCCTTTTTGACTTTCGGAGCGGCGACCTTCTTAACGGGCTTCTTTGCCTTGGCCTCCGCCTCCTTGTTGATCTTAAAAGAGCCAGAAGCGCCCGTTCCTTTGGTCTGGACCAAGGTTCCTTTGGTGACGAGACTCTTCACTGCGATCTTGACGCGAGAGTTGTTCTTCTCTACGTCGTAGCCGCCGGCCGCCAGGGCTTTCTTGACCGCTGTCAAGGACACGCCGCTTCTCTCCTTGGAAGCGGACACGGCCTTGACGATCAGCTCGCCAACGCTGGGTCCAGCTTTCTTGGGCTTGGCTGCCGCCTTCTTCTTGGGTGCCTTGGCGGGAGCGGGAGCTGGAGCGACTTCTGCCATGTCTAAAACACTCGTGGGACGTGTGCGAATGAATGTGCGAGGCTGCTCTCTGCTGTGTAGCGTTGCGGCGAACAGAGGGCTGGGTTTAAATACGACATGAGAACTGTGTAGACTCAACCCCCAACCCTGCTTCTCTCTGCTGCTGCTATCCGTTGGCGCTTGTGTTTTCTCCCGGCGAACAACGGGCTAAAAAACCCTGTTGGAATTGAGCTGCGGTCTAGAAGTAAATCGGGCAGCAAGCAGCCTTTTCAACGTTCAAAATAAAACGGTATGTGGACCGGAGGCACTCTATGTTTAGTTGTGGCCGGCTCAAATCATCGCCGTTGGCCTCGCGGAGGGAGCTCTGCGCACCGTGTTGTCTGTGCCATTTGCCCCCAATAGTATTTAAAACGGCAGTCGTGCAAAACGAGAACACGTTTTCCAGTGAGCCAAATAATCTGTCAAGAATCGTAACTGTTTTAGAATACGCAGCTGGGGTACTAGGGGCTTTAAACTGGTCTCTTTTGGGGGATACAAAACACAGTGTGGGGCTGTGGACCGGGGGTGGAAGTCGGGAAAGTATTGGTCTCCCTATTGCTCTCCCTCCCCTAGTTTTTCATCTCCAAAGACACAATCCTTACTTTAAGTCTTACAGTAACCTACTGTAAGACTTGTTACTTGTTACTGTGAGACTTACTGTAGCCTACAGCGTGACTGTATTCCGTGGATGGTGTGTGTCTGGTCTACCTGGCCTGCTCAGTATGAGCCGGACTCCTCAGATCCAGTACATGTTAATATCCATGTTGTTGGTGATGGGGAATGTATGAGTCGTAAGGACTTTTCATTTATTTCATTAGGCTGGACAAGTGGTTGTATTTAGTTCATAATAGCCTGTTTGTATGAGGGGCCAGGAAATTATTCAGACTGTCCTCACACAAACACATATGAAATGCATACACATATGAAACGTTCACACACACATCCATACAGCTGAAAACTCACATCCACATTATATCCACACACGTATGAAACACATTCACATGTGAAATGTTCAAACACTCATTCATACTACTGAAAACATACATACACACACATATTAAATGCTTGCACAGACGCATGGGAAACACATTTACACACTCATATGAAATGCTCAAGTCTTATAAGGATGAGCAAGCTTAGAGAATGTAAGTGTGAGAACATTTTCACTATATCCAGAAGTCAGTTCAGTATATTCGGAAGTCAGTTCAGTAGTATTTTAAATACTGGGTGACCAAACAGAGATCTAGAAAAGTCAAGAAAGCAGGATTCTGGAATTTGGTTGAAAGCAAATATTTTTTGCTGTTGCTTCATTTCTTGGCAGCCGCAAGACAGCCCTGTCCTGAAATGCACCCCTGTGTCACTTCTGTTCTGTATATTTCAGTATCAAATTATTCTTACTGTACATTGAGGGGACTACTATGAGTAACCTCTCGTTTCATTCTAGGGCTATTTCACAGGGTTGCATTAGGTCACATAGAACAGCATCCGGGCCATTTTCAGCCCAATGTTACATACCATATTCGGAGACCTTAAGGAACAGTGTAAAATACCCTATAAAATCATTCTATGACCTCTTAATACAACACATGAAGTTAAATGGAAAATCTCTATTTTATTTTGTAAATTGTGATGTCTCAAAGGCACTTTATGGTGATTTTGACCCAACAATTAATAAAAAACATCCACTGAGATCTCAGGTTTGAAGTCCAGTGTTTCCCTGATAGCCCTCAGTTCCCTCCCACCCCTTTGGTTACAAGTCCAGACAGCAACGATGCTGCAGATGACGAGCCGCTGAGGAGAGTGATGATGACCAGCTAGAACCAACCAGGATATAACCTGCCCAGGGACTGCGGTTGAAAACCGGCACTTTTACTGAAACGTTGATTAATGTGTTTTGTCCCTGTAAAAATAAACGAAACAAACAATATCCAATTCAGAAGTCTTTATCCATAGATCTAAGTTTCCATCGTTTCGGGTTTCGTTTTGTCTACTGTTTGTCAACGTCCTTACATTCAACTCAAATCCTAAACTTCATCTTAGCCTACTTGTTTGGAGATATTTTCGTCTCCATTCGCGCCTTTCCACAGGACGCTGTTGGAAAGTTGGGCGCCCGATGACATTTGCAGCTGTGTAGTTCATCACGTTGCTGCAAAGTGGTTACTAATAATAAAAAAAGAGCCATTGTATGCACGTATTGAATATTTACATACAATGAAAGAATGATCTGATAAGCAAACGTATCGATAATTTATATCTAATTCACTTAGGCTTGTCGTCCATATTAAGCTGGGCTACACAGGCATACTGTAAAGACAACATTAAGATTGTTGAGGAATCGAGATGTTACTATTGCACTGTGCTTAAGATATTGGAACACTGTACTGTCGTATGTTTGGTTTGCAGAATATACGCTTTCGGCTGTAAAGAGTAGACTAACCTGTCCCTGTTCAGAGGTAAGGAGTTGATTCAAATCAAATACAGGCAAGACATTTTAAAGCATGTGATGGACCTTTCTCAATTTTAGAGACCAGTGGGTGGCTCTTAAAAGAGCCTTTGGGGTGAACTTGAAAGAGAAGCCCGTTTACTTGGAGCTGGTGTACTTGGTCACGGCCTTGGTGCCCTCGGACACGGCGTGCTTGGCCAGCTCACCGGGGAGCAGAAGGCGGACGGCGGTCTGGATCTCCCTGGAGGTGATGGTTGAACGCTTGTTGTAGTGAGCCAGGCGAGACGACTCTCCGGCGATACGCTCGAAAATGTCGTTGACGAAGGAATTCATGATTCCCATGGCCTTGGAGGAGATGCCGGTGTCGGGGTGGACCTGCTTCAGTACCTTGTACACGTAGATGGCGTAGCTCTCCTTCCTGGACTTTCTGCGCTTCTTACCGCTCTTCACGGCGGTCTTGGAAACGGCTTTCTTGGAGCCTTTCTTGGGCGCGGGCTTTGCTGGTTCAGGCATTGTCAAGTATCGTTACTTCTCAAAGACGAATGATGAGAAATGTGGTTGGTTACCCGGTATATGTAGCAGGACACATGCTAATTTTGAGGCACGCCTCCTGCTAGTCGCTGCACTCAGCTGGGATGTGACTTTCGCGAGCTAAACTGAAATCTTCTGCGCGTGCGTGGGATTTACCGACCCCTCCACCTTTCACTTCAGTAATCATAAACTGAGAGTTATAATTACTAAAAATAATTATACATGTACATTTTTACATGTAGCGGGAGACATGCTAATTTTGAGGCACGCCTCCTGATAGTCGCCACACATTTACCGACCCAACTTTCCCTTCAGTAATCATAATCTACAGTTATGATAACTGAAAGGAAATATTAGAAACCTTTTTACACTGAAAACTCCTCAATCTTCATCAATCACAGCGGAAATGTTTGCTGTATGCTTGCTTGGAGGAGATGGGGATACTCAAAACTAGGAAGTTGTGCTGAACTCCCTCAGCAGTTTAACCAGAAACATGTGGTTAATGACGTCAGAAGCTTTGTTTAGTTACATCTCATTGAGCAGATGCTTGTATCTAAAGTGACGCACAGTACAGGGTGATTTGAACCCGATACATCTCGGTCAAACACTCTCCCCATATCCGGTATATAACCCATTTATAGTAGCCTATTTAGAGTTGAAGCCTGAATAATGAACCCCTTTACAATACCATCAAATGCTTCGGATAAGCAATGATCACCGAAATACAAATTGAAAAGCATTTCAGCAACTCAGTATATTTAGTGCGCCATTAGTCTAAAATAAATTACTAGACCACAGACTGGTATTGAATCGAAGTTCAAATGCGCCAAACACTGCGGACGAAACCAAACTTGTTCATTGAGCTTCACCGATGATAAACGGTAGACATACAATTCATTTCACAAAGCTCCACTAAATGTAGACACAGAACACCCAGAATATGGAAACAAAGTCTCTAATCTGTAAAATGTGGGTGGCTCTTAAAAGAGCCTTTGTTTTGAACCTCTTGATATTCTTGAGGATGTCTTAACCGCCGAAGCCGTACAGAGTACGTCCCTGGCGCTTCAGAGCGTAGACCACGTCCATGGCGGTCACGGTCTTCCTTTTAGCGTGCTCGGTGTAGGTCACGGCATCACGGATAACGTTCTCCAGGAACACCTTCAGCACACCACGCGTTTCTTCGTAAATTAAGCCTGAAATACGCTTCACGCCACCGCGGCGAGCAAGGCGGCGGATAGCGGGCTTGGTGATGCCCTGGATGTTGTCACGGAGAACCTTGCGATGACGCTTGGCGCCTCCTTTTCCGAGTCCTTTGCCTCCTTTGCCTCTTCCTGACATTGTGTTGCTAGTCTTCAGTTCACACCTATGAGAATGTTTTGGCTTGCCAAGACCCAGGATATTTATGTTCCGTAAGCGGACGTGAAGGAGGCCAGTTGCTTACTTGGAGGGCGTTGCAATGGGAGGGAACTTGAGTCAGTGAGGGAAAATATGTATATTTTACGTTTCATTCATTCAGCACGTTTAAGTAAGTAATATTTGTACATATAATACATACGATTTGAAATAAATAATAATAAATAAGTAGTTTTTCAAGGAACGTCTTGGAATTGCTTATTTTCTGTGACATTGCTAATTGGTCTGTTGACTCACCCATCACAGTGTTGGTGTTGGATGAGTCATACAACACGATATTTTGTATTACGATGGTCCACAATATTCCCTTTAAAAGATGAAAAATGTGACAATGATGCTCACTCAATTATAATTTTTATATAAATAGATTGAATTTGGAATCATTAAATGAACCTTTTGGGATGTCAGCACTTGTCTCATTCTCCACTGAACAGATTAATTTAGTCTTGCCAGTCATCTTTTTATTGATGATAATCCAGGGCCGTAATCATAATATATATTGGGGGGGGGGACATCCCCCAATATTCAGATCTGGTCAAAATGTCCGCCCCAATATATTGATATACACATATAAATAAAATCTAAATGTAGTACGCTACAACAGGCAACCACGCACGCTGTACGAAATTACCATAAATCATATTCTGTATTATCATTTATCATATTCATAACTAAACGTTAAAAGTTCTCAGGGGGGACCCTCAGACTCCCAAGCAGATTTCGTCAATGTTGACTCCATGGCTACAGCCTTGTGATGATCACACTCCCGTCCTCCCTCTGCTCCAGCTCTTCTCTCTCTGCTTCAGACACCTCCACCAACCAGACGTCTTCTCTCTCTGCTTCAGGCACCTCCACCAACCAGACGTCTTCTCTCTCTGCTTCAGGCACCTCCACCAACCAGACGTCTTCTCTCTCTGCTTCAGGCACCTCCACCAACCAGACGTCTTCTCTCTCTGCTTCAGGCACCTCCACCAACCAGACGTCTTCTCTCTCTGCTTCAGGCACCTCCACCAACCAGACGTCTTCTCTCTGCTTCGGGCACCTCCACCAACCAGACGTCTTCTCTCTCTGCTTCGGGCACCTCCACCAACCAGACGTCTTCTCTCTCTGCTTCAGACACCTCCACCAACCAGACGTCTTCTCTCTGCTTCAGGCACCTCCACCAACCAGACGTCTTCTCAATGTATTTCCTGTTATCTGTTGCCATTGTCATGTTACTGTCACTGGTGGGCCATAGAAGTGTGTGTTCTTGTTCCTGAAAACACCGACCTCACAACAATTCCTCTTTGTGAGCCACTAGAGGGCGCTGTTGACGTTAAATAAGATATTTCTAAACAAAGTATCCTACCAGCACATTTGTCAGTCTGTTCCCTGTTTAGTCGACATAATATATCTCTATATGGAAAATAACAAAGATTGTTCAACATACTTCTTCTTACTTTGAGATATTCATACAGTGTCAAAAGGCTGCTTAGGGCTGTTTTTCCTATGTATTCACCACAGACAACACCAGCAGCCAACAGTTAGCTTTCTGATAGAAAAGTAATTTTATCAAAGGTATGTAAACAAGGCAATACAAAGTTTTGACTAGATTCTTTGTTTGTGTAATTTAGATAATCTCAAATCATACAATCTGTTCTAATATTATGTAAACTAAAACACAGATGTTGATAGAAAATACAAATAAATGTGGTACTATGTTAATGTAAACTTTCCCTACCATTCATCTGTTGTTAGGATTTCATGGCAGAATTCCTCAAACTTGTGGTCCCTTATTTTCCTGCTAATTATTTATGTTATTTTCCCAGTGTGTAATTTAACTGTGAGACAGACTTTATTGTTGTACTCCGTGTCGGACTCCAGCTCCCCTGCTGCAGTCTTAACAATGACTCATCTGTCCGTGAAGGGAAACTTGCCTTGGAAAGATCATGTTCCCTATGACTGGGAATGCATGTTCCACAACATGTTCACTTCATGCTTTGTCATTTCTTTACACCTCTTGGCTACTGAATCTTCAAAGCAGAACCATTTTAAAGAAATACCTTTATATTTTTGGTGGTAATGTTTTGAGATTTGATAATACACACCTTTACGTCTGTGACTGTAGATAAAATAAATTCACATAAGAAATTAAGGGCAGATCATAGTATATGTGAAAAATGTTCCAAGTGCATGCATCTGTGGCTTAAACAGTATCTCTGAGGCTTGATTGCTTGAAATTGATGTGTGGTTATGCTGCAACTAGTTTTTTCACAGTAAAAAACATACTTTTCTTCACCAGAAAACTCGACACACTAACCACATTTCACAACTATAATAATGAATTCCACCTGGGTCAGAGTACAGATGAACATCTGTGTTAAAAGGTTGTTTAAGAACACAGCAGACGCTGTTAATAACTTAACTAGGAGGTCGTTCGGGGACAATCATTGTTTTGCTGTAAGTAAAACCCATCTGTTTGTATCTGTTCATTTGTAGCATGAGAAGGCTCAAAGGACATATGTAGGTGCCTGCATGAGTACCTGTCTTGTCTCACCTCCCTGAGAGCCCTGCATATCCCAGACCTGCTCAACAAAGGAGCAGACCTGATGTCACGGGGACGAACCACCGTTGGGGGTGGATGGACGAGGCCTCTCCCTCAGTGGAAGGATGCTCTCCCAAGCCGGAGGCACGGTGAAGAGCCCACCTGGGATCGGAGGATCCTCTCATGGCTTGGCTACTGAGAGGGACCTGTTAGAACACAGAGGTCTGTCTGAGGCTGTCATCCAGACTGTACAGAGCACACTCATGTGATCCACTGTGAGGGGTCATGTGATCCACTGTGAGGGGTCATGTGACACGCTGTGAGGGGTCATGTGATCCACTGTGAGGGGTCATGTGATCCACTGTGAGGGGTTATGTGACACTGAGGGGTCATGTGATCCACTGTGAGGGGTCATGTGATCCACTGTGAGGGGTCACGTGATCCACTGTGAGGGGTCATGTGACACACTGAGGGGTCATGTGATCCACTGTGAGGGGTCATGTGACACGCTGTGAGGGGTCATGTGATCCACTGTGAGGGGTCATGTGACACGCTGGTAAACTTTCTCTCGGTGGTGTGAAGGACAAAACGTTGACCCAGTCTGGTACCGGATCAAAACGTTCTGGTGCTTTTTATAATCTGCTTTTTAATAATCTGCTTTATGATGTTCATGCTGTTAATGATTCAACATTCTAGAGTGTGTTGCCACCAGGGCATTGTGAAGTCACTGTGATCTCAGGTAACAAGGGCAGTGGAGAGGTGGATTCTGGGACCTGAAGTCCTGTAGATATCCAGACCAACAACTCTGCATCTATAAAAAATCTTGTCTCAGGGATATTGTCTTTCTTCAGTTAGTCGTAGGTCTGTAACTTCACTTGTGTCTGATGTTCTGATGTGACAGTACACCCAGGGCCCTCCTACCTGAAGGGTTAACAGCTCTCATGATGGGGTCTATTATCACTGGACTCTGACCAGTTTTATTGTACTGTTCAGTACGTGCTACTACAATGAATGATGGCGTCTATATTACCAGACTTTGACCTGTTGTATTGTCCGGAACCTGTAACTAGGCATGTGTCAGAAATATTAATCTATCAAGCATTGCACAGTCAGTCGGTGAACAAGTTTAAAAAAGCTTTATTGCTTGCGGCCGCAAGGAGACAAAACATCACACTCCATTGTGCTACAAAGTTTGTCCGCTAGCATGTTGTGCTAGCTACCTATTTAAATAGTATGTTCCAGAGACACTCGACTTGAGGAAGCAGCACAAACAGCATCAACAGATTTCTTCTTCAGCACGAAGGATAAAGCCTGCTTGACTTGACGTTGTGTTTGTGAATTCAGACCAGGAGAAAGCAGAGGTAAGTCCCTCCAGGGATCATGTTCAGGTCAGGTAGGAAGTGAGGATGATTCTAGTTGAACGCTCAGACCTACAATCCTCCTGAATGGAGGACCAGGGTGGTCAAGAGACACAGCTGAACCGTTGGAACATTTGGTTGGACACACATGAATAACTGTATCTAGTAGAGGGTGAAGGATTTGAATGGGTTTAATGGTAATATTTGTTCGTCAGTAGTTAGTTTTTCATGGTACTGAAGGTGATTTTGAGTACAAATGTACAGTACAGATCCTTGGTCATTCCTGTCAATCATTGTCTACAGTACAGATGTCTACTGGACTGAGTGTTATTACAGAACATGTGATGACAGAGAGAGCAGTTTCAGAGAAGGCAGTAAAGCTGCTTTAGATTAGATTGCTGTTGAAAGTGATAATGTGTTGAATAATAGAATGTAATCCAATGTTGATATAGCAGAGTTAGACTTGGTGATGTTTCCTCAGTATGAACACCTCTACCAGCAGCTCTGACAGTCCCTCCCTCCCTTCCTGACTTTCTGACATCTTATTTAATCTACTCATCCGTCTCAAACACAACAGCTCTCCGTCTGTCTGTCTCTCCATCTCTCTGCAATACACACACACACCTGCCTCTCTCTGTCTCTCACTCCAGTGTTGCATGAGAGTTCTGGTAGGGGTTAATAGTGTGTTATATGTAAAAGTGTCTCTTTGTGCAGGGGTCGGTTTCAAGGGGGTTTATGTTCATGTATGACAAGTTGTAGTATATAACCTACTTTCTCACACGGTTCTTACTGATATTTATCCAAATCAACATCCAGTACAGGGGGAGATTTGAACATGCTACCTCTTGAGGTGCAGTCAGGTGCTCTAACCACTGAGCTGCAACCCTCCCTTCTTTCTCTCTAAAGGGGAAGGAGACTGAGTTGCAGGAGATTGTAAGGCAGGACAGAGATCAAGTGTATCAAACTCTGGGTAAATTCATCTGTAAAAGTATGATAAAACTGGAAAACCCTGTACACAAAGTTGTTCTCAGATTTATGAACACTGCGTACACGACACATATCACACGTTTGTCTTCATAGACACCACTTAGCATGTGAATGAGCTCTCCCATATTTGAAACGCCCACATTTTTTCAGGTTTCTCAATAAACTTTTTAATTAACCCATCATGAACAATGAATGATTCTAAATAAGAAATGGATAAGGCATGCAAAAAAAACAGTGAAAAAGATTAACTTTACTGAATGTGAAATGGAGATCTTAATAAGTGAAATATGAGGAGCATCTTGTTTGGTGGCCTTAGGCTAGCAGTTATTTGAACATTGATCGAGTAAAACGTTTTTGGATTTACAAAAACAAGATTAATCAACCGATTGTGCCCTTATCGTAACATGTGTGCAGTCGATTAGCAGTAATTACATTTGGGAAACAGGTTTTTGCTGCAAATATGTCACCCCACACCACTGAGGGTGGATGGTCTCATAACCCCACACCTCAGGCATCACATCACTGAGGGTGGATTATCCCCCACCTGTCTGTCAGCTGAAAAGTCCCAGTTGCAGAGAACTTTTACAGTCGATTTTCTAGACTTTTACTTGGCTTTTGTTGTGCATTCCAACACAGGACCCAGCTCACTCAATACAGAGATCCAAAAGAATGGCTCTCGGATATCTGTAACAATTTATCTACCAGTCATCATTGTGGGCCAATAAATCGGCATGATCACTGAACTCCCGCTGGCCTAAATCTCCCATGTCGATGTGCTCCAAAAGCACTGCACACCGAGGGGTTAGGGTTTATGCAACAGAAGAAGTGTCAGTGTTTTTACAGGGGAAGGCCTCTATCCTAGCCTGACGTTGTCATACTCATAATTCTAGTCAGAATATGAGTCTGAGTATGGGGCGTGTTTCAACCGAACCCGGAAAAAAATGCCTCTTCACTCAATTGGATAGACCTACAACAAAAACCAATTGATTATCTGTCTGTTATCTGATCTGTCCATCATCGTATAAAGCCCGCCCTGACAATTTGATTGGTCCGAACAACTCTTGTTCGGACATAGTTTTTCCCCAACCGAGCGACCCCAGACCCAACTTCCCGACCATTTTTTTTGTGGGCGGGCTAAGTTTAGCTGGCACCCAGGCTACCTCTATCCATCTTGTAAACTATAAATAAATAGATATATAATATAAGATATAAATAAATATGTATATATGTCTCTTTTTTATATATATATACAGCTAAGTCTATGAAATCCATGCAAATATGTGTAATTGTGCATTATTATCGTATAAACTAAACTACAGTGGAGATAGAGAGGGGGAAGGGTGCTGATTGACAGGAAAATGACATTTTCTTGAAGAATAATTGGTAAATCATGGGGAGTCAGGTGGCTGAGCGGTGAGGGAGTCGAGCTAATAATCTGAAGGTTGCCAGTTCGATTCCCGGCCGTGCCAAATGACGTTGTGTACTTGGGCAAGGCACTTCACCCTACTTGCCTCGGGGGGAATGTCCCTGTACTTACTGTAAGTCGCTCAGGATAAGAGCGTCTGCTAAATGACTAAATGTAAATACAAAATGTCATTATGGTTAATGTGGCAATGAAAATATATATTTCTATATTTCATTTTGAGCACCTCCAGACAGTAGATTGAACTATAGCTAGCACTGGCAGCGTGGGGTTAAGTTTAGCTCAGTGAGTTTTTGTTGCTCCATTCTACTTTTCTTTGTACACTGCTGAATGATTCATTGGCGTGAAGTGTCATGAGTGGCATGATTATATTTATAAGTGACAGGTCTTGTTTCTGGACATAATAGGTGTCATAGTCCACGGTTGACGGTTGAGGTTGGCAACACAGAAGATGTAATTTAGTTATCACTGTAACTAAGTTTACAGTCATAGAGGAGAGAGGGTAGGAACAATAATGTTCTCTTATTCCACATAAGTGTCAGTTAAAATGCCATTTTACTCATACATGAAATGGTTTCAATACTGGAATGTGTGGTCAGAGAGAGAGAGAGAGAGAGAGAGAGAGAGAGAGAGAGAGAGAGAGAGAGAGAGAGAGAGAGAGAGAGAGAGAGGTGGTTAGAAAAGGGTGGGGGTCCCTATGTGCCCCCCTGCACTGTCTGAAAGGGACAGAGAGAGAGAGAGAGAGAGAGAGAGAGAATGACCTGTCTATATGGTTCAGTCAGGATCATCAACAGAGAGAGAAAATACCATCATGTAGGTCTCCAGCTTTCCTCCACCTGACTACCTCCACCTGTATCTCCCTCCAGCTCTCCTCCACCTGTATCTCCCTCCAGCTCTCCTCCACCTGACTACCTCCAGCTGTATCTCCCTCCAGCTCTCCTCCACCTGACTACCTCCACCTGTATCTCCCTCCAGCTCTCCTCCACCTGACTACCTAGACCTGTATCTCCCTCCAGCTCTCCTCCACCTGACTACCTCCACCTGTATCTCCCTCCAGCTCTCCTCCACCTGACTACCTCCACCTGTATCTCCCTCCAGCTCTCCTCCACCTGACTACCTAGACCTGTATCTCCCTCCAGCTCTCCTCCACCTGTATCTCCCTCCAGCTCTCCTCCACCTGACTACCTAGACCTGTATCTCCCTCCAGCTCTCCTCCACCTGACTACCTCCACCTGTATCTCCCTCCAGCTCTCCTCCACCTGACTACCTAGACCTGTATCTCCCTCCAGCTCTCCTCCACCTGACTACCTCCACCTGTATCTCCCTCCAGCTCTCCTCCACCTGACTACCTCCACCTGTATCTCCCTCCAGCTCTCCTCCACCTGACTACCTAGACCTGTATCTCCCTCCAGCTCTCCTCCACCTACCTAGACCTGTATCTCCCTCCAGCTCTCCTCCACCTGACTACCTCCACCTGTATCTCCCTCCAGCTCTCCTCCACCTGACTACCTAGACCTGTATCTCCCTCCAGCTCTCCTCCACCTGACTACCTCCACCTGTATCTCCCTCCAGCTCTCCTCCACCTGACTACCTCCACCTGTATCTCCCTCCAGCTCTCCTCCACCTGACTACCTCCACCTGTATCTCCCTCCAGCTCTCCTCCACCTGACTACCTAGACCTGTATCTCCCTCCAGCTCTCCTCCACCTGACTACCTCCACCTGTATCTCCCTCCAGCTCTCCTCCACCTGACTACCTAGACCTGTATCTCCCTCCAGCTCTCCTCCACCTGACTACCTCCACCTGTATCTCCCTCCAGCTCTCCTCCACCTGACTACCTAGACCTGTATCTCCCTCCAGCTCTCCTCCACCTGACTACCTCCACCTGTATCTCCCTCCAGCTCTCCTCCACCTGACTACCTAGACCTGTATCTCCCTCCAGCTCTCCTCCACCTGACTACCTCCACCTGTATCTCCCTCCAGCTCTCCTCCACCTGACTACCTAGACCTGTATCTCCCTCCAGCTCTCCTCCACCTGACTACCTCCACCTGTATCTCCCTCCAGCTCTCCTCCACCTGACTACCTAGACCTGTATCTCCCTCCAGCTCTCCTCCACCTGACTACCTAGACCTGTATCTCCCTCCAGCTCTCCTCCACCTGACTACCTCCACCTGTATCTCCCTCCAGCTCTCCTCCACCTGACTACCTCCACCTGTATCTCCCTCCAGCTCTCCTCCACCTGACTACCTTGACCTGTATCTCCCTCCAGCTCTCCTCCACCTGACTACCTCCACCTGTATCTCCCTCCAGCTCTCCTCCACCTGACTACCTCCACCTGTATCTCCCTCCAGCTCTCCTCCACCTGACTACCTCCACCTGTATCTCCCTCCAGCTCTCCTCCACCTGACTACCTAGACCTGTATCTCCCTCCAGCTCTCCTCCACCTGACTACCTCCACCTGTATCTCCCTCCAGCTCTCCTCCACCTGACTACCTAGACCTGTATCTCCCTCCAGCTCTCCTCCACCTGACTACCTCCACCTGTATCTCCCTCCAGCTCTCCTCCACCTGACTACCTAGACCTGTATCTCCCTCCAGCTCTCCTCCACCTGACTACCTCCACCTGTATCTCCCTCCAGCTCTCCTCCACCTGACTACCTAGACCTGTATCTCCCTCCAGCTCTCCTCCACCTGACTACCTAGACCTGTATCTCCCTCCAGCTCTCCTCCACCTGACTACCTCCACCTGTATCTCCCTCCAGCTCTCCTCCACCTGACTACCTCCACCTGTATCTCCCTCCAGCTCTCCTCCACCTGACTACCTTGACCTGTATCTCCCTCCAGCTCTCCTCCACCTGACTACCTCCACCTGTATCTCCCTCCAGCTCTCCTCCACCTGACTACCTCCACCTGTATCTCCCTCCAGCTCTCCTCCACCTGACTACCTCCACCTGTATCTCCCTCCAGCTCTCCTCCACCTGACTACCTAGACCTGTATCTCCCTCCAGCTCTCCTCCACCTGACTACCTCCACCTGTATCTCCCTCCAGCTCTCCTCCACCTGACTACCTCCACCTGTATCTCCCTCCAGCTCTCCTCCACCTGACTACCTAGACCTGTATCTCCCTCCAGCTCTCCTCCACCTGTATCTCCCTCAGCTCTCCTCCACCTGACTTCCTCCACCTGTATCTCCCTCTAGCTCTCCTTATGTCTCACCTGACTAATACTGACTGTATCCCCTATGATTTCTACAGAACAGAAGCTGACAGACTAAAAGACACCCGACATGAGCAGGAATGATGTGTACAGTTGAGTAGTGAGTGTCTGGTTAGGGTTAGAAAGAAGAGATCTAGTTGTGTTGTTCACCTTATAATCTATGAAGCAAACCAAATTAGTGACACTCCAATGAATAATGATGTTGTTGTGATGAATTAGAGAGTGCGTGTTTCAAAAGGAATCTATTTACCAGTATAATTTATCCCAGGACACATAGCGTTTAAACTGAACCCTGACTCCTTTCCAAAATGTAGCCCTGTACCTCTGAAATGTTGTTTTGCCAATGGACAATTCTGTGGTAGCACTGTCTGACCCCTCTTCAAACCCCTCTTCTTCACTTAACTCAGTTGTTGTGTTCTGTACACACACCGTGTCGTCCAGGGTCAACGTGACCCCCCCTTGGCCGAAGCCCCGCTTGGTGGGGCATGTGGGCCAGTATACATGCGAACAGGCTCTGCAGACATCCCTCTTACACCCGCGACAAACGGTTTTACAGTCCTTCTTCACCTTCCTCTTACTGGCAGAGACCGGTGAGGCCAGTTCTACCGATGTGGCAGCATCTTTGGGTTTTGTATTAGGTAAAGTTGTCACAACATGGCTGTGGGTCACAACGACCCAAATACAGTGCAAGGGTTCCTCCTAGTGGTAACTAGTGATATAACGTGATATACCCCCCCCCCCCCCTTCACATTCCCTCCCCTACACATCTACGTTGTTGAATTAGAAAAGGTTGCACCGACAAGGCAGGGTGGTCACATGACCCTGAGACAGCGCAAAAGTTTAAAAAAAAAATCTTCATTTTATTTTTGTATCAGGTAAAGTTGTCGCAACACGATAGTAGGTCACAATCATCCGAAGGCAGCACAAGGGTTAAACAGTAAACTCTTTGTTACTTTAAAACTAACCTTCATCTGGGTCATCACAGGGATATTTGATTTGTCAACTGAGTGCATATGTCAGATTCACTGCATGACTTGTAAGCAGAGAAAAACTGTTGCTATCAAACGTTGTCTACTTAATCAACTGTATTAGTGTACCGGTGAAGCAATAGATCAAATAGGCCGGTAGATAGGTTTGTCAAGGGATTTAATGCTCCCTTGTAAAAGTATTTTTAGTATTTTTAAAATAGGGTTAGACAAAATACAGTAGTTTATGTTGATACATGTTGTGGCCAGGGCCGGTCCTAGGCATAGGCGACCGAGGCAAGCCGCCGATAATGGCTGCCTCGGTCGGTTCTTTCCGGTCAAAGTAAATTCCTTGTCTGTGCAAACTTTCATGGCGCATAAAAACCCATTCTGATTCTGATGAAGAGGGGGGCGGCAAATTCCCAAGTGCTCCCGTGCTAGGACCGGCACGGGTTGTGGCAGCTGTATTTTGTAGTTTATTTTGATACACTTACAATTAAGGTATTTGGTATTTTATTTTTAAATACATTTTGATGTATCTTTGCCCATCCCTGGACGTATTGACCATGACAGTTTATGAAAAATATATTTGAGCGAGTGCTCCACTCTGTATGTTGTCCTCAGGAATGATGCTGACCCTGTCTGGCTGTGTGTTCATGGATGTTGTCCTCAGGAATGATGCTGACCCTGCCTGGCTGTGTGTTCTGGATGTTGTCCTCAGGAATGATGCTGACCCTGCCTGGCTGTGTGTTCTGGATGTTGTCCTCAGGAATGATGCTGACCCTGCCTGACTGTGTGTTCTGGATGTTGTCCTCAGGAATGATGCTGACCCTGCCTGACTGTGTGTTCTGGATGTTGTCCTCAGGAATGATGCCTGACCCTGCCTGGCTGTGTGTGATGGATGTTGTCCTCAGGAATGATGCTGACCCTGCCTGGCTGTGTGTGGAGGATTCTCCTACTGCTCCACACAGCAGACTGCTGGTAAACAAATCACTGTCATGGAGTTGTGTGTTTTACCATCTAGCTATCTGTAAAGTGTTGTCTCTTAGGTACACTATAATGGTCATAGTAATAGTTAACAGTAGGACTGATAGTAACAGTTTAAAGTGATGCAGAACAACTAGATTGCAGGCCTCCATCAGACCAGAGCAAGTTGAGGAGATAAGATGTTTGTCCTCTGAGATTCACTCTTTATCTGTTCTCTTCTCCTCAGTTACTCATAAGGTCATTACTCCAGTTCATCACATCACTGCTGTGGCTGGTGAAAGTCTAGTTCTGCCCTGCTACGTCGACCCCAGTGTCAGTGCTGAGGGTTGGACGGTGGAGTGGTTGAAACTCTCAGCAGACAGATACCAACGCACCGTCCATCTTTACAAAGACGGCAGAGATGACAATGAAAATCAGAATCCCTCCTTCAGGACCAGAACAGCTCTGTTTAAAGAGGAACTGAAGACAGGCAACACCTCCTTGAAGCTGGTCGGGGTTAGAGGCACTGATGAAGGAACTTACAAATGTTTTGTTGGGTCACCTACCTTGGAATGGTATGATGATTCCAACATTGAAGTCCATGTTAAAGGTGAATTTCGTTTTCAAGTCTAGTTTTTTTTACTTGCCATTGTGCCTAAACCAAGGCCATCCTTCTAATAACATGATTGAATCTGTATCTGTGTGTTTGTAGCTGTAGGATCTCAGCCAGTGGTCTCCATTGAGGGACACAGAGGGGCAGGGATGGTTCTGGTGTGTGAAACACAAGGCTGGTACCCTGAACCAGAGATGGTGTGGCTGGACAGTGAAGGAGTCCCCATCTCTGCTGATCCTCCAGAGACGACCACAGACTCTGAGGGACTCTACACACTCAGACTGAGGGTCACTGTTCAGAAGGCACGTAGGAACCTCTTTAACTGTAGAGTGAAACAGAAATACATGGAGAGAGATGAGACGGCAAGGATTCATGTTCCTGGTGAGTTATTCAGCCTCACATCTTCCTCTGAAAAAGGTTTGGGATTTTCTGGGAACGTGGGAATTTCTACTAGTGAATAAGAGAGGAAGGACAACATCACACAACCACCACAACAAAAAGGACAATATTATACACTTCAAAACCAATATATACATAGTGATAGACAGACATTGCAGCACTAGGTATAAACAATTGTAAAATAATAGCACTGCTTTAAACATGCATGTTTCAGGTGAGCTGTTCTATCAAGATCACTCTTGGATATGGTCCTTGGCTGGGGTGTTGGCTGTGGTGTTTGGTGTCTCTGTCGTGGGATTAGCTGTGGCCATCTGTGTCCTGGTGAAGAAACATAGAGATAAAGGTAAATGATAGATGAATACAAGATTGACAGACACGTTCCATTCAATTATTCTTCATAGTCATGTCATTAGTCAAATCTTGTACAAGTCTTACGTGTAGATGATCCATGAGTGGATTCATGTTCTTTATTTGATCTGACCTCTACAGAGTCATGTTCTATATCTGACTTCTACAGAGTCATGTTCTATATCTGACCTCTACAGAGTCATGTTCTATATCTGACCTCTACAGAGTCATGTTCTATATCTGACCTGACCTCTACAGTCATGTTCTATATCTGACTTCTACAGAGTCATGTTCTATATCTGACCTCTACAGAGTCATGTTCTATATCTGACTTCTACAGAGTCATATTCTATATCTGACCTCTACAGAGTCATGTTCTATATCTGACCTCTACAGAGTCATGTTCTATATCTGACCTGACCTGTACAGTCATGTTCTATATCTGACCTCTACAGAGTCATGTTCTATATCTGACCTCTACAGAGTCATGTTCTAAATCTGACCTCTACAGAGTCATGTTCTATATCTGACCTCTACAGAGTCATGTTCTATATCTGACCTCTACAGAGTCATGTTCTATATCTGACCTCTACAGAGTCATGTTCTAAATCTGACCTCTTCAGTCATGTTCTATATCTGACCTCTACAGAGTCATGTTCTAAATCTGACCTCTTCAGTCATGTTCTATATCTGACCTCTACAGAGTCATGTTCTAAATCTGACCTCTTCAGTCATGTTCTATATCTGACCTCTACAGAGTCATGTTCTATATCTGACCTTTACAGAGTCATGTTCTAAATCTGACCTCTTCAGTCATGTTCTATATCTGACCTTTACAGAGTCATGTTCTAAATCTGACCTCTTCAGTCATGTTCTAAATCTGACCTCTTCAGTCATGTTCTATATCTGACCTCTTCAGTCATGTTCTATATCTGACCTCTACAGAGTCATGTTCTATATCTGACCTTTACAGAGTCATGTTCTATATCTGACCTCTACAGAGTCATGTTCTATATCTGACCTCTACAGAGTCATGTTCTAAATCTGACCTCTTCAGTCATGTTCTATATCTGACCTCTACAGAGTCATGTTCTATATCTGACCTTTACAGAGTCATGTTCTAAATCTGACCTCTTCAGTCATGTTCTATATCTGACCTTTACAGAGTCATGTTCTAAATCTGACCTCTTCAGTCATGTTCTAAATCTGACCTCTTCAGTCATGTTCTATATCTGACCTCTTCAGTCATGTTCTATATCTGACCTCTACAGAGTCATGTTCTATATCTGACCTTTACAGAGTCATGTTCTATATCTGACCTCTTCAGTCATGTTCTATATCTGACCTCTACAGAGTCATGTTCTAAATCTGACCTCTTCAGTCATGTTCTATATCTGACCTCTACAGAGTCATGTTCTAAATCTGACCTCTTCAGTCATGTTCTATATCTGACCTCTACAGAGTCATGTTCTATATCTGACCTTTACAGAGTCATGTTCTAAATCTGACCTCTTCAGTCATGTTCTATATCTGACCTTTACAGAGTCCTGTTCTAAATCTGACCTTTACAGAGTCATGTTCTAAATCTGACCTCTTCAGTCATGTTCTAAATCTGACCTTTACAGAGTCATGTTCTATATCTGACCTCTACAGAGTCATGTTCTATATCTGACCTCTACAGAGTCATGTTCTATATCTGACCTTTACAGAGTCCTGTTCTATATGTGATCAGCTGTTGTGTTCTCACCTCTGTGTTTCCTTTGCAGGGAAGCGTTTCAAGGCCCAGAAAGGTAATATCCACCATTCGTGACTTCACTGTCAGGACAAGAGCATGTATAGAAAGGTTAACATGTTCTTAAAAGGCTCATGTTTTGAGATGGTCAGTGTATGTTCTTATGAGATAATAATGTACATTTAAAACACCAGCTAACTCATTGGAAACTCAGATTATACATAAGTTTCTACTGCAGAGTGGTCTTAAGGTATGTAAAGTGGTGTCAAATTACAACTGTTAACAAAATACTTCTGATGAACAGTCACTAGAGGAGAGTAGGTAGTGGTAGGGTGCTTGTTCAGCTGCTCACTATAGATCCAAGTTCAGATTCTGGTGTTCATATGTCTGAGTCTCACTGTCTCTCATCTCACTTCATTTACAGGTGATCTTAAGAAAGACAATGGTAAGTGATATCCAGTTTATTACTATGTGATGATGTTGAAGCACAACTGTCATGGTAGAACAGCTGTGCAGCGTGGTGGAACTGTCAGAAGGATTCCTGCAGAGTGGATTTAACTGCACTGTCAGGACAGGAGCATGTTCAGGAATGTCTCTTCTTGTTCAGCTGTTATTAGAACACTGATAAAGACCTTGATATCTTGATGTCATACAGAGTTGAAGAGGTTGTCACATGTACATGGTTGTTACAACGCATGAAGAACAGTGATGTACTGCTGTATCTCTTCATATCTGTATCTGTGGTCTGACCCAAAGACTTATATATTAATAGACACAGCTAGATTTTTCTTCCAAGATGGCGTCCCCATTCATTTCTATGAAAAGTGCTCAGTGACGCAGTGAGGCAAGCGAGAGCGCAAAATGGACCGCGCCATCTTTCCAGACCGACTCTGGTCTTGCGCAGAAGCTTGTTCCTAGCTCCGAAACTCGTGCATGCTTGCAACTAGCTGTACACGTCATACTTTGCGACAACCAGTCGCGAACTTGTGAGCTGGAGCTAAGGCATTGTAGCCTGACGTTGTCATACTCATAATTCTAGTCAGAATATGAGTCTGAGAACTCTCCGTTGGGCTGTGACTATGGGGCGTGTTTCAACCGAACCCGGAAAAAAATGCCTCTTCGCTAAATTGGATAGACCTACAACCAATCAGAGCAACGTAGTATGTTGTTTGTTGAAAACCCAAGAGCTCTTTGGTGACGTGGTTGATTACGTTACTGTTGATCATCTGTCCATCATCGTATAAAGCCCGCCCTGACAATTTCATTGGTCCGAACAGCTCCTGTTCAGACATAGTTGTTCCCCAACCGAGCCCCCTCCAGACCCAACTTCCCGACCAAATTGTTTTGTGGGCGGGGATAAGTTGGGCTGGCAGCCAGGCTAAAGGCATTGCAGAAAACTGTCAGAATGTGGTAGAAGTCCAATCAAGAAGCAGATACATGTGAACTTTACGAAAATCAATGCTATTAGTATTCCTTTCACTTGGTTTTTAGAAATATTACTATTTAAGATAAAACATACGTTCCACATACGACTCAGACTCACCAAATAGCCAAATGTTATTTTTGCTTCGTGTTTTTAGTTTGACTGCTTAAGTATTGTGTTGGATTAAAGAAACTTGAATATCTGGCTCCGTCGTTGTTCTAGCTCGGCAAAGCAAGCTAAATTAAGCCTATACCTATGTTACTATTATAATGATGATGAGTGTTGCTTACTATTAATAGCTTATTGTTAATGCCATCGTTGTGCTTTTAACTGACAAAGTTCTAACATATAACGACCATAACAATATTGTGGTTATCAGACATGATTTATTCATCTTCGTCTTTGCTCCAGAATAACATGTCAACAATCTATAATGACACCGTAACATGCCACCATATTATAACTAATTATATTAGCCTATAATTACGTTTGTCATGCCATGAGCATATAGCCTGGGTGCCAGCCGAATTTAACCCCGCCCACAACAGTTTTTGGTCGGGAAGTTGGGTCTGGGGTTGCTAAATTGGGGAAAAAGTATTGACCAATCAAATTGTCAGGGCGGGCTTTATACGATGATGGACAGATGATCAACAGTAACGTAATCAACCACGTCAAAGAGCGCTTGGGATTGAATTCGTTTTCAACAAACATGGCTGCCGCTGGAGAGCTGAGATGTGTAGCCTACATTCTGCCATCGAGTGTGTTTTAGAAAACATCGACAGTGCATTCATTTTGAAAGAGGAACAGAGAAACGCGATCAAGGCATTTGTCGATGGAAAATATGTTTTTGCCGTCCTTCCTACGGGATTCGGTAAAAGTTAACATACTACGTTGCTCTGATTGGTTGTAGGTCTATCCAATTGAGCGAAGAGGCATTTTTTTTCAGGGTTCGGTTGAAACACGCCCCATACTCACAGCCCAACGGAGCGGTATGAGCCTATAGCGTTCATTACAAGATGGTTAAATCTGCTTTAAAATAACAGAAATAAACTCTACAAACAACCGTCATGTATCTGTGCAACCATTGCTACAATAAAGGTAGGCAACTGTAGATTATCAAGCCCTTTCTCTTTGTTCTCATTCAGCTCAGGTAAATCAGCGATTTGCTGATGTTCCCTTTTGTGCTTGTCCCCTGTTCGTATCCGCGAGCACGTTTCCAGGCAACTTTTCTTGACGTAAGCAAATAAATGGGGTGCTAGTTTACCCATTTCGGATTCGTTTCAAATCTAGAAAAAAAAAGCTAGTAGTATGAGCCAGGTTCGAGAATCGAACAAAAATATTGGAGGGTAGTTTTAGATATGTTGACTGGAATTAAAGGGGTGATTGACTGTTTTTTGGGGGGTATTTCACACTGTTCCTTAAGGTCTCCGAATAGGGTATGTAAAATTGGTTGGGCTGAAAATGGCCCGGGTGCTGTTCTATGCCCCCTGATACATCCTCTGAAATGTTCCCGGGAAAAAACGCTAGGTTTTCTCCTTTTATGGTATGCTCATGAATATATAGATGAGCTGCGGGCTGATGGGTTGGTTTACAACGAGTGAAGTTACGGAGCAAAGACCCAACACGGCCACAGCACTCACTGAAACAAGGAAAGTGAAGACTTGAAATCAAAACGTACAAATAAATCTATTGTGTCTACACCACACTGTTTTCAACAGATTGACTAGATATCATTTGAAATTATTACGTTAGTTGTTTCCACTTCTGTTGTCGAAGCAAACAGGATCGCCTTAGGTGGGTAACGTTAGCACTACAGCTTAGCAAACAAACTCGTGATTCAACTCAGCTTCAGTTACTGAGTTAGCTCTAGCTATCTTGCTGAAAAATAGATCTGGACAAACATGCATCTTGAATTGTAGATTTACATGACAACACAGGTTATTTATTTGAATGAAACAGTCAGGAACATGAAATAACGTTAGCCCCATTGCCAATAAACTAGGCTAAATCATCACACATTCTACCTATGCTCTTGCGTTAGCAAGCTAAACTAGTTTACATATACAGTCTAGGTGTTTTCGCTATCTAGCTATTCTTGCATTCCTTGCAAATCAGCGTGGGACAATGTAAAGCAGGATTTGCTATGAAGCTCAAATAGATAATCTAGACAGGCGTTAACAATAGGCTAGACTGCTATTCGTTTTCTGGCTATTTTTTCGGAAGTTTCCCTTCTAGTGCCGACTACAGCTAGTCTAGCTAGTCATTTGCTAAGCAAGGTATGTTGATGTGTTTAGAAACGTATATAGTATTCTACTTATGAGTTAGATACAGGAGACGTTAGCATATTGCTAATAGGCTAACTGTTAGGGACAAAATCATACTTACAGCTTGCGTTTGTGATGAGCATACGGTTGGAACATCACCTATTTTTGGCAGCAGCGGCTTAGCAAACCCTTACTTAAATTGTCCAAGGTTTTCATTCAAAACTGTCTTTGGTGAAATGGTTCGAGCAAATGAATAAATGAGTGTCGATCGACACTCATTTATTCGTTTGCTCACAGGGATCTTACAGGGATCTTCTCATAGAAAAACATCAGCCATGCCCGTCGAGTGTCTGGTTTCTTGGGAAGATTATTAAAAGTGTCAGCATTCCCTGTACAGCCTGGAACACTGCATTTACCACCGTAGTCTATTTCAATATGCTAGAAAAACGTTATTCTTTGTAATTCTGTGGAAGTACACAGAGCAGCGCAGCAAATTTTGGGGCGTGACCAAGGTACAGACCAGAGCCAAAAATGGTGGAGCCAAAAATTGTGGCTTTTTCAAAACCTAACGCTACCGTTTTACAGCTACATTTTTTAATTGTGAGATTTGCATAGGAAAGAGGTGTCAATGGACTTTGAGTTTCACTGTATGTCCATTTTACCCACTGAACTGTCGTTATTCAACTGTGACAAGGTAAATTCGGTTCTGCATTCAATGACCCCTTTAATAGAATAAAAACGAACGGACGAGTCCGGTAGCAAATCGGAAATGCAATACCACCTACACCACCGGGGCCGTTGCCTCAAGCCGAGGGGCGGGGGTCTGGTCTGACCACAAATGGGACCGAAAGCCTTATTTACAATCTCCAGTCTTTCCATCAATATATCTGTGCTGTGCTGCCCCTACTGTTCACACTGGTAGTTCTTGACTGAGGACTAGGGTCAGGACTGTTTAGTGTCGTCATCAGAGGGAGAGTAGGTAGTGGTAGCATGCTGGTTCAGCTGGTCGCTATAGATCCAAGTTCTTGTTCAGGTTCTGGTGTTCATATGTCTGATTCTCACTGTCTCTCATCTCAATTCATTTACAGGTCAGCTCATAAAGGGTAAGTGATATCCAGTTTATTACTATGTGATGATGTTGAAGCACAACTGTCATGGTAGAACAGCTGTGCAGCGTGGTGGAACTGTCAGAAGGATTCCTGCAGAGTGGATTTAACTGCACTGTCAGGACAGGAGCCTGTTCAGGAATGTCTCTTCTTGTTCAGCTGTTATTAGAACACTGATAAAGACCTTGATATCTTGATGTCATACAGAGTTGAAGAGGTTGTCACATGTACATGGTTGTTACAAAGCATGAAGAACAGTGATGTACTGCTGTATCTCTTCATATCTGTATCTCTGGTCTGACCACAAATGGGACCGAAAGCCTTATTTACAATCTCCAGTCTTTCCATTCATATATCTGTGCTGTGCTGCCCCCTACTGTTCACACTGGTAGTTCTTGACTGAGGACTATAGACATTTACATTACATTTATGCATTTAGCAGACGCTTTTATCCAAAGCGACTTCCAAGAGAGAGCTTTACAAAAGAGCATAGGTCACTGATCATAACAATGAGATAGCCCCAAACATTGCGAGCAGCCAAAACATGAAGCATACATTGTGAAAAACCAAATAAGTGCCAAAGGGAAGAACCATAAGAGCATGCAGTTAAACAAGTTACAATTAAACAACATGAAACTCAAAAAGTGCAAGAGTGTACCTGTAGAAAAGAAGACAAAACAACAATCAACAGTAAAATATTTCACAGCGAGTACAAGAATTTAAAACCGTCACAACTAACCAACAAGAGCAACAAGTCTCTCAATACGAGTCATTGTGATCCTGGAGGAAACGAACATCAGGTCCAGCCAAGCATTCCTAAGTGCCGTTGTACTCCCGGAACAAGTGCGTCTTGAGCCTTTTCTTGAAGGTGGGGAGACAGTCAGTGTCCCTGATGGAGGTGGGGAGTTGATTCCACCATTGGGGGGCCAGACAGGAGAAGAGCTTGTGTTGGGACCGGGCGCTCTTGAGCGGTGGGACCACCAGACGGTTGTCAGAAGAAGACCGTAGGTGGCGGGTGGGGGTGTAAGGCTGCAGGAGAGACTGAGAGCCGCAAGGTGAACCACGAAAAGTATTTTAGAAAATGATTCCCGCTCCAGTCTCCACACTGTCAGGGGCCGAATTTCTGGTCATCCAGGTGACGTGCAAGGTCCCATCCTCTATTTGCCAACCATATCCATCCATGTTGACAAAAAGCAGCTACCTTATTGGTGTAGAACGATCACGTGTCGAACCGTGCCACCAAAATCCTATTACGCTCTGAAGAAACTAGTTCTGCATAAAACATAGACGCATCGACAATCAACTGGAATTTTAGCGACAAACTTTTTTTTGGTAGCTAAGCACGACTCGTTCTTTTTTATGAGCTAAAGATTGTGTAGATGCCAGACTGTGGAGCGGGATGAAACGATAATAGGGTTCACCTTAAAGGCCTACTAGGGTCAGGACTGTTTAGTGTCACTGGTCACTATAGATCCAAGTTCTTGTTCAGATTCTGGTGTTCATGTGTCTGATGTTCTGTCTCTCATCTCACTTCATTTACAGAAATGCTTAATTTTAAGAGTGGTAAGTAATATCCTGTTTATCAGTACGATGATGTTGAAGCACAACTGTCATGGTAGAAGAGCAGTGCAACATGGTGGAACTGTCAGAAGGATTCCTGCAGAGTGGATTTAACTGCACTGTCAGGACAGGAGCATGTGTAGAAAGGTTAACATATTATTAAAAGGCTAGTGTTTTGAGATGGTCAGTGTATGTTCTTATCAGATAATATTGTACATTTAAAACACCATCTGACTCATTGTAAACTCAGATTATACATCAATTGCTACTGCAGAGTGGCCTTAAGGTAAGATGTAAAGTGGTGTTAAATTACAACTGTTAACAAAAGACTTCTGATGAACAGTCACTAGAGGAGAGTAGGTAGTGGTAGGGTGCTGGTTCAGCTGCTCACTATAGATCCAAGTTCTTGTTAATGTGTCTGATGTTCTCTCTGTCTCCCCTCCACTGCCCTCCCTTCTCCCTTCCTACCTGTCCCACTCCCCTCTCTCCTACACCTCTCCCTTCTCCCCTCCCCTATTCCCCTCCTCTCCTGCCTTCCTCTCCTCCTCTCCCCACCCCTGCCTTCCCCTCACATCTCTCTCTCTCCGCTCCCCTGTCTCCTCCACCCCTCCTTTCATCCCCTCTCCTCCTTCCATCCTTCTCCTCCTGTCCTCCACCCCTCTTCTCCACCCATCTGATCTGAGAGAAGGGAGGGGAGAGAAGAGGGGAGAGAGAGAAGAGGGGAGAGAGAGAAGAAGGGAGGGGAGAGAGATTTACTCCTCCACTCCCTTCTCCCCCACGCTCCCCTCTCCTCCTGTATTGACCTCCTCTCCTTCTCTGTCCTCCTCTCCTTTCCTCCTCTCTCCCCTCCACTCCCCTCTCCCTTCCACCTCTCTCATCTCCCAGTTCCTCATCTCCTTTCATCCCCTCTCCTCTTGTCCTCCTCTCCTTTTCTCTAATCTCTTCCTCCCTGCTCCTCCCTCTTCCCCTCCCTCTCCTCTGCTCTCCTTCACCCGACTGCCACTCTTCTCTTGTCCTCCTCACCACCTTTCACCCCCTCCTTACCTTACCTTTCCTCTCCTCTCCCTCTCCCAGTGTCTGCTCTAAGCTCCAGTCGCTGATTGTGTGGAAGTGTGTGTTTTCCCTCTCCTCCCTCCCTCCCTTCTCATCTCTTCTCCATTCTCCTCCTTTCTTCTCCTCTCTCCCCCTCTCTTCTCCTCCCCTCTTCTCTCCTCCTCCTCCCTCCCCCTCTCCTTTCTAATTTCCTTCCCTTATCTCCTCCCTTTCCCTTGCCTCCTCCTCCATTCCTCCCCTGTACTCCATTCCTCCCCTCCGCTCCTCCCTCCCTTCTCATCTCACCTCCTCCTTTCGTCTCTCCATCTCTCTTCTCCTCTCTCCCCCTCCCCTGCCTCCTCCATCCCCCAACATGTGAAGGGAACAGGAGGAGGATAGAAAGATGGAGTGATGGGGGCATATCAGGGGTAAAGAGATGAGGGATGATGGAGGGAGAACAGAATGAGAGAGAGAGAGTGGAAGAGATGAATGGAGGGAGGGACAGCGCAGGGTACAGAGGTTGGAACAGAGAGAGAGAGAGAGAGAGACATTCTAATGTGAATGATGATGAGTATTATATTGTGTCTTGGTCTCCCCCATCAGATGCCTGTGAGCTCACACTGGACCCAAACACAGCACACAGAGACCTCTCTCTGTCTGAGGAGAACAGAAAGGTGATAAAAAGAGAGAAGCAGCCGTATCCTGATCACCCAGAGAGATTTGACTACCGTCCACAGGTGCTGTGTAGAGAGGATCTGTCTGGGCGCTGTTACTGGGAGGCAGAGTGGAGTAGAGGAAAGGTTTCTATAGCAGTGACATATAAAGGAATCAGCAGGAGAGGAGAGGGTTATGACTGTAAGCTTGGATACAATAACAAGTCCTGGAGTCTGTACTGTGATGATGACAGTTACTCTGCCAGGCACAATAAGAAGAGCACTGACATACCTGTCCCCCCCTCCAGCTCCCACAGAGTAGGAGTGTATCTGGACTGGCCGGCCGGCACTCTGTCCTTCTACACAGTCTCCTCTGACACACTGACCCACCTGCACACATTCCACAGCACATTCACTGAGCCCCTCTATCCTGGGTTCTGGGTTTATGACTATGGCTCCTCAGTGTCCCTGTGTCAGGTAGAATAGCCCACACACACTCTCACACACTGTGCTCACATCGATCTCATTGAAGATTGAACTGTATACAGTTGTAATTGATATCCCAGAGTGTTTGTAAATATTGGTGTGTGTAGAATGTTTGTTTTGTTTTAATTGTTGACAAACAACAATCTTGTCTTTGATCTCAGTTCCACTGAATGTGACAAACTAAATAGTGTCATACTGAATAAATAAGGAGAAATAAATATGTTTTATAAATGGAATGCCGAGATTGAACTTCTTCGGACATGGATACCATCTGCTCGAACACCAAACTATTTGAGTTCCCCCGACGCGGCACGCCGAGCAAGCAGGACAACCAGATAAGAGGCAGAAATGATGTTGTGTTGGCATAATCTAAAGGCCGAATTATACTTCTGCGTATCCGTTACGGACAGACGCACGGACGGAGTCGGACGGATAGGTTGAATGTATACTACTCCGAAGGCTCTGGGTGCTGAAAACACTTCACTGCCAGAAGAGTAGGTGGCGCTGCACTGCGATGCTAGCTAGGTCATCGAAAAGTCGGAGCAAATTTACAAATTAGCCATTTCATCAATAAAATAAGCACATTTTCAGCAACTGCACTGCCCATTTCTCGTCACATTTTAATTCAGATGCTGATTTACATGTACTGTTTAGCTGAAATATGAATTATAAAAACGTACAGCAATGGCGGTCAAAGGATTCTGTTCGTCTTGTTGGTCACGGCAACCCCGCCCCTGACGCAAGCGGTTCTTAATACGGACCAATCACAGCCAAGGGGTATCCGTAAAATGACGGACGGACAGACGGATAGGTAGGAAAATCAGGAGGTGCACGTAGAGCTCTCCGAGGGACACGGAGAGGGCGTTCCTCGTCGGAGAGGGCGTTCCCTGTCTCCGTGTCCGTAAAAACGCAGTAGTATAAATCGGCCTTTAGGCAGTGCTCCAACCATACCTGTCAACACTCCCGTTTTCTCCAGGAGTCTCCCGTATTTCACACCCATCTCCCGCCCCCCTCCCGTTTTGTTATTTCTCCCGTGAAACTCCCGTAATTTGTATGGCTCAAACCTCGTTATATAAATATTCATATCAACATATTATTTCAATGTTATCCAGTTGCCAGATCTTGTATGAAACGCATCCTACTCACATAATACATATCGTACAATTTTCAACCCATTTGTGACCGCAACCAGAGCCCGTCTATATTAGACATTCTCTGCCGCAACCTACAACCCAGTTGCGCTGTTGATATCTGCGCAGGTAGGCGGGAGAAATGGAATAATACATGGTTGAATTTGAATACAGAATCACTTGTAGAAATGGCAAAAGTCTCAGGTGGTGCTACGGCAAAAAAAAAACGAAATATAAATATATAGAAATATAAATTTAACAGTACATGGACGGAGAAATTTAATGTCTTATCAGCAAGCCGCATCGACAAATGCCACGCCTTTTGCAAAGTGTGTCACGCCGATTTTAGTATCGCACACGGAGGGAAAAATTATGTTAGACAGCACATGAAATCACAACGGCACAGTCAGTCGCGCTGTGGAGGCCCACAGGCGATTTCGAGCTATGTAACTAATGGGACGGACGGAGGCAGACCAGTGTGCGAATTACGGGGGGGTTTGGGGGGTCTGACCCCCCCGATTAAGGCTCGGACCCCCTCAAAAGAGGTAAAAACCACAGGTCGGGGGGGTCGATACATTTATATATCGTTCTTATCTGTAATAGTAAATATCACAATATAGTCACCATATTCATTCAATAACAGGTTGGCCATACACAGAAATGTTGACTTTATGGCAGGGAATATCACACACTATTACACTGACTGCCATAGTCAAAATTCACTCAATAAACACAGCGCGAGTGACCAGTGCCCAATAAAACTCAAGAAACACCGCGCGCGAGTGACCAGGCAGTGTGCAATACAGAAGATTGTTGAATCACCTCAGTGTAGCGGTGCGTTCTGCGTCGTGAGAAAGTGCAAGAAAGGCAAGTTTGCTATCTAATACCCCAACAATCTGTCACGAATGTATTTGTAATGACAATTAGCTGTAGAATATTCACAAGAATGTTAATGATAGAAACATGGTTAACCACCAACTTAAAAGCTAGCTATCGCTAGCTCTATATCAAGCAAGATAGCTTCATTTGTCTGTCTCATTGCTTGTCAGAATCTGGAGAGATTTCCAACAACCTTATTTTGTGATGAACCGTCAGATATGGTACTCTGCTAATTTGGTAAAGATCAGGATTATTTCAGAAAGAAATGACTACAAACAATAGTGTCTGTAGTTTTAGTAGTGCGTTGTCGTGCCGTTTACTTGGTTGGGGCGGTGTCAGGGGTGAACTTCGTCCCGGAGGGGGTGGGGGGGGGGCACTGAGTTGACCCCCCCGATTGTCATTGTATAATTCGCACACTGAGGCAGACACCGTGTTACAGAGTGAACTGAAAATGGCAATGTTGATTGCCAAAATGGTCAGAAAGATTGTATAAGGTACAAAAAAAAGTATGTAAAATAACATGGCACAATGTTACAATAAAAAGACCCCCCCCCCCCCCCCACACACACAAAAAAATAACATCTCCGGGATTTTGGTACTCCAATGATGACAGGTATGAACGTCATCCGTGATGCCGTGACCTACACCGAGCACGCTAAAAGGAAGACCGTGACCGCCATGGACGTGGTCTACGCTCTGAAGCGCCAGGGACGTACTCTGTACGGCTTCGGCGGTTAAGACATCCTCAAGAATATCTAGAGGTTCAAAACAAAGGCTCTTTTAAGAGCCACCCACATTTTACAGATTAGAGACTTTGTTTCCATATTCTGGGTGTTCTGTGTCTACATTTAGTGGAGCTTTGTGAAATGAATTGTATGTCTAGCGTTTATCCTCGGTGAAGCGCAATGAACAAGTTTGGTTTCGTCCGCAGTGTTTGGCGCATTTGAACTTCGATTCAATACCAGTCTGTAGTCTGGTAATTTATTTTAGACTAATGGCGCACTAAATATACTGAGTTGCTGAAATGCTTTTCAATTTGTATTTCGGTGGTCATTGCTTATCCAAAGCATTTGATGGTATTGTAAAGGGGTTCATTATTCAGGCTTCAACTCTAAATGGGCTACTATAAATGGGTTATATACCGGATATGGGGAGAGCGTTTGACCGAGATGTATCGGGTTCAAATCACCCTGTACTGTGCGTCACTTCAGATACAAGCATCTTGCTCAATGAGATGTAACTAAACAAAGCTTCTGACGTCATTAACCACATGTTTCTGGTTAAACTGCTGAGGGAGTTCGGCGCAACTTCCTAGTTTTGAGTATCCCCATCTCCTCCAAGCAAGCATACAGCAAACATTTCCGCTGTGATTGATGAAGATTGAGGAGTTTTCAGTGTAAAAAGGTTTCTAATATTTCCTTTCAGTTATCATAATAACTGTAGATTATGATTACTGAACGGAAAGTTGGGTCGGTAAATGTGTTGCGACTATCAGGAGGTGTGCCTCAAAATTAGCATGTCTCCCGCTACATGTAAAAATGTTGCTAATATTTCTTTTTAGTAATTATAACTCTCAGTTTATGATTACTGAAGGGAAAGGTAGAGGGGTCGGTAAATCCCACGCACGCGCAGTAGATTTCAGTTAGCTCGCGAAGTCACATCCCAGCTGAGTGCAGCGACTAGCAGGAGGCGTGCCTCAAAATTAGCATGTGTCCTGCTACATATACCGGGTAACCAACCACAATTCTCATCATTCGTCTTTGAGAAGTAACGATACTTGACAATGCCTGAACCAGCAAAGCCCGCGCCCAAGAAAGGCTCCAAGAAAGCCGTTTCCAAGACCGCCGTGAAGAGCGGCAAGAAGCGCAGAAAGTCCAGGAAGGAGAGCTACGCCATCTACGTGTACAAGGTACTGAAGCAGGTCCACCCCGACACCGGCATCTCCTCCAAGGCCATGGGAATCATGAATTCCTTCGTCAACGACATTTTCGAGCGTATCGCCGGAGAGTCGTCTCGCCTGGCTCACTACAACAAGCGTTCAACCATCACCTCCAGGGAGATCCAGACCGCCGTCCGCCTTCTGCTCCCCGGCGAGCTGGCCAAGCACGCCGTGTCCGAGGGCACCAAGGCCGTGACCAAGTACACCAGCTCCAAGTAAACGGGCTCTCCTTCAAGTTCACCCCAAAGGCTCTTTTAAGAGCCACCCACTGGTCTCTAAAATTGAGAAAGGTCCATCAAATTTGCTTTAAAATGTCTTCTTGTATTTGATATGAACCAACTCCTTACCTCTGAACAGGGACAGGTTAGTCTACTCTTTACAGCCGAAAGCGTATATTCTGCAAACAAATACGACAGTACAGTGTTCCAATATCTTAAGCACAGTGCAATAGTAACATCTCGATTCCTCAACAATCTTAATGTTGTCTTTACAGTATGCCTGTGTAGCCCAGCTTAATATGGACGACAAGCTTAAGTGAATTAGATATAAATTATCGATACGTTTGCTTATCAGATCATTCTTTCATTGTATGTAAATATTCAATACGTGCATACAATGGCTTTTTTTATTATTAGTAACCACTTTGCAGCAACGTGATGAACTACGCAGCTGCAAATGTCATCGGGCGCCCAACTTTCCAACAGCGTCCTGTGGAAAGGCGCGAATGGAGACGAAAATATCTCCAAACAAGTAGGCTAAGATGAAGTTTAGGATTTGAGTTGAATGTAAGGACGTTGACAAACAGTAGACAAAACGAAACCCGAAACGATGGAAACTTAGATCTATGGATAAAGACTTCTGAATTGGATATTGTTTGTTTCGTTTATTTTTACAGGGACAACACACATTAATCAACGTTTCAGTAAAAGTGCCGGTTTAGCCAGTCGGCTAATTTTCAACCGCAGTCCCTGGGTAGGTTATATCCTGGTTGGTTCTAGCTGTTGAAGACTTGTCAACGGTCATCATCACTCTCCTCAGCGGCTCGTCATCTGCAGCATCGTTGATGTCTGGACTTGTAACCAAAGGGGTGGGAGGGAACTGAGGGCTATCAGGGAAACACTGGACTTCAAACCTGAGATCTCAGTGGATGTTTTTTATTAATTGTTGGGTCAAAATCACCATAAAGTGCCTTTGAGACATCACAATTTACAACATGAAAAATATATTTTCCATTTAACTTCATGTGTTGTATTAAGGGGGTCAGAATTATTTTAGAGGGTATTTCACACTGTTCCTTAGGGTCTCCAAATATGGTACGTAACATTGGTTGAATGGCCTGAAATGCTGGCCCGGATGCTGTTCTATGTGACCTAATGCAACCCTGTGAAATAGCCCTAGAATGAAACGAGAGGTTACTCATAGTAGTCCCCTCAATGTACAGTAAGAATAATTTGATACTGAAATATACAGAACAGAAGTTACACAGGGGTGCATTTCAGGACAGGGCTGTCTTGCGGCTGCCAAGAAATGAAGCAACAGCAAAAAATATTTGCTTTCAACCAAATTCCAGAATCCTGCTTTCTTGACTTTTCTAGATCTCTGTTTGGTCACCCAGTATTTAAAAGACTACTGAACTGACTTCTGGATATAGTGAAAATGTTCTCACACTTACATTCTCTAAGCTTACTCATCCTTATAAGACTTGAGCATTTCATATGAGTGTGTAAATGTGTTTCCCATGCGTCTGTGCGAGCATTTAATGTGTGTGTATGTACGTTTTCAGTAGTATGAATGAGTGTTTGAACATTTCACATGTGAATGTGTTTCATACGTGTGTGGATATAATGTGGATGTGAGTTTTCAGCTGTATGGATGTGTGTGTGAACGTTTCATATGTGTATGCATTTCATATGTGTTAGGGTTGTGCGAATAATTTCCTGGCCCCTCATACAAACAGGCTATTATGAACTAAATACAACCACTTGTCCAGCCTAATGAATTAAATGAAAAGTCCTTACGACTCATACATTCCCCATCATCAACAACATGGATATTAACATGTACTGGATCTGAGGAGTCCGGCTCATACTGAGCAGGCCAGGTAGACCAGACACACACCATCCACGGAATACAGTCACGCTGTAGGCTACAGTAAGTCTCACAGTAACAAGTAACAAGTCTTACAGTAGGTTACTGTAAGACTTAAAGTAAGGATTGTGTCTTTGGAGATTAAAGACTAGGGGAGGGAGAGCAATAGGGAGACCAAGACTTTCCCGACTTCCACCCCCGGTCCACCGGTCCACAGCCCCACACTGTGTTTTGTATCCCCCAAAAGAGACCAGTTTAAAGCCCCTAGTACCCCAGCTGCGTATTCTAACACAGTTACGATTCTTGACAGATTATTTGGCTCACTGGAAAACGTGTTCTCGTTTTGCACGACTGCCGTTTTAAATACTATTGGGGGCAAATGGCACAGACAACACGGTGCGCAGAGCTCCCTCCGCGAGGCCAACGGCGATGATTTGAGCCGGCCACAACTAAACATAGAGTGCCTCCGGTCCACATACCGTTTTATTTTGAACGTTGAAAAGGCTGCTTGCTGCCCGATTTACTTCTAGACCGCAGCTCAATTCCAACAGGGTTTTTTAGCCCGTTGTTCGCCGGGAGAAAACACAAGCGCCAACGGATAGCAGCAACGAGAGAAGCAGGGTTGGGGGTTGAGTCTACACAGTTCTCATGTCGTATTTAAATCCAGCCCTCTGATCGCCGCAACGCTACACAGCAGAGAGCAGCCTCGCACATTCATTCGCACAAGTCCCACGAGTGTTTTAGACATGGCAGAAGTCGCTCCAGCTCCCGCTCCCGCCAAGGCACCCAAGAAGAAGGCGGCAGCCAAGCCCAAGAAAGCTGGACCCAGCGTTGGCGAGCTGATCGTCAAGGCCGTGTCCGCTTCCAAGGAGAGAAGCGGCGTGTCCTTGACAGCGGTCAAGAAAGCCTTGGCGGCCGGCGGCTACGACGTAGAGAAGAACAACTCTCGCGTCAAGATCGCAGTGAAGAGCCTCGTCACCAAAGGAACCTTGGTCCAGACCAAAGGGACGGGCGCTTCTGGCTCTTTTAAGATCAACAAGGAGGCGGAGGCCAAGGCAAAGAAGCCCGTTAAGAAGGTCGCCGCTCCGAAAGTCAAAAAGGCAGTCGCCAAGAAACCCGTTGCTGTCAAGAAGCCCAAGAAGGTCGCTGCGAAGAAGCCCGTGGCTGCCAAGAAGTCGCCCAAGAAGGTTAAGAAGCCCGCGGCAGCCAAGAAGGCAACCAAGAGCCCCAAGAAGGTGAATAAGCCCGCAACACCCAAGAAAACGGTGGCCAAGAGCCCCAAGAAGGCAGCTAAGCCCAAAGCCGCCAAGTCCAAGGCGGCCAAGGCAAAGAAACCAGCGCCTAAGAAGAAGTAAACCTTAGTCCGCGTCTGTGTCCGTATTACAAAAACGGCTCTTTTAAGAGCCACCCACTTGTCCTGAAATGTGCATGTCCATGTTGTTTGCCCCTGTAGGCTACCAAACACTTTCAGATGCATGATGGTCTTTCATCACGCTTAGTTAACTTGGAGTCTTTGGAACTTTATGACAGGCCACTTTTGTTGCACCTTAAGGTGGCTGAGCGGTGAGGGAATCGGGCTAGTAATCCGAAGGTTGCCAGTTCGATACCCGGTCATGCGAGCTGACGTTGTGTCCTTGGGCAAGGCACTTCACCCTACTTGCCTCAAGGGGAATGTCCCTCTACTCACTGTAAGTCGCTCTGGATAAGAGCTTCTGCTAAATGTAATGTAAATGGTCTCAGACATGAGCTAAATCCCCGGGACGGCCAATATGAAAGTTGCCAGCAAGTACCAGAGGTAGAAGTGATACTTGTTACGCGTCCGCCACAAAACGATGATAAATAAGATACAAAAAAGCAAATGGACTAGTTGCAATGGCACCTCCCATTTGGGATAATCTATCGAGAAAACCATGACAGATGAAGAACATTAATGATACAGCTAGCTAATTTGAGAAATAAACGTTGCATGAGACTTTCATTGGTGAAAGTGCTTCGTGGAACTGTAGAGCTGCATATAAATGGTGCTTCTGCTATTAGCAACCTGCAAATAGTTGCTTTGAATATTAAGGATGCAAATCCAATTTAAATATATATCTGGTAAAAATGTATGTGGATATATGAAATTGTTCTCACTACACGATTGACGATTGTATAGTGGACTTTGCATTCATTCAGCCATCCATGCAACATTAATGTATTTGGCGCCTTAAACGAGGAGCGACTGGATGAACAAAGAGAGGTGAGGAGGGGAGGGAGACGAGACGACCAATCGCGCCTTCTGCGGGAGACAGAATGGCTCCACCCCCGAGTTTGTCGGCACCTACGATTGGATCAAGACCTAACCGAAATTGTGACCAATGAAAGCCGTTTACCATTAGCTAGCCTATAAAGTCTGTATTCCGACAGACGTTTTTAAACTACTCGTTTGAACAGCATTATCACGAAGATGAGCGGAAGAGGCAAAACCGGAGGCAAAGCCAGGGCTAAGGCCAAGACCAGGTCATCCCGCGCAGGGCTCCAGTTCCCCGTGGGTCGTGTTCACAGACTTCTCCGTAAGGGCAACTATGCGAAGCGTGTGGGAGCTGGCGCACCCGTCTACCTGGCAGCCGTGCTCGAGTACCTCACCGCTGAGATCCTGGAGTTGGCCGGCAACGCGGCTCGTGACAACAAGAAGACTCGTATCATCCCCCGTCACCTGCAGCTGGCCGTCCGCAACGACGAGGAGCTCAACAAACTTCTCGGTGGCGTTACGATCGCTCAGGGTGGAGTGCTGCCCAACATCCAGGCGGTGCTTCTCCCCAAGAAGACAGAGAAGGCCGTTAAGGCCAAGTAAAGACTAAACCTTGGTTTCACTTCCCCCAAAGGCTCTTTTAAGAGCCACCCACTACACTCTTCAAAAGCGCATTATCTTCAACTTTTCACTAGATAACGTTGTATCGGACTCGTTCAATGATAGCCACAATAAATACTAGAATAAAACTATTGCCTCGTTTGAACCACTTTCATAAGTTCCAAAGTGAAGGACTAATTCGTTTTGAGGTGTCTTCCAATATGTATTGATGGTATTCAATGACGCAAATCTGTTCTAGAAAGAGTGGTCTGGAGTCGCAGAAGTCCGATAGTATCATCTTTAATACAGCAGTTGGAAATCAACAAGTACAGAGCTCTAGGGTTGTCTACGTTTCCCTACCCGCAACAGAGTTTGGGTTGGTTCATGAAGTCCGACTGGCTATCTGTATAGAATATATTATACAGTGCAATTAAAACAGAAAGATGAAAAGAGGGTTGAGCTTGTTGTCTCGTGCATCAGGGAGTTGTTCTTGCCTACGCATCCCACCTGCTCGGGTGCCATCTCAGCCCGGTTTCAAGGTTGCTTCTGAAATGGAGAGATTAAGACACACCCTGTGTGAGACACCATGTTTAAGCCTGAGCACACTTCTAAATTCATAAGACATAACTTTAATAAGCACAATACATAACTTTAAGACATGCATCCTTTATAAAGTCGTATGAACATTGTTCCTGTTGCTATATTCACGAGTGCACAGTGCCCGTGATGCATTCGGTGATTAAGATGCCACAAATATTAATAACTGGAATTATAGATAGTGCCGTGCCCGTGATGCAGCTGGTGATGACAGTTTAAGAATTATACTGTAATGTATTATACATTTTTTAACAGCTAAGTAAACCTACAAGGTTTCCTGTACTGGTCATTGGGTGTGCTCAAGCCTTCGGCGAGCACAACCATTGTTCTCTCACACATGGGCGTCGCCACAATATAACCTGGGGGGGTCACGTCCCCCCCACTTAAAAAAAAAAGGTCGTTTGGACCCCCCCACATTTGCTATCAAAATATTAGTGCATGACGACAGGTCTACTAATCCAGCGTTCTTTCCATTGCTTCACAATCAAATCCGTTCCACTTTATCAGTAGGGGGAATACCCATAGCAATAGTAATCCATTCCGCGTTTTCCTGGTTCCTACACAAACAGACTCATCAGGCACGCAGATTCATACTCTTTGATCGAAGCAGCTAGCACTCCAGGTATCGGCTGTTCGAGATGGACATAATTTTTTGTCGGAAGAGAAAAGTAAATCAGAGTTGCCCAAATTTTCCCTTCAGTGGCCAAAGCACCTTTATAAGACATTCTCTGACTATAATAGCATGAAGTCACAAAGAGTCATTGGAGTCGACCATGCCGACTCCAAGGAAAAACAATGAAAGAGATATTTTTTTATAAAAAAAGAAAAAAGAAAAGGTAAATGCACCAGAATGCATTGCATCTACATCTTTAAAAAAAAATCTGGTGGAGAAACCCCCAGACTCCCCGGCAAAATGTGTCCCCCCCACTTTCAAAATGCTGCTGACGCCCATGCTCTCACATATATATTATTTTTATTGTTTATTTTCGCCCCCCTAAAGGCCGATTTATACTACTGCGTATCCGTTACGGACAGACGCACGGACGGAGTCGGACGGATAGATTGAATTTATACTACTCCGAAGGCTCTGGGTGCTGAAAACACTTCACTGCCAGAAGAGTAGGTGGCGCTGCACTGCGATGCTAGCTAGGTCATCGAAAAGTCGGAGCAAATTTACAAATTAGCCGTTTCATCAATAAAATAAGCACATTTTCAGCAACTACACTGCCCATTTCTCGTCACATTTTAATTCAGATGCTGATTTACATGTACTGTTTAGCTGAAATATTAATTATAAAAACGTACAGCAATGGCGGTCAAAGGATTCTGTTCGTCTTGTTGGTCACGGCAACCCCGCCCCTGACGCAAGCGGTTCTTAATACGGACCAATCACAGCCAAGGGGTATCCGTAAAATGACGGACGGACAGACGGATAGTTAGGAAAATCAGGAGGTGCACGTAGAGCTCTCCGAGGGACACGGAGAGGGCATTCCTCGTCGGAGAGGGCGTTCCCTGTCTCCGTGTCCGTAAAAACGCAGTAGTATAAATCGGCCTTAAGGATCAGTCAATATTTGGACTACATAGACAACGGAGGTGTCAAAAGTTTCGTCTTGTTAGCGATTGAGTTGCTTGTATTTTTATTTACATTCCGTTGCATGGTTTAAGTAGAAATTGTTTTTTTGTGCCAAAAAGTGCCTTTTGTCAACGAAGGGTACTCAGTGCTAGCCTAGGTCACTACGTCAGCACACGTTAGTAACGACGCATGGATACAACGTGATAGAGACGTTCTAGCACGCAAGTTGGAGCTTTGATTATGAGTGAAAAATGCCAACCCCCAAAATTACCAACCATTGGGCTTTGTTGAGAAAGCAATTTCGAGCGGAACTGCCATCTCGGATTTTTGATTTAGGTCGTGAAAGTCTTTGTAATTTGAGCGAGTGCGGGTCGCCCGTGAGACTGCCTAGGCGGCAGCCATGCAAACGGCAAAGTAGTCAAGTATTTTCGTAATTTTATAGGTCGGTCAATTCTACACCAAAAAAACAGAAGGAGGGCAATGTTATGACGATATGACTATTGTGAAGACAGCCAGATGGTGAGATTTTAATGTAGGTTGCTGTAAAAACTTTGATTGGTTTGCTACGTGAGAGCCCCGTCAGCCTCCGTTGACGATTGCGTCAGCTGTTGTCGATCTCTGATGAGTATTTTCTTAATTTCGTACCAGGGTCAATTCTACATCAAAAATCAGAAGGAGGGCAGTGTTTTAAATATATGGCGATTGCGAAGACAGCCAGCGGATCAGCATATTTTGGTGATTTGTGTAAAACTTGGAATTTGAGTGACACCGCGGCTTGTTTTGACGTTAGCCTCAGTCAGACTCGGCTCACCCACTGGCAGTGTGTAGTACTGTCTTCAATGCCACAGCTAAACCCAGTAGGGGCTAAATCCCTCAGAGCGTCATGGACGCTCTGAGGGACGTCCCAGTATACCATAGTCCCCCCGTCTATGGACGTCCCTATGGACGTCCATAGACGGACGGCGATGGCTGCTGATCTTTGCATGGATGGACGGACGGCGATGCTGTTCAGAGTGCCGTCCCTGATTAGCAGGGACGTCCGTCGCTAGGGGGAGCATAGATCATGGACGTCCCTATGGACGTCCATAGACGGAGTGCCGTCCCTGATTAGCAGGGACGTCCGTCGCAAGAGGGAGCATAGATTATGGACGGCGATGCTGTTCAGAGTGCCGTCTCTGATTAGCATGGACGGCGCTAGCACTTGAATGGTTGAGAAGGACGGCCATGTTGAGCTAAACTAGAACTGACGAAGGCTACCATAGCATGTAGCTAGCTACAGCAACTACTACAGCAACTTTGGATGACTCAATAACTTTTGTCACGTTATTTTGTATGAATTGTTTTTAAGTGTAGGCTATATATTTACGCCTTTATTTTATTTTTTACATAGGCCAATCAACAATAAAATCTCATGACAATATAGACTTGAAAAACAGTATATTATGGTTAGGGTTTGCCTGGATATAGGCTACATTTTAATTATTTCGAGAATTGTTAATAAAGACTTGTTTAAAGATTTAAACATTGTGTTATGACCCTTTGATATACATTGCCCTTTAGGTATTTTAAGCCGTCAGTTTTATTTTTTTAAAGTGTTTTATGGGTGGATTTGGAGCCGCCAGTCAGTCGCTCCAAACGAACGCTGCGCACGAACCACTTTGATCGGAGACCAATGCAAAACACAATACACTCCAAATTTGGGCACGAATCACTTTGAGCGGAGGCAAATCTAAACGTTGCAATACCATGCTATGCGACAAGTCAACTTTTGAAAATATGCATTAAGTCTTGTAGCACCAGCAAAAGTATGGATCCGGCGACATGTTATCTTAAACGGTAAAGTTAGCATTGAGCCAGAAGGTCAACAGTTATAATAAACATCATAAATTGACATGGCTGTTCAATTATGATAGCAGAAACAACTTCATAGGCCCTTTTTCGCATGGACGGACGGCCGACAGCAGGGATGTTGAGGGCCTCCCTTTACTTAAGTAAATAAAACTGCACTTGACATTATATGCATGAAAATAGGACCACCGAAACAATAAAAGCATAATAACCTTTACAATAAAATAAAGAAAAAAACAGTTTGGTCTTAAATGTTTTATTTAAATACAAAACCCCACCAACAATATTAATCAAACTATGTAGTTTAACATAAATAAAAGCAGCCTAAATGGCTTTTCTGCTGTTGATAAACAGTTCAGCCATGTAGCGGCACATCCCTTGATGCCTGAACAGTATTCTTATGATGACCTAAAACAAGAAAATTTCAATTTGATATATATATTATATATATATATATATATATATATACCCTATATATATTATAGTTGTTTTTCATATCTACATTGTCATGAGATTTTATTGTTGATTGGGCTACTTCTGTATGTAAAAAAGGAAATAAAGGTGTATCCTACACATAAATGCAATTCATAGCCTACAAAATAACGTGACAAAAGTTATTGAGTCTTCCAAGGTTGCTGTAGCTACATTTTATGGTAGACTTCAACGGCTCTGGTTTAGCTCAACACATCGTATTGTGTTTTGCATTGGTCTCCGATCAAAGTGGTTCGTGCGCAGCGTTCGTTTGGAGCGACTGACTGGCGGCTCCAAATCCACCCATAAAACACTTTTAAAAAATAAAACTGACGGCTTAAAAGACCTAAAGGGCAATGTATATCGAAGGGTCATAACACAATGTTTAAATCTTTAAACAAGTCTTTGTTAACAATTCTCGAAATAATTAAAATGTAGCCTATATCCAGGCAAACCCTAACCATAATATATTGTTTTTCAAGTCTATATTGTCATGAGATTTTATTGTTGATTGGCCTACTTTTGTATGTAAAAAAAATAAAGGCGTAAATATATAGCCTAAACAATTCATACAAAATAACGTGACGAAAGTTATTGAGTCATCCAAAGTTGCTGTAGTAGTTGCTGTAGCTAGCTACATGCTATGGTAGCCTTCGACAGTTCTGGTTTAGCTCAACATGGCCGTCCTTCTCAACCATTCAAGTGCTAGCGCCGTCCATGCTAATCAGAGACGGCACTCTGAACAGCATCGCCGTCCATAATCTATGTTCCCTCTTGCGACGGACGTCCCTGCTAATCAGGGACGGCACTCCGTCTATGATCTATGCTCCCCCTAGCGACGGACGTCCCTGCTAATCAGGGACGGCACTCTGAACAGCATCGCCGTCCGTCCATCCATGCAAAGATCAGCAGCCATCGCCGTCCGTCTAGGGATTTAGCCATAGATATATATAAACACTAGATGTCTCGTCCGCGTTGCCGGACAATCGTTATCAACGTCAGAGATGTCGGTATGCCACTGCATACTTATGAATAATTATGTTTTTTTTTTTTTTACAGAATAGAAGTATGCAGTGGCATACCGACATCTCTGACGTTGATAACAAACCAAACCGTTTCAAAATTGGTTGAAAATTGAGCAAGTTATGGTCATTTAAAAAGTACATGTAGCATCAACACAATGTTATGGGTGAGCGAGTTGCCTGTAGCAAGATGGCCGCCATATGCGGACGTTCTAGACTCCGCCGTAAGACATCTAGTGTTTATATATATCTATGGATTTAGCTGCCTCTCGCTAAACTTTATGTCAAAACAAATGTTCTCATTTCCGGCGCTTTCAAACAGTCAGTGAAATGTGGAGCAACAGCAGCTAGCTTGCCTCTAGCAAACTTATTTTGAATTAGCCATTTCCCCCTACATTAATGTCAAACTTATTTACGTTTTGGGGGGCATATTTTCAGTTAGCAGACGGTAGGCTACTGTTTGAATCGCGATTCCATCTGAAATATACTGCCAGTGACAACGTTGTTACAGTAGCTTGTTTCAAAGGGGGTTCGCAGCTGTTTCAAAGGGTGTTCTTAATGAAATATGCACTATGAATAGGCTAAATGCTTGAAAATATCACTAGAAGGGAAAAACTTACAGGACGGACCCACCTGCAACCGACGCAAGCAAGCAATTTCCCCCTGAAATTGTACCCTCTCTAGTTATGCATGTAAGGTAAACGTAGAATCTGGTGATCATCCCTTAGGAATGGTCAGGAAAATGCTGGATTACTTTGGGTGCGCAGTAATTTGACATTTAATGCTGTATTTATGTTCGGGTTGTCATTGGTGTGAACAAGGTCGATCTTAAATGCTAGAATGAAATTAGGCCACATGTTTTGTACACATTTATTAATCGACTACGTGCCCGCCACTGGGCGCAGCGGTGCGAAGGATCAGGGCGGAGCCAGAAGGTTTCAAGTGTGGGCGGGAACTGACGCTCGGTCACCGCGTCCAATTGCCAAAGGAGAAGGCGTCGATGGTCTGCCAATCAGTCTTCTCAGGAGAGAAGTCCAATCAGCGGACGACAAACCGACCATATAAACTTTTACTCTCTGGGACTTAACTTCAACTCGGAGACCAGAAGACAAGTATCATGGCAAGAACAAAGCAGACAGCTCGTAAATCCACCGGCGGCAAAGCCCCGAGGAAGCAGCTCGCCACCAAAGCCGCTCGTAAGAGTGCACCAGCCACCGGTGGCGTTAAGAAACCTCATCGTTATAGGCCCGGGACCGTGGCTCTGAGAGAGATCCGTCGTTACCAGAAGTCCACCGAGCTGCTCATCCGCAAACTGCCTTTCCAGCGCCTGGTGAGGGAAATCGCCCAGGATTTCAAAACTGACCTGCGTTTCCAGAGCTCCGCTGTGATGGCTCTGCAGGAGGCCAGCGAGGCTTACCTGGTCGGTCTGTTCGAGGACACCAACCTGTGCGCCATCCACGCCAAGAGGGTCACCATCATGCCCAAGGACATCCAGCTGGCCCGCCGCATCCGCGGAGAGCGCGCCTAGACGTTGCCTGGGAGCGTTTGACCTCAAACCCCACAAAGGCTCTTTTAAGAGCCACCTCACTGTTTAAACCAAAAGACAAATGCCTTCTGTGTCAAACGTCATTGTCATGCGTGTTGAAATGTTCTTGGGTCTAAGCATAACTACTGGCACTCGACATTCAAACTACCGTCAATGCTAGTTTTTCAATTAAATTGGCTGTGTAACCATTTAAGTTTACTCAAACACGGAATTTACTCTGGCAGGAAGTTGCATAGTCATACAGATCTTAATTTACAAAGTTGAATTTGTAAGTGAAGTTTAATACTAAAAAGCTAACAAATATGTAAGACCTCACCTCAGGGTCCTCGAGGACCCTGAGGTGATATTATTTTTTTTTGGGGGGGGGGGGGGGGTGGAAGAGACAACAGCTCTGAATGTTCTTGTAGAAAGTAGCCTTCAAAGCCTTTGGTACAGAATACAGAATGACAAATACAGTACAATGTTTCGTCAGTTTGTGATAGGACTTGATTATTAAATACAGATGCAACTCAAGGTTTTGTGGTCCTCTCACCTCGTTGATGCACGCCTGTTTCTCTTTATTATACTGCATCCTCACAGCAGCAATCTCCTTCTACTCTTCTCTTCTCCCTTTGCTCCTCTGCAAGATGGACAAGCTCCTCGTTCTTGGCCTTTTTCTGTTGCAAGAAGAAGATCCAACTTAATTCTGCTAATAAAATCTGAGTAACAAGAATGCTTTACACTAGTTTACGTTTTATCTACTTTGAAGTCAAGTGTTTATTGTCCACACCGGAAAAATCTACTAAAGAAATAGTTTAGCACTTCTGTTCTATTTCGTGGAGCTCCGCCCCATAGGGGAACTCTGCTCCTATTGGTTTACCTGCTGCCTAGTGCAGCTAATGACTGAAGATTAAAATGTATCCGCACCTGTCACTCACACAGTTGCCCTATATAAGGGGGTGACAGCTGTCACTCATCCTCACAAAAAATTCAGCATGGGTTGTTCTGAATTTTGAATGAAAATTAGCTTTTCCATGCCACCTCTGCCGCACAAAGCTCTTTTAAGAGCTAAGTGCAGGTGCCATCATCTGAAGGCCGAAGGAGACCGCCACAAATTCCTGTTCCTGTGCGCCAGACTAAAGCGTGGAAGAGCCCCTGGAGGACGTGGTCTCTGCTCTCCAATGAGGAGAGCTCAGACCTACTCCAGGTGGTTAGTGAGGCACAACCACTAGTGCGGGACCCTCCTGTGGAGGAGTTGCTGGAGGCAGTGAAGACCGGTCCGCCCCCCCCTGGAACCATCGCTGGTGGCGTATTTGGTACCAGGGGCGAGTGCGTGGTCGACCACCAGGAAGACGACCCTGTCACGCCCACGGGATAAACTGACAGCCTCTCTGGCAGATAAGGTTCATGTGCAGGTGGCAGCTGCCTCGAGTAATGCCGCTCTGCTCATGGCAGCAGTCTCCAAACTCTCTACCGGGAGAACTCAGGGACTGTCTGCTGAGGAGGCATCCTGGATTGCGAGGATGACGTCGGCAGCGTTGTTTCTCACACAGGGTGCGGCGATTTGTGCAGGAAGATCAATGGCGAGTAGCGTGGTGTTACACCGCAAGCTCTGGCTTTCTCTGACAGCCATGAGAGATGCGGACAAAACCGCCCTCCTCAACGCCCCTTTTTCCAGGGACGGTCTCTTCGGCCCTGCAGTAGCCTCAGCCTCTGAGCGCTTCTCCAGACTGGAGGAGGAGAGGAAACATCTGATAGGGCACATGCCCTTACAGAGGAAGCCTCAGACCGCCTTTTCTTCCCCAGCCTCGGCAGGGATGTCTCAGGGCAGGAGACATCTTGGTGATTTTAACATTGATATTTCCAAGGAAGATGAGGTAAAACATTACTTTAAGAACACACTGCATTCCTCCTCTTTCTTCCCCACCATTAATAGATTTACTAGAGTTACACCAACATCCAAAACGATTATTGACAATATCCTTACTAATATTCAAAATACCAAGTTGGTGACGGGAGTCGTGCAGTCTGATATTACAGACCATTTTCCCATTGTAATATTTTTTGGCTCTGGGAAATCGTTCTCTCCCCCACTCTCTAAAATTAAATCTAAAATCCTCAACCAGAGAACTTTACAGCACCTAATTGTTAATTTACAGACCAAATCGTGGGACTCTGTCTATGCCAGTGGGACTCCTGATGCAGCATATGACAGTCTGATAAAGATAATTCAAGACTCCATCATGGACACAATCCCTGAGAAGACTGTCAGATGCAGCACTACTCTCCAGAACCCTTGGATTACAAAGGGAATTTTAAAGTCTATTAAATATAAAAGTAGGCTTTATAAATCCTACATAAAAAAACATTCTAGCTTAAATAAAGAGAAATATATTTCTTATAAAAATAAACTAACGCAGATCATAAGAAAGAGCAAAAGAAGCCATTACGCTGAACTCTTACAAGCATCACAGGGGGACTGTAGGAGGTCATGGAATGTGTTAAATGAAGTCCTCAACAGGAGACATAAACCTACTACTCTGCCTGACTTTGGTGATGCCAAAGATGATTTTGTACAGAGTTTTAATAATCATTTTGCCTCAATAGGTGTAAATCTGGCTAAGAATATAAGTCAACCTCAGGGTGTCACCTTCAAGCATTTTCTTTCTGGTAGCTACATTAACTCATTTTTCATGATACCGACAGATAGTACTGAGCTCCTCAAGATAATTTTGGACTTGAGGAGCTCATACACCGCTGGTGTGGATGGAATATGTAGTAAGATCATGAAAGCCATTGCAAATGTCATGGTAGAGCCACTGGCTCACTGCATCAACCTTTCTTTACTTACTGGCACTGTACCTAAAATGACAAAAATTGCTAAGATAATTCCTATTTTCAAATCGGGCGACAGAAATGATATGAGCAATTACCGGCCCATATCAATCCTACCCACTTTCTCCAAAGTAATGGAGAAAGTAGTATACACCAGACTTAGTGGCTATCTTCAAAAACTGGATATTCTTGTTCCCTCTCAATACGGTTTTAGGAAAAAGAGTAGAACCTCTATGGCAATACTTGACCTAATAGAACAAATAAATGACTGCATTGAAGAGGGAAAATGTGGTGTTGGTATCTTCTTGGACTTATCAAAAGCCTTTGATACCATTGACTTTGATATTCTAGTGTATAAATTGCATCACTATGGTATCAGAGGTTTAGCACTTAAATGGTTCAGAAGTTATTTATATGAGAGGGAACAGTATGTCCATGTCAATGACCATAACTCTACTTGTCAGCCCGTGACCTTTGGGGTCCCCCAGGGTTCCATTTTAGGGCCACTCTTATTCATTCTATATATAAATGATTTTATAAATTCTTCTAAAATATTTCATAAAATTATCTTTGCAGATGACACAAATTTGTTTACATCACACAAGAACCCACTTATTTTACAAGACATAGTAAACTCAGAGTTAACCAAAGTGGACTCATGGTTTAAATGCAATAAACTATCATTAAACGTCAGCAAAACAAATTTCATGTTATTCAAATCATGTAAAAAATGTATCAACACTGACTCCTGCCTGATTAAAATTAATGGGGAGGTGATAAAAAGAGTGTATTCCACTAAATTCCTGGGGGTCCTTATTGACGAGTCGCTTAACTTTAAATGTCATATTGACTATCTTGTAAACAAACTATCCAAATATGTTGGCTTGTTCTATAAGATCAGACATTTTCTTCCTCTATCTGCCCTTCTCACGCTGTATAAAACTCTCTTTGAACCACACCTTAACTATTGTAACGTGATATGGTGCAACACTTTCACCAGCCATCTTAAAAAACGTATATCCCTGCAAAAGAAAGTCATACGGGCTCTGTCTTGGTCAGAGATAAATTCCCCCACCCAACCTCTATTCCACCGTTTTGAGTTATTAAGACTGAGCTGAATGAATATCATAATGCCTGCCTTATGTTCCAAATTGTCAACAGACTGAACCCTAGATTGAGTAGTCTTGTTCCCATCTCCAGCCCCCAGCATACATACCAAACGAGAATCAGGAAAATGTCGCCGACATGTGCATGCCAATATGAGTGTTGTCTGTAGGGGGCCGCAGATCTGGAACGGGATTGATGAAGGCCTCAAGGTGCTGATGTGTATGATTGAATGTATGTAATGTTATGTTATGTACTGGTGCGTCATCTGTGGTATTGTGTATCCTATAGTCTGTACCATGTTATGTATGTACTTGTGCGTCATCTGTGGTATTGTGTATCCTATAGTCTGTACCATGTTATGTATGTACTTGTGCGTCATCTGTGGTATTGTGTATCCTATAGTCTGTACCATGTTATGTATGTACTTGTGCGTCATCTGTGGTATTGTGTATCCTATAGTCTGTACCATGTTATGTATGTACTTGTGCGTCATCTGTGGTATTGTGTATCCTATAGTCTGTACCACTACCCTTTCATGAATCATCGGCCCCCGCCTATGAGCTTTCCTAGCTTCTTTGGGGGACCTTTTCACTCTACCCAATTGGTCTTGTACCCCAACTGTATTATTATTATATATTTGAAGTGGTATTGTGAATGAATAAATGAAATGAATGAAAGGAGACGGCACGCTCACCGGCCGGCGGCGGCAACCAGAGCTGTGGCAGCAACCTGACACAGCGGTTCCAGCAAAGAGGACGGGTTTCGCCCAGCCGTCTGCCCCTGCCTGGCGTGGTGGTGGACACAGCAGGAAGAGGAAGGCGGGACTGGAGGCGGGACTGGAGGCGGGACTGGAGGCGGGACTGGAGGCGGGACTGGAGGCGGGACTGGAGGCGGGACTGGAGGCGGGACTGGAGGCGGGACTGGAGGCGGGACTGGAGGGACTGGAGGCGGGACTGGAGGAGACTCTCACCTGTTTTTTTCTGATATAATTAAGTGGACCTCCACAATACTTTATCAGAGAAAGACAAGTATTCCAGTTCAGTCAAGACACTCACGTGATTGATTTCACCATTTATTCATACACATGACATATGGTTTTACGTTGGCGGAATGGATGTACATGGGGAGGCGCTCCCTGCCTTCACTGCAGCATGCATGACATGAGGCAGGGAGCAACAAGTTAAATCCCCCACGGGGAGAACAGACAGACCACATGGGGGAGAAGGGGATGGTGGTGGGTGGCAGCAGCGCAGAACACAAAGGTAATCGAGGACGCGTGTGCGTGCATGTGTGCGACTTTATAGCGCCGCCTATCAAGCTAAGCCTATGGGCTGAGAACACGGCGATGGGTGATATGGTGCGCGCTGCCCGAGTTCATGTCTTCCTCCATTTCCCGCCTATTACTTGGTTTGAGAGTGCATACGTAGGTGCCTGCTACAGTCTGCAGTTGGAGTCTCAGGTCTTGCAGTCTTCTCTTTAGTGCACTGATGAGGCCCTTGGACCCCTCCTCTTAATACATTTGGCAAGCCTAGAAATGTTGTTGTAATTGATGTTAATGAAATGAATTTAACCAATTGTTAAAGACTATACTAGCAGGATTGGTTTCCACAAATTGTTAGGGAGTTAGATTAACTAACTAAAGTTCGGGAGGAAGATAGCGCACCAAGACTCCGCCTACTCTAATCAAGCAACTCGCAAAAGCACGAAGAATGCGCACCGACTCCAATCAACTTCATACGCATCAGCCTAGCGAAAGCACAGAAGAACGTGACCAAACTCCTCGTTTCAATTACGAGGTTGGTATAAAATGTCTTCCGTCGCTCTGATCCTTGTGCTAGCATGTTTTTGTCGCCCTCCCTCCCTCCCCTTTCTCTGCTTCTCCCTTTCACACATCCAGGCTCCCCGGGGGATCCGATCGAGCCGCTGCTCGGCCGTGACCCAGAAGGACTCTCCGCCACACCCCGAGTCCATACCCGGTATCCAGTCATGCACCATCCTCATCACCTCCCCGGAACCCAGGCCCAGCTCCGCTACCGGCCTCCACCAGCACCAGGCTCGGCTCTGCTACCAGCCTACACCAACCACCCCAGGCTCGGCTCTGCTACCAGCCTACACCAACTACTCAAGGCTCGGCTCTGCTACCAGCCTCAGGCTTGGCTCTGCTACCAGCCTGTGCCACATGCATTAGGCTTGGCTTTGCTACCAGCCCTGCTTCAATAAAAGCTATCTATTCAATCTATGGTGTGATTACTGAACTTGTGAATGACCTATACATTTGAAGTGCATGTAGCCATAGTTTGATTTACACTTCATGTCTGTGTGCTCACTAAAACAGTGTCCATCAGTGTCTGGACCTTTGCCACTGAGTCCTTGAGGTACTGGCAGTGCTCTTTTAGTCGTGAGGCAAGCATTACGTGGTCAAAGAGCTTCTATTTTGTGAGAATGTCCAGACCGTCTGTAAAGGAATAAAAACATTTGACATTAACAAACAAATTTGAAGACATGTACTATGCATACTTAAACTGTACAACATTAGAGCTTCAATCTATGAAATGTATAATCTCTTTACCTGGGCATCATGGACTTTGAACATTTCAGCCAAAGCATCTGCCGTCTTCCCAGTCTTGGATGCCTTCTGTCTGAATAAGGTCATCAGTCGAGGAAGATGGCGATCAAGCTCAGCGTAGAATGTGTTGGGCAGGTTCTGGTTTGTAATCCGTTGGAATTCTGCATACACCTACATTTAAAAACAGAGCAAAAGGACAATACAGCTATATCAATTAGTCAGTTCAAAATTACTCAAAAGTGAGTTTCTTCCCCACAAATTGTTATTTGCTCCTCCATACATTCCATAAGGAGCTGATGAGTCCATTAATAGCCACAATATGAAAGAACCACAACTATCACTTTAAACTACACAGAATATGCCATACTTTATCATCACATGAAAAACTGGAAAAAGAGGAGTAATCCATATTACCTCAGACTCCATTTTGAGAGCAGGCCAAAGGTCCATGAGCTCATTTACTGGTGGGCCGGTATTCACTATGTTCTGTCGCCGCAGGGCAAACGTGGTCTGCATCATCTTTCTAATGAGGGATAGGTTCTTCTCAGTCTTCTTTACCTCGTCATCAATTTTCTGCCTCAAGTGCTCAAGACTTGAGGGATCTTCACCTTGCGGAAAGTTGGGTAGAAAGTTGACCTCTGCTCGTTTGGGTCTTTTCATGTTGGAGTGCGGAGGTTCTTTGCCAGGATTTCCTCTACTTCTTTTTCCAGCATTTACAGTGACCTCCTGACATCCAGCCCGTCTCATCTTGGTCCTGTAGTCGCCCATTTTAAACTTGATGCTGTTCTTCCATCCATTGCATCCTGTTTCCGATCCTACTTCCTGAAGGCAAGGATGCTTGGCCACAAGAGCCTCAGCTGCCATTGTGATGTCTCTATCACTAGGATAAGCCTTGAAGGCATACATGGAAGCTGCAAGCTTTTCTAATATATCATGCTTTAAGTCTCTAGTCAACTTCAGGTGTTTGTTGTTTTTCTCAAATTCGTTATTTCCTTCTCTAAGTTTAAGCTCAACGTCAAATGAAAATAGGGGAATTGGAAAAGGACCTGAAGGCCATCTGCTAAGACGTTCTGGAGATGACAGACTTGAAAGTATTTCAGTGGATGCAAGAGAGCTGGTATCTTCATCAACAGAGATATGCACAACAGCCTTTAGTGGCAACTCTTCGATATCAGAGAGGGATGTAAGTTTTCCATCAAAGTCTGGATCTTCATATTGTAAACTAACATCTAAGTCTATTTGCAACTGTTCTTTTATAATCCTTATCAATGCATCAACAGAGGCTGGTCGTGTACTCAGTTTAATCTTTCTTGCTTGATCTGGCTGGACAACCCGAAGGACCATGGGTTGTGGGGATGCATCTGCCATTGTGCTATCAAAACAAGACCATTAAGATGTTATGATAATGAACTGCTCGATTAGAGTAATAAATAAAGATACAATGATTTATTAATAAAGAACTACTCACCATTGGCTAGTCTCAGTTCTCTTTCACTTGTATGAAGCGCTTGGGAGTCAACAGCAGCAAGCCATCATTGAAAAGTATCATTGAGATCAGATTGAAGATGGATTGACAGTCTTGTATGAGTGGCTGACAGCTCATAGGACCTAAGATGTTCTACATACCAGGACTCATAATCAGAACAAAGAAAAGAAACATTGTGATTCACAAGGTAGATCTGTTCTATTTTGCTAAATTTGGATAGTCCACTACTGACTCCAACAGACAGAAACATTCCACAGACATAGTCTGTGCCATCAACGGTCACCTTTGATGTTTGGTAGATTGTGTCATTAGTTGTTTGTGTTTTAATGTGTGCCATAGCTACTTCTGGTAGAGCTGAAACCAGAACAGAGTCAACTCTGGATGCTTGTGTTCTTGGCTTGAAAAATGATGGTGCAGCAAGATGATATGACATCATGTGTTGGTGTCTAACTGCCATTGTCTTTAAAATATTTTTGAAGTTTTGAGTGTCATGCACTACTCTTTTGAAAAAGCGGTGTTTGGCCTCAAACCGCATGGTCCAAACATGCAGCAGGGGCCCAAAGCACTTGACTAGGGTGGGATAATGCTCAACATAATGATGTTTAGGACGAAGCTTAACCTCAGGGAAGACCTCTAGTAGTACCCGCCTATGATCACTGATTTTGCACTCAAAATAGTCTAAGGTTGCATTCGTATACGATGGACGCAGAGCTAACTCCACCAACTCTTTCAATTCCATCAAAACGCCCATGCACCTTCACCCTCTGGTACTACACCACCTACAAGCAATGGAAGCACGCGGAGCAGTGTGGCATTTTCATGCCCATTGCCACCTATTGTTCCTCGAGATGTAAATGTCTTTGGAATTGGGTGAGGTTTATCCACTTTATCAGTGTGCTGATATGGGAATGATACAATCTTTTGGTTCAAAGACTCCAGAGTGAAGTACTTGAGCCGGATCAGCTCCTTAATGCAAAGAGAAAGCTCCACAGGAACGATGCCTTCCAGAAGATCATGCAAGATATCTGTAGGAAATCCTGTGATTGGATTGAAGTAATTCAGGGACTCTTGCAAGACACATCCACGCTTAACACCAAAGTGACAGCTCAAAGTTTCACTTTCTTGAACATGATGTACATGAAGGTCATGGCTGGCTTTGGTTCTCTGAGAAAACATTTTCTCTCTGACTTCAGTTGCTTGAAACTGTTCTCTTGTGGCCATACAGGATGTGGTGGTTTTGTAATAGTTGACAGTTTTACACACATCATGTATTTCATTATGACACCACTATCTCCTCAAAATAAGTAGCCAGTGAGTGTGGTTATTAATTTAATTTTCCTATCCTTAGTGTCAAGACTGCAAGAGTCTTTACGCAGAGTCGATGCAGAGGGAGTCTACACACTGTAAACCCGGATTTCGCTTTTTTGTTATCTTAACAAATGTTTTCTTGTCAATATGACATGGGTGTGTGTAAAAAGTTGATATAACTTCAAATAAGCAATTAACAGCGCCTCAACTACATGGAAGTTAACCAAATTGAAAATCAATGTTATGTTAGCTAGAAAGACCTAGTTGAGTTAAAAAACCAGGCTAAAATTGGTCGTTTATGCGTCATCACGTTGTACGCTGAGAGTCACGTGGTACGACTTGCGTGCCTGCGTGACTTTGAATCCACCGGGAACGGGAAGGCACTGCCGCCATCTTTCTGCGCAGTGAAAAGGAGATACCGGAGCGGACTCTTTTACTCGACAGAAGGTGAGTGCAAATTCTTATAAACATACATGTAATACTTCTGAAACATTTAATGTGTTTGGTATTGCGTGATACTCGTTAATTGTAAACTTAACTGAAAAAAATGCAAGCTTTACACTGAGCAGAGTTTTTCTTAACCACTTAGCTTACTAGCTAGCCTACTTAAACATATATGTTCGACAGCACAGTAAATATCGAGTGTAATGACATTAATTTACATCGAAAGTTGTACTTTTCATTGTCACTGGTGGCAGAAAACGAATTAAAAAATTTCAACAAGTAGCGTTTTACACGAGGCGGTAGCGTTTTACACGAGGCGGCACCGTTAAACTGGCTGCCGGAATGTGGCCTACACACAGCGCCCTCGTGTTAGTTCAAACACCAGAAACAACGTCTTCGCTCCAGTCTGCGATGCTAGAGCTGATTTTAATCATGAGTTAGTAACAACCGCATCATATTTTAATTTTTAAAATAGTCAATTTCCTAGTGCCATTTGTGAACTAAACGAGAGCTTTTCCTTGCTACCTGTTTGAATGAATAGGCTATGCAATAACCTTAATCACGTGTTTTTATTAATCCAATTTTCATGGGGTTTTAATCTTGCGGTCACAGTAAAAGTACGGCAGACTTGGCGTCTGTTTTTTTAATTTATTATTTAATTTAAACCACTGCTGGACGGCCATAGTCTGCTGTGAACGTCACGGGCACATCTACAAACAGGGCTGCTGATATTGGCTGCTGTTCAGGCTTCTGTGGTGTTGTATTTATTCTTGTATTTATTCCCCCGAATCGCTGACTCTACCTTAAGCTTTACTGCCAAAATATACAAAATTTGAAAACCAATTTTCAGGTATTTCATAGGGTTTAATTAAGGCATTCAATTTATAGTCTGGCAGAACACAAATTTAACATTTTATTTCACCTTGAAGTTACTCGTATGATATCCATAGGCCAATTTATGATATTTGATCATGACACAACCATTTTTGTAACATAATTTCTATTTTTTATTAGTTGTGATTCACCATGTTGCTGCGCGTCATCCTTAGCCAAGACGACATCCGGAGGATAACAATTGACAGCATGCCAGAGACTGTTGATGGCCTTCACTTGATGCTGAAGAACAAGCTTGGATTGGAAGGTGACTTGGTGGTGCAGTTCCAAGATCCAGAGTTCGATAATGAGCTTTGCAACTTGAGTAGCATGTCAGAGCTGCCTAAGGACAAAGTGACTTTGAAAGTATACAGCAAGAATCTTGAATCCTATCATACAGACTCAACCTTAGACACGGCAAGCCTATCCACATCCGCTGAGGGAAGCCCCTCTGCCAGTCATACCCGTCAGCTGCCACAGCCATTTGACATCCCTACTTTTTCGTATGATGTGGAACTTAAGTTGAAGAAAGGAAATGAAGCCTTCCATGAAGATGGAACCCTTCTTGATGTGTCCAAAGACACAAAATCAGACATTTTGGATAAAATAGCAGAAGCCATCTATGTCCACAACGCATACCCAACACGTGAAGATTATGACTTGGTGTCACAAGCTCTCGTCGACAAACATCCCTGTCTGAGGGAACCAGGATCTGTCAGCGGTTGGTACTGTTGGAAATTTAGCTTGAAGTTCAAAATGGGAAACTTCAGACAGAAGCTACGATTGGCTGGATGCCCAGAGCTCAACATCAACTCGCGCTCTTCAGGTACACCTGGGAAAGGAAAACTTAAGAGGGCCAGAAAATCTGAAGTCAATTTCCTGCCAGACATCCCAGAGGGAAAAACACAACGTTCCCTCGAAGAGGAAAGAACCGAGATGGTCACCGAAATGAAGAAAAGGAAAATTGATTGGCAGAAAATAAAAGGATTGATGACCAGCACTTTTTATTTATGGAGAAAAAAATTGTGGAGGATGAGCCACCTGTGGCGGATGTCAGAGAAAGATGGCCGGCACTGTTCTCTGAACGTCAGGTAAAAGTATTTTTCTATTTCAGATGCGGTTAGGTGGATCAGATTTGAAATTGCTTAAGATTTGCTAAATAATTTATTTAAGAATGGTTAATATCAGTCATGAATAATTTGGTATAAAGAATGCATTGATTTAAAAAAAAGAAATTCTGCAACAACAGTAAAGTAATTGAGTTTACAGCCAACCGCTTGTGTTCCTTTGCTTTTTTCTGCCTACCAGATTGAAGCAGAGTTTGCTCGCCTTACGTCTGTTGACCTGAAAGACTCCCTCTTCGCTGGCCTTGACAAGTATCTACTGAGGTTCCTTGGGGTGTACAGGGCCAGGATGGGTCTGGTGGAGCTGAACAGCCTTTTGAGGACTCTGGACATTGATGTCCGTTGGTTGATATAAGTCTGTTCACACAAAGCCAATTAAATCTACCTAATCCATTTTTCTTATCTATCTAGTCCATAACCTTCCCATGTGTTACAGATCATAGAGCAATAGTTTCAAAACCTCTTGTAGACTCACATTTTGAGCTAGAACTTTTGGCATACTTCTATAATGAAAAGTTATTTATTTAATTTTAGTCCAATAGCCATCTTTTCCGAACATATTGACTATTTCTGAACTGAAACAAGTATGAAGACTTAAGTAGAATATATAACATCACTTAGAATTATATTCTGATTTCTGGTCTAATACATCCCATCTGTATGTTTATTATTTTTACAGGGTTCCAACCAAAGGCAAAGGGCAGTTGTTTTGATGGGGCTCCCCCACTACTTAAAAGATGGGTCCACACTGTACAAGAAAGTACAGGTATGTTTTTCAATAATAACTTACCGGACCACACCAGATAAACCAGCACCACACATTCTAGAGCGGCAGAAGTGATCATTGAGAGGGATTATTAGTGTGACTATCATCGACTATTTATCGTAAATGTTGCATACTCTGACTTTAATCTGTTTAAAAATGTCCCACATGATTTTATTTGTAATACTTCTCCCAATTCATATTACAATTAAAGAAAAGTTCCAATATATCTTGTCACAAGTGTTTGAACCATACTTAATGGATCACAAAATAAGTTATCTACATTTTTGGGGAATTTATTTAAATTGAATTGGCCAATATGGCAGAATTGTGCACTCCCTAATATTGGTATCTGTTACTGCTGTTGTTATGAAACCTGAAATTCCCCATGGGTATCAGTAAAGGTTTATATTTTTTTAACATATTTGTCCACTTTGTGTAGGTCACAGATGCAGAGGAGGACTGGACAAAGGGAATGGCAGTCGGCATCCTCATGGTGGCACAGATTGATGAGCTGGTCCGTTTCGCAGTGGTCCTCGAGGAAGAGATCATCTTTCCAAGCCTAAGTGATTTCCCAACTGCTGTGGCACTGCTGATGGGTCTGCTCTTTGCCCTTAACATCGACTACCCCAGGGGCCTTAGGTACACTTTTGAAGTTATTCAGAAGGTGCTTATGGACATTGGTGGAGGGCAATGCTCTGCCTTGGTTCATGGCTTAAAAAACCGACTCTTGAGGAAGAAAATGTAAGCTTAAAAAGCACAGTTTACGCAAAAGTGAACATTGTTGAGTGTTAAATGGACTCATTTAAGGTTAGGTGTTTGCGATCTGAACAAAGCAAGGTTCTGCATTGGTTCATGGTGTAAGAAATTAAGTTGTTGAAACCGTGCATGTTTAAGAGTTCAAGCAGAGTTTACTGTGTTTTGGTAACAACCAAATGTCACCATCTTCATGGGTTTGTGGAATGAAAATAGGTGATTGTATAACATGTAAGATCTACTGAATATAATCTGAATGCCAACCAAATGTGGACATGGTATGAGAAATTGACTCTTAATTGAAAACCATGCAAGTTACAGCACCAACTTCGTTCTAGTTAACTAAATAAAGACCTGGATGGGCATTATATTTTGACACTTTATCAGTGTAAAGTGAATGGCCGCTGTAGAAGATTTAGACACTGTCTAGATGTGGGGGACAGCAATACAGACAATTCTGGGTTGTTTACTTACTGATCATTTTTTATGCACTTTTTGTAAATCCACATAGTTGCATGGCAACAAATTATTCTTTTTTTCAAGTTGACACCACCTATATATAATGTGTATTTTTGGTTGTCATTTACAACTTGAAATGCATATTTTCAGACTAGTTTTTCCCCTGCATCCCTTTTTTTATGTTTTGTTGCACTATTTGTAAAAGCAAATTGTTGAATGCCAACTAATGTTATCACAATACAAATCTGTAGGAGAAATTTGTGGGAGGAAATAATTTTAGGATTGATACCTAAATTAAATTAATTAAAATAACAAGTATTTTGCGAATATGTGTGCATAATATAATTGGTAACAAAATAATATATGCAGAAAAGGGCTGTAAAAATCCTCAACAGTACAGATTTGTTATTTTGATGACGTGTCGGTACAGTTGTAACTTGTTACTGTTTTTTTTTTATACGTGAAGATTTCATCTTCAGTAAAAAAAAAGAAAAAGGTAGGCCTACAATAAAACTGTTGGTCTGTGACTGCCAAAATCTCTGGTGTAAAGGCTCGTCATTTACTCTTTTGAAATAAAATCCTTAGACGTAATGAAATGTGATGTATGCAGATAATATGTATTGAGCAATGTTTTTACAGGTTAAAAAGAGAAATATTATCCACTTAGAAATGTAAGTAGATCTTAATAAGAGTATTTAAGATATTGGTAAGTGCCAATAACTAGTACATCAGTTAAATTAACTTGTAAATTTATGTAAACTTGATTGAGGTTTATATTCAATAAGTTCATAAATGTAAGTACAACTCACTAGTATTGCAGTTAAATCAACTTTTAAATTTATGTCATCTTGATTGGGGTTTGTCTTCAATCAGTTCATAAATGTAAGTACATCTCACTAGTTTTGTAGTTACATCAACAAGAAAATGTATGTTACTTATACTGCTATTTAAGTTTAATCAACTAATACATTTAAGTAGTTTTGACTCAAGATGAAGTTATGTCAACTAAAGGTTTCAAGTAATATGGACTGAAGATGGAGTTGAGTCAACTAGAAATATCTATTCAAGTTAACTTATTGTCTTAGTTGTCTTGACATAAAATTTCAAGGCAGCATGGACACTTGAATTTTTAAGTTGAAACAACAAGTTCGGGTTTACAGTGCATGAGACGTCTAAGGCTGTGTGTATTAAGACAACGGCAGTATTCTGTTCCTGGCCCAAACTCTTTGTGGCATATAGATGGCCACCATAAGCTCATCAGGGGGCTATTGCACAAAAGTAGAATAAAGAAATACAGGATAACTGAAAAAGGGCAGCTTGACTTTGTGTTATCCGCTCATCGCGGCTTATTCGGTTGCACGTTTGCCAAACCAGGATGAGAAGGTGCCGCTATGTCAATCCAGGTGTACATAGTTGGGATAAGTGCACCTTCACGGCTTTCTTTAATAAACCATGGTATCGATCACAGATTTACTGATGCAGAAATGGAGAAGACGCGTGTGGCATATTTTTCACCCGCTGAGCAGCAACTAATTATGGAAATTGAAGTATAGTGAAGCAATATGCAAAAAAGGAAATACGGCTGCTGTTATTAAACAGAGAGAAAAGCCTGGCAGACAATCGTGGACTGACTGAATGTGTAAGGATTGAAAAATATCTACTTGGAAAGTTGTACACTGTTTTAATTGCTTTTAATATGCTTGTTTTATGTGTTGGTTGTATTGCTGTATCTGTGTTTATGTGCTAAATGTGCTGGTTTTACTGTAAAGTGTAGTTTGAGTAGCCTACCATGTAAAGCACTATGTAAATAAAATTTATTATTATTTAGCCTACTTTGCCTTAAAAGTGAGCAGAGGGAATTAATTTTCCTCCGGAAATTTACCCTAAAAACTCGGCCTAATTTCAAACCCTTATTCACAATGCAAGAACATGTTTTACAACCATATGCACAAATCTCTAATCTCTCATTCTAAATATCTTTCTACAATCAATGTTCACACAGAACAAACATGACTGGACAAAAAATATCCTGGCAACAAGTAAAGATAAAATATAAAAACATTTTGCAGGTTGGTAAGTGCCTTAACAGTTTGCAAATGTAATGTGAGGAATTGGCCCTTGTTTTAAACCAAGGAAGGCCTGTGATGGAAGGGATTCAGGGTGGGACAGCTATTGACCACCTGCAAAAACTGCCCTCTTCATACAAGGTACTTGCAGGCCTTGTGTGTCCAGTGACACAGTTACTCTCCTGCCACCAGACGAAGATCCAGTGAGTATTATTCTTTAAAAGCACATGGCTTGGCACATACTGTCAATAAAACGTCTATTGAATATGGCAGGGGGAAGGAACTTCTGCAGTATGGGAAGGGGCTTCTGCAGCTGATGATGAGGAGACTGTGTCACTGGACTCCAGAAGGCCTGAGGTATCATGTAAATCGTATGGAAATGCATATTTAGCCCATAATGGATGAGAAGTCATTTCAGTTCAGTTTATTCTTTGCTCCAGAAGGGCAATTTGTATGCAGCAAGAAGACATCACATGAGAATATACAACACAAACCACACTGAATTGAATAGGCAACATTTAATTTCTCACTTGGAGACCAAAAAGAACTATCTTGTGTAATTTACATTTACATTTACATTTATGCATTTAGCAGACGCTTTTATCCAAAGCGACTTCCAAGAGAGAGCATTACAAAAGAGCATAGGTCACTGATCATAACAACGAGATAGCCCCAAACATTGCAAGCAGCCAAAACATGAAGTATACATTGTGAAAAACCAAATAAGTGCCAAGGGGAAGAACCATAAGAGCATGCAGTTAAACAAGTTACAATTAAACAACATGAAACTCAAAAAAGTGCAAGAGTGTACCTGTAAAGGAGAAGACAAAAACAACAGTCAACAGTAAAATATTTCACAGTGAGTACAAGAATTTAAAACCGTCACAACTAACCAACAGGAGCAACAAGTCTCTCAATACGAGTCATTGTGATCCTGGAGGAAATTAACATCAGGTCCAGCCAAGCATTCCTAAGTGCCGTTGTACTCCCGGAACAAGTGCGTCTTGAGCCTTTTCTTACATTACATTTTAAGTACAAGATAGATCATGCTTGTCCTCCATTCAGTTTCCTGAAGAGTATGGGATCGACTGGAACGGACCTCACAGTCTTCATGGCGGCACTTTGTCAGTCCCTGAGGTCCAGCTGGCCCGTGAGCTCTCAGAAGAGGTTGCCATTTTGCCAGCTCCAGGAGTGTCTGTAACTGATGCACTTAGATTATATGTAGAGACTGTGCAAGTTTTATCAAGAATCCTAGCAGACTGATCAACCCATGCTTTTATTTAGCGTGTACATGAATGCTGTACTGTTTGATATGTAATCAAGGACATTCATCCTCTCATGCCATGAGTTCCTGAAGTCTGTAACCCGGCGGTCTCATCCAGCTCTTGGGATCTTTGTAGCTGTCACTCTTCCAAGCTCCAAAACTCTTTTCAGTGTCTCAAAGAGACTTCAGTAGTGACCCTAATCTTCTCTTTACTAGTAACAGTACTCAGGAACGGTACGGAGTAGCAGAAAACCAAGCTGTAGCTGGTTTCTCCTGACACATCTTTTTATTCAACTCCATGGGAAAATCTAAAATACAATGGCTCGTACCGACTGTACAAAACGGTGGACAGTGGTTTTCAAACTTTTTGTGCCCAAGGCACACCAACAATATGCAGATACCCTTTCTTTGCCCTCCACACAATGCAATAATTACTGCAATATCACAAAGACCATATGTGTGGAATAACCATATTCTAATGTGGTCTCTTAAGTTAACTGCTTGAATGAGTTCCACTGATATTTGTTTTTACAGTTTTGATATTTTTCAGGATATATATTACAATCTATACTGTTAATGAATTTTGGGGTGAATATATCATATACTATTGTAAATGAATGATATATTACTCATAGTGGTGGGCCGTTATCGGCATTAACGCAGTGAGACTCTTATCGGGCGATAAAAAAAATATCGCCGTTAATCTATTCTCAAAGTTGGGTTGGGAGCTGGGTCTATACTACGCAAGCTATGATAACTTTCACCTTGATATTTTAGCGCTCACACCTACACAGCCAAACATGAATGCACAACTCAAAATAAATGTCAAACCGGTGGACGTGCACATTTTGATCACCTCGGAGGGCGAGCAGGTGTGACACGGCTGAATTATAATAGACCCAATGTCTGCATAAAATGAATGTGCTGTGACTAAAACGGTGAATTCAAAGTAAAGATTCCTCTCTGCCCCCTTTCCTCTGTACCCCACGTTTTCATTTGAGCACAGAATTCGATGCTAGTCCTGCTGTGCTATACATTGTGTGTATGATGCTAGTCCTGCTGTGCTATACATTGTGTGTATGATGCTAGTCCTGCTGTGCTATACATTGTGTGTATGATGCTAGTCCTGCTGTGCTATACATTGTGTGTATGATGCCAAGGGGTTCAGACAACGCGTATTACCATTTAGCATTAATGCTGGCCTTTGGGGTTTATTGTTTTACACTTCATTTATTCAAAAGATTTCTGGTATCGAAATATTTTTGTGGAGAATACCTTCTGTAGCATTGGTGTCCACAGGGAGAGTCATACTGTTTTGAGGTTTCGTTACCATAGCTCTTTTGCTGATATACAATTCTCCCAAATCTCACATTTCTGTTTATAGAACTGAATTTGTGTATGATGAATTTGTAACAATTCCTTTTGCAGAGGGAGGGCAGACTAAGCCTGGTCCTAACCAGACTCTCGTACATTTCATTTGTACAGAGAGTCTGGCCTCGCTCCATTGACAAGCGTTGACTTCCTTGTAGGCGGGTACTCTGTTGAAGTTTAAAACTATTGGATCTGCCCAGAGCCACTCTGATCTGCCATAACCAATCGCTAGCGTTCGCCTTAGCCAATTCCTTCACCACTACTGTAACAGAGCTAGCTGCCGTAGCTGGAAAATCAAACGTTTCCCGAACCCCGTGGGGAGGAGGGCCACAACATCATGGCCACCAACAAAACTCAGCAAAACTTGTTCTTGCTCCGGCTTTAGCTGTTGGATATTCGGCAGCGTTGCCACAACGGACCGAATGGCTTCGCTCACATCTTTCTCCGCCGCCATTACGGAACTACAACACAAACTAGCGCACAACTTCAACATCATCGTTCTCAGCCACTCCCTCTGTTCGCTTATTGGACAGGTAGAAAATCAACCTGCAGAATCTGACTTACGGACCTCATGGCCAGACCTATGTACAGAAGCAAATACATTTGAGCGGAAGTACGTAGGACGGCAGAGCCAGGCTAGGGCAGACTGTCTGTTCAACCTAAAATGAACATCCTTAAGTGAAAGTGCAATCACAATTCATGTTCTAGTGCAGAGCGGCTCCCTCTAGTCCTGTCAACACTGCTCTCTCCATGCTCGAATCCAACAAGTCAGCATCTAGATGGAAAGGTCGATAAGAGGAGGAGCACATCCCAAAACCAACGAATTACCCCTTCACTCCTCACCTCCCACCTGCTCTATCGGGGAGAGTATTGAAATAATACTCCTGAAGCCTGATTGAAATAATAGAGAACTTTGGACCTGGAGGAGGCGGAGCGATCTCTGCACTTCCTCTCATTCTTCCGTCCGCCCCCATGTGACCTGAATTACTAAACACAGTGTGTTTACATTTTCAAAGACACTGAACTTGTCATTTGACCTGAATTACTAAACACAGTGGGCCTCATGTACTAACGCTTTTGCGCCCGCTTCAGGCGTATATGTTTCGCAATTTGCGCGTAAAAGCATGGCGAGGTATGTACAAACATGCCGCACTGAGGGAAAAGCGCAGACTGCCTGTCGCGGGAACTGAAAATGGCAAATTGCGCTTTTCCGAGTCATGCATATGCATTCACGGGAGGGTCAAGGGGAAAGTGGGAGTTCCCATGAAGAGATGGGAGGAGATGCGTAAAGTGCGCCTAATTATGTATTCCGCGGTATGTACAGAAACCGCCCGTGAAAGCGTGCTTCCATTTTGCGGTGAAAATTATCCGCCTTTTAAAAGCAGGCGTAAACCAGGATGCGGGTTTACTCGCTTATGCTTCCTGGTGAAATGGCAGCAGTAATCCGAGCCAGACGGCGACATAGGCAAAGGAGACGAGCTCAAAGGATTTTTGGCACAAGGATCACACTTTTTGAGTTGAGTGAACAAGAAAAATTACGTGTTACAGATTAAGCAGCCATGCAATATTACAGTTACTGGAACAAATCAAAGATGACTTTGAATCTTCGACTCAGCGTTCACATTCCATTCCAGCAGTTCCACCAGCTCCTCGCTACATTACAATTTTTGGCATCAGGATCATTTCAATCAGTCATAGCATCAGCAGTGGGAATATCGCAGTCTGCACTCAGCCGTATCATAGCACAAGTACTCAACGCTTTGCTACAGCGCACTAGTGAATACATTCATTTCCCCACCACTAATGCCGAAATAACACGCATCAAGCAGGACTTTTTTGACATCGGCAACTTTCCGAACGTCATAGGAACCATTGATTGCACCCACATACCAACTGTCCCCCCGTCACTCCAGGAACACGTTTACAGAAACAGAAAACATACATATTCCATGAATGTGCAAGTTGTATGTGACGCAAATATGCTGATCACAAACGTTGTGGCCAAATTCCCTGGGTCTGTCCATGACAGCTTCATATTCCGCAATAGTGCCATCTATCAAAGATTGTGCAACCAGGCTTTTGGAGAGACGTGGCTACTTGGTAAGAATTGTTTTTTTTGGTTTGGTATGGGGATGTTTCACATGCAGTAAACCTAACATCTATTTATCTAGCCATCTGCAGTATCTGCACACATTATCAAACACCCCATGCATTAATACCACACGTTAATTTATCTTCAATATCTTTTAATTATGTTCTATATTTTGCTGCAGGTGATGGTGGGTATGCCCAACAACCATGGCTAATGACCCCATTACACAACCCAACAACAGCAGCTCAGAGAAATTATAACCGGGCACACATTCAGACGAGGGGGGTGATTGAGCGCACATTTGGGCTCTTGAAAAACCGGATGCGCTGCTTGGACCGTACAGGTGGAGCGCTTCTGTACACACCAGAAAAAGTGTGCAAAATCGTCGTTGCTTGTTGCATTGTGCACAATATCGCCATTCGCCGCGGCATGCCCCTGGACGTTCCAGAGGACATGGAGGAGCCACCAGAAGACATGGATGCATTGGGTGGGGTACACCCACAACATGAGATGGCTGAAGGCAGACGTCTGCGAGAAGATATTGTCCAGAGATATTTCACCTAATGTGAAATAATGCCTTGTTGAAATGAGTTGTATAACCCACTGAACCATGTAAAAATGAAAATGGAGGATAAAAGTCTTACAAATAACCCAGACAAACAATTGGGTTTTTCAAAATGTTGTATTTATTATCTCCTTTTAGTAGCTGCTTTATCTGACTGTGTTTGTTCAGACTTGATTTTTCTTTTTCTCAGACAACGCGTCGGTACAGTTGATGGCTGTTAGGTGCCGGCGCACCTTTGTTCCGAATTACTGGGTATAGTTATGACTGAGTATTTCGTCCTGCTAGATTTCGGGGAGATCCGGTTGGTCGAGGCTTATTGGAGCCTCTATAAGAAGAGGGCGGTCGAGGGTCTCGCCCATTTCCACTCCGTGATCAGTTTCCTCTAGCGCTGGTGTGAGCAGCACCCGTATCCAGGGCCAGATTAAGACAATGGGCTTTAGGGGCTGCTGCCCTGGGCCTCGCCACCAGGGGGGCCTCAGGTTGCCCGATGTTGAGTGAGTCAACGGCACCGCGCACAGGGCCGGATGCAGCCTGCTTTGACTGGGGGGGCAGTGAACATTTCTGGGGGGGCATCATGATTACGGAAGGGGGTCGTATCATTTTTATATAACCATTATGTTATCATTTTGTGAGTCGATCCGAGTGTTAATCAGGCACGGAGCCGGACGTTGTACACATTCGGTGCTTAATGTGATGCTGGATAGGATTTTCCACAGTGCGAGCGCGCGCAGCGCGATCAACATTCATTTGAGCGCAAAATAGTTTTTTGAGCTCTATGTAAAATAAACCGCCGCTGTTTTCCAATTGGTAAAAACCTTGTCTATGAAGGTGATGTCTTTATCATTTCTGACTCAAAATTGTCGATAGGGGAAGCAGAAACATGCATGTAGCTTGGCTGAGTACTCTAACCAAGTTTGAGAGCGATGGCTAGGACCTTGGCTGAAAATGCGCATGAGGGTACGTTTGCGGAACATGCTGCATTGGATTGCTGTCATTCAAACCATGCTCGCCTTCACCCACAGCAGCGGTAATGTTGGTACCGAGAGACAGGGAAGTGCTTCCACTAGGACCAGCACGCTCTGCCTGCTCTGGAGTATGAGTTTAATATCCCTGGTCGCAGGGGCAGTAGATGGTTTGGGGATCAGAAATCGATGCATGATAAAAGGTTTTTCTTTGTAGGTACAAACACGCACGCAAAGAACAATCGATAGCTAACGACCCAGACAGCATTTACATCTGTGCCAGATCCGTTTTCGAATCAGCAGATTTGCGCAGCAGTCGCACTCACTATGCAGATCTGCACCAAATTTGCGCCAGACCTCTATAGCAATTCTGTCTGTGACATTCCGTCCGGCGGTTGCGGCGCCGATCGGGGGAAGCTGCGCAGACCAGACGCGCCACAACTGAATCGAGTCCGCCCGGCGGGTGTGGGACGGATCAGAACCATATACAAATATGATAACATATATTTTTGTATGGCTCTGGGCCGGATCCGCGGGAGCTGCGCAGACCAGACGCGCCACAACTAACGGAACGCTTTTCCCCCGCATAAACCTGCCACTCTATCTGACTGTAGAGTGGAGACCGCAGGCTGCACCGTCTTTGTGATTGTTGTGATTTGTGATTGTTGGTAAGTGCATTATTAGTAGGCCTAAGTAAAAATGTTACCTGGTGTTGATGTTATGTTAGTCTGTTAAATATTTATATTAAACATAAAAGTTTACAAACTTAGTTTACACCACATTATTCTGACAACCTAGACAAGCTAGTAGCATAGCTACGGTTAGCTGGTACAGTACGTTCTCTACAGTAGGTACAACACAACTAAGCTAACACAACACAACTAATGTGAACACAAGGCCAAAACGGTTATCTTTGCTTATTATTTACCAACATTGCTGAATATCGTGTCCATTGTGTGTTAGCTGCAACATCGTAGTCATGTTAGCGCTAGCCACTATACCCACTCTTTTGTCTGTAGCTAGCCTAGCTGCAAGTACACTGCGGTGATCGCTGCTAGCGCCCGCTTCTCACGTCCAAATACATTAACTAGTTCGGACGTCAGTACCATATCCAAAGTCTCACTGTATTATACACATATAGTCTTCAACATCAACACACTATGAAATGAAATTTGAATGAACAGGTGCATATTCCCGTAACAGATGTTTTTTTTATGCTGTAACCTTTGGCCTGTTTAAAATAAAATAAAAAACGTTTGAAAATTACAAATTGCGTGGGTATTTGTTTGGCCCTCAATTATCTGATAGCCTAAGTATGAATTACAGACCAGGGCCAGATGAGCCCCTGATGTGAGTTGCGGATCTGGGCCAGATCCGCACCTCACGTCATGGCATTAATAACTGTACTGGGCCACTTCTGGCCCAGATCTGTCTCTGATCCGTAATTCCAACCTGTTCCGGTATTGGGCCGTTGGAAAGGATGAGCCCGGTCCAGGTCCGTTTAGCGGATCTGCGCCAAATGCTAATGAAGACCTGGTCCAAATCTGGCCCAAACACATTTTGCTGTCTGGGGAAGCTAAAAGACTACTGTTAACGTCTTTAACCCGTGTATCTTCTATGAAAACAAATAAAGATTACAACCGAAACAGAAGTAGGGCCTATGAAATTCCAGGGTCTAACATTAAACACCAATGCTACACTTTACTATTCGTCAAAAGCCCTCCACAAAAGACGATATACAATAACTTCGAGAACAAGTGAGTGAGTGGCAAGAGATTCGAGGTTGATTTCACTTTTATCGGTAAACGTGGATGCGGAGCTCTAACCTACGTTGCCCATTATCAACCAGACAATCACTGGGGAATCTTTTAAAAAGATTGGTTGAAAAAAAAGCATATTACTGAAAGCACTAACAGACTTTTTCATAGCTTCAACATGTAACCATTTTGGCTGAAGTCAGAAGGAGCTTGGGGGGGGGGGGCGCGGCAGAAATCTGGGGGGGCGCGGCAGAAATCTGGGGGGGCGCAGCAGAAATCTGGGGGGGCGCGGCAGAAATCTGGGGGGGCGCAGGCGCAGCCAACCCCAGCCCCCCCCTGGATCCGGCCCTGGTCCGCGCATTCCGTTAGAAAAATTGAGAGTGAAAACAAAAATAATGCGCGAAAATGTCCGGTCAAAGAAAGCATGACAGTGGGGCCAAAAAAAGAAAATTCCAAGCTCTTAAACATGAGAGAGTGTCAGAATTACTGAAGAGGACTCCAAAATTGACAAATATAGGGAGTGCTGCAACAAATCCGCCGGCTAGTCAGCCTGCTGCTACCTCTCCCAACACTGACCCACCAACTGCCATGACTAGCCAGTCTGCTACCAGTGCTAGCAGTACAATCTCTGCTGACACAACTGATGGTGACGGAGAAGAGCCAGGTACTAGTTCACAATCACAAGTGTGCAGAGATGAACCAGAGGACCTAGGTAGCGCTGATTCCGAGGCAGTGGCAGAAATATCTAGAGATGTTGCATGTTGGGGAAAAGTTAACGAGGAGGTTGGGTCCTACTGGGTCGGGAAAGGAGTTATGGCACCCACACTGTGTCAGAATAAAGATGCAGATTTTTCTGCTTCGGAAAGGACGTACAAAAATCAGAAACGATGTCTAAGCAAAACATTGTTCACCCGCACAATGCGAAATGGAGAAAAAGTTCCAAGAGAATGGCTCGTGTACTCCCCGTCCACTGGGAATGTGTATTGTTTTTTTTGTAAACTATTTGGCGATGGATCATCCGCTTTCACTCATTCTGGTTATTCCGACTGGAAGCATTCTGTTGACCGGGTGGAGATGCATGAAGCAGGCCAGTCGCACCGAAATGCCACGCTCACTTGGCTTGTGCGCACGCAGGTGCGTGGGATAGATGCGGAGCTGCTGGATCAATTCAGGGATGAAGCCAGTTACTGGCGAGAAGTACTGAGGAGAATTGTGGCAGTAATAAAGTTTTTGTCAGAACGTGGCCTTGCATTCCGTGGAGACGATGACATATTAGGCTCTGTCCACAATGGCAATTACTTGGGAGTCTTGGAATTATTGAGCAAGTTCGACCCTTTTCTTGATGCACATTTAAAAAAATATGGGAATAAAGGCCGAGGGACAACCTCATATCTGTCTTCAACTATCTACGAAGAATTTATAAGTCTAATGGGTCAGCGGGTTCAAGCTGAAATAATTCTTCAGCTGCAGAAAGCCAAGTACTTTTCTTTGATTGTCGACTCCACACCCGATTTAAGTCACATAGACCAGCTAACGTTTGTGGTACGTTATGTTTCTCAGGAGGGCAAAGTCTTCGAGCGATTTTTACAATTTCTGCCGATATTTAGCCATACAGGCGAGTCCCTTTTTGACTCAGTTACGAATGTGCTACAGGACATGCATGTCGACATCAAAAATTGCAGGGGACAGTGCTTTGACAATGCGTCCAATATGTCAGGTGCTTACAAGGGATTGAGGGCTCGTATTCAGGAAAGAAGCCCCCTTGCTGATTGGATTCCATGTGCGGCCCACTCCCTGAACCTTGTTGGGGTGTGTAGTGTGGATTCTTGCAATGAAGCCACTCATTTTTTTGGCTAATTCAATCCATTTTCAACTTTTTCTCAGCCTCGCCTGGCCGCTGGGAAATATTAACGAATGGGCTTGAGTCCAACGAGAATAAACGCATTGAGACAGTGAAGGGACTTTCATCCACGAGATGGTCGGCACATGCACGGGCTACAAAAGCTCTTCGTTTAAATTACAGAAATATTCACGGTACTTTAATGCAGATAGCTGGAGATGCCAGTCAGAAATATGGTGCGCGCGACGAGGCGAGATCCCTGGCCAAAAAAATGAATCGATTTGAGACAGCATTCCTAACCATCATATGGGATACTATACTGCAAAGATTTCAAACCACAAGCATGGCCCTGCAGACAGTGGATTTGGACCTAGTTACTGCTGTGGAATTGCTTCACTCGCTAATAGACTTTGTGTCCAATTTGCGCTCCCAGTTCAAACACCTGGAATCCAAAGCCAGATCACTGTCATTATCACAAGAGTACAGAACGACTCGACCTGTTAAGCGCACCACCCGAGCCGATGACTCCAACGAACCTGACCATGTCAATGCGGGCGAGGACAAATTTCTTGTAGAGACATTCTTTGTGATAGTAGACAAACTTATAAATGCATTACAACAGAGGCATGCAGTCTATAAAGAAACCTGCAAATACTTTGGATTTCTTACTCGACTTGAAAAACTCCCCCTCAGTGAAATACGTGAACAAAGTGTCAGGTAACTCCAGTTCTATGAGTGGAGCGGAGCCCCATAGGGGAGCTCTGCTCCTATTGGTTTACCCGCTGCCTAGTGCAGCTAATGACTGAAGATCAAAAAGTATACACACCTGTCACTCACACAGGTGCCCTATATAAGGGGGTGACAGCTGTCACTCGTCCTCCCAAAAGTATTAAATACAGCCGGGTTGAAGAAGTCAAGCTGGGCCTGCAGCCCTATGGGGCTCCGCTCCACTCATAGAACTGGAGTTACCTCCATTAACTATCGTTCTATTTCGTGGAGCTCCGCCCCATAGGGGAGCTGAGACATCCCCGTCTGGGCCAGGGAAGAAGAGGCGGCGGGAGGCTTCCTTTGCAAGGGCATGTGCCCTGACAGGTGCTTCCTCTCCACCTCCAATCGGGAGAAGCGCTCGGAGGCCGAGGCAACTGCCGGCCCAAAGAGCCCATCCCTGGACACAGGGGCATTGAGGAGAGCGGTTTTGTCCGCGTCCCTCATAGCCGTCAAGGACAGCCATAAGTTCCGGTGAACTACCACACTGCTCGCCATCGAGCGCCCCGCACAGATCGCTGCCCCCTGGGCGAGGAACACGGCCGCCGACGTCATCCTCGCCACGAGGGATACCTCCATGGCAGACAGACCCTCTGTCTTCCCTGTGGCCAGCTTAGTGACCGCTGCCATGAGCAGGGCGGCGTTGCTGGAAGCAGCTGCCGCCTGCGCTCCCCACACATAGACCTTATCGGCCAGAGAGGCCGTCAGCCTGTCGCGTGGGCTTGGCAGGGTCGCCTTTCTGCTGGTCGACCACGCGCTCGCTCCCAGAACCAGGTACGCTACCAGCGAAGGTTCCAGGAGCGGGGGGCCGGACTTCACAGCCTCCAGCATCCCGTCTACCCGGGAAAAAGGCAGAAGCGCCTTCACAGGTGCGTTGGCTGCCAACGGCGCATCCCACGAGCCCTCCACATACTTTGCCAGGTTAGGCATTGCGGGGCAGGCTGGGTCGTCGACATCCCATGGGTCGTCCTGCTCCACAGGAGGGGAGACTGGCATGGGGACACCCATAATGCTCGCCGCATGGGCTATCAAGATGGGGAAGTCGGCGCTCCTGGAAAGAGGAGAGGAGGCGGGAGGGGCGGGAGCCGGTTCCTCGTCCTCCTCTGAGGCCGAGCTCGACACGCCCCCTGCTCCCTCAGAGACGGAGAGGGGGGTCGAGCGCAAGATGTTCTGCAGGAACTCCTCCACAGGAGGGTCCTGCCTCAGAACAACCTCGCCAGCCACCTCGGGAAGGCCTAGGTCATCCGACCCTGAGCTCTCCTCATCGGAGAGCAGGGCGGAGACCACGTCCGCGAGGGGCTCTTCCACCTGGAAGTACTGGTGACGCTTACGTCTCTCCGTTTCAGAGAGGCTGGCGCACTCAGTACACTCAGGGGAATTCACCAGGCCGTCTCTGGCGTGCCGAGGGTCCCAGGCACACAAAACAAAATTTGTGGCGGTCCCCTTCGGCCTCCAGGTGACGGCACCTGCATTGAGCTCTTAAAAGAGCTTTGCGCGGCAGAGGTGGCATGGAAAAACTCATTTTACTCTTTTAATCTCGTCAAAATTCAGAACAACCCGTGCTGAATTTTTTGGGAGGACGAGTGACAGCTGTCACCCCCTTATATAGGGCACCTGTGTGAGTGACAGGTGTGTATACTTTTTGATCTTCAGTCATTAGCTGCACTAGGCAATAGGAGCAGAGCTCCCCTATGGGGCGGAGCTCCACGAAATAGAACTAGCGCAGTTTGTGAGTTGCTCTCACTGACCCAACAACACCAAGAAACCTACTTACATTAATACGGGAGAGGCATCTCCAAAGTGTTTTCCCAAATGTGGACATAGCGCTGAGGATTTACCTTACATTGCCCGTTAGTAATGCCAGTGGGGAGAGGTCATTCTCCAAATTAGGAATTATTAAGCATAGACTGAGGACATCAATGTGCGAGGAAAGACTGAACAATTTGACTTTAATGTCAATAGAGCATGACGTACTGCGCCAACTGGACTTTAAAGAGCTCATTGACGAGTTTGCAATGAGAAAGAGCAGAAAACGGGCCTTTTAATATCACTGATGTGATAATGGTGATGGTGAGTCACATGTTTGTTCTATGTTAAGCCGTGGCTGCCAACACTCAACATGGCTCCATTATTGTAAAATAAATAGCTTGTTTGTATGTAAGCTAATTCAAATTGCTTTCCACCCTGGAGATGTTGCACTGTATATCTGACTGTCTGCCTTCTTGTTTCTGGGTTTTGAGTAACCTATAATGGGCATTCCCTGGCTATTTAGCCATGTTTTTGCTTTTGAATAAATGGAAATATGTATACATTTACATTATTGGTTTATTATTGTCTACAGTGTTGCCTACTACACACATACATTTTGTCCTTGGCTGATCATATTTTTAGAGTGGCTCTGTGGATGCTAGCGACACGGGGGTGGGCGCGGTTTTGTTGCAGGAGGGTGATGACGGGGTGGATCACCCGCTGTCATACTTTTCTAAGAAGCTGGACCGCCATCAGAAGTGGTATTCGACCATCGAGAAGGAGACGCTTGCTCTGTCGGTTCTGTCGTTGGAACATTTTGAGGTCTACGTTGGGGTACGTTGGCTCTGCCTGTGCACCAGTGGTTGTTTTTACGGATCACAACCCTCTGGTTTTCCTACATCGGATGCGTAATGCGAACAGACGCTTGATGAATTGGAGTCTCCGTCTGCAGGGTTTTAACATCGACAAACGACACATTAGTGGGAAGGACAATGTGTCGGCCGATGTGCTTTCACGGATGTGATCTGGCCAATGCTTTTCTCAATTTTTTCCCCTCCGCCATTGTCCAGGGTTTTTTGGTGGAGTGTTAGGTGCCGGCGCACCTTTGTTCCGAATTACTGGGTATAGTTATGGCTGAGTATTTCGTCCTGCTAGATTTCGGGGAGATCCGGTTGGTCGAGGCTTATTGGAGCCTCTATAAAGGTTGCGGAAGAGGGCGGTTGAGAGTCTCGCCCATTTCCGCTCCGTGATCAGTTTCCTCTAGCGCTGGTGTGAGCAGCGCCTTAATTTCCTTGGGGAGACTGGCCGTTTAGTTCTCGGTTTATTCCTGTGTTAGGTTGGCGAAAAGGGGGAGGGTTTTGGTAGAGGTGCTGGCTCCGGTTCCGACGGCCCTGTATAGGATTGGCCCGGCGTCGCACCTTCTTTTGTTCTTTTGTGGCCGGCTCTCCAGGTTAGTTTCCTTTGTTCTCTCTTTTTCTCTTATGGGGCACGGGAGGGTTTTTGTACCACATAGTTTTTAAGGGAAAAGACGAAAACGGATGTTTCCATAAAATAAACTCTACGTTTGGAAACGTCAACTGTTTGGTCTCCTGTGTCCTCTGTTAAATATGTCTTCAACCGGTTGGGTCGTAACAATGGCACAGGGCTGGGTGGTGCAGGTTGAGATGGCACAGGGCAGGGTGGTGCAGGTTGAGATGGCACAGGGCAGGGTGGTGCAGGTTGAGATGGCACAGGGCTGGGTGGTGCAGGTTGAGATGGCACAGGGCTGGGTGGTGCAGGGTTGGAGGTTACGGTCATGGCTGCTATGATTGCCTTGAGGCAGTTGTAGTCTCCTGCTGCTGGCGGACAGCTCGCGTCATCCCATTTACTGCAACCACAAGATCTTTAACTTGCCGACTGCCGCGCCTCATATCCCTGATGTGAATGCCCATCTGCTGCACATCTAAATAAATATTTTGTAGCGCCTTCGTTTGGCCCCTTTGCTCAGTCAAGAGCATTTTATCCAGGTCATCCACCATGTGTGCGGGTGCAGAGGGTCGAGACGAGGTTTCACAGGATGCCGCAGTAGCACCAACATTTGAAGATGTGCTTGCTAAAGGGGAACAATGAAATGTTTGCCTATAGATATCAATCAAAAATATAAAAACAGACACAATCACCACTACTTATCTTAATCTCAATCAGACTTACCTTCATTTTCTAATGTGGTCTCAGCAGTAACAATGCCTTCCACCTGTTCAGCAGCCAGGGTTTGCTGTACAACCTCTTCAAACGTTGTCAATTCCTGTACTTCGGGGGGACCTGCACCAGTTTTCCTTGCCTGTGATCTGTTGAAAGCTACTTTTTCTTTAGTTCGACGTTTAATATCCTGCCACCTCTTTTTCACATCTTCCACTTGCCTGTGTGTTGATATTGCATTTTTTTTTTTTTTTTCTGTCCATATGGCATTTTTTTGTGTTGGTGTTGAATTCCGGCCTTGTATGACATTTAAATTTGCTGTTACCTCGTGAACAAGAATATCCACTTCATTGTCACTGAATTTTGCTTTTCGCTGTTTGGACTTTGGATCCATGACAGAAAGCGAGAAGGAGGCCCATTCATTTTCAAAGACACTGAACTTGTCATTTGACCTGAATTACTTAACAGTGCATACAATGACATTTGTCTGGAAAAACTTAAAGAAGTCCAAATCCAGTGTGTGCACTATGTATGGCAAAGACAAGTGCTTTCTCAAAGTCCATGTAGGTTTGGAAATGAGCTGGCAGCTTTAGTGTTTCGAAACAATTGGCAGACGTAGGAAGGGTTCCTCCAGAGATCTCCACTCTCAGTTGAGGAGGAAGCGTCTCCCAGCCAACCCAGAATGTCAGCAGCTGGGCCAGGGTACCTGATGAAGCTAAAAGTCATAAAATGGATTCAAGACATTTAGTTCAACATTAATTGATCATGTCTAGCCATGACACATACAGTAAAAGCATTTGTAAAGAGAGCAATACATAAACCAAATAAGGTGTTTATACCTGTTTCAATGAACATTGAAAGATCTGATACTTTGTCCTTCTGTTCCGGTGTAAGTTCTTCATTTTCAAGCTAGAATCAAGACCATACAAGTTATATTTTCCCAAACAATATTTTTTGTTACATACCAGTTTTATGATGCTCCTGATGTGCAGATCAGGACAGTCTTCTGTAACAACAGTGGCCATTTCAGGGTCCCCATTGAACAGTACATGAATTACAGCAGGACTTAATCCTGTGACATGGGGACCGTCATGCAGAAAGGTGTGGGCCAACATCCTTCCTGCAACCCGGAAGAGGTTGCTTTCAATAAGTGTCTCTGATGCTGCTGGAACAAGATGGTCAGGTTCACCCTCAAATAGCAGTGTTCGGCCCATGTCCTCCTGTAAAGTACCAAGAGAGCAGGGGATAAAGTCACAACAATTATACGTCTGAAATACATTACAAAAAAAAGACATTAACCTTCAAAATAGTAAGAGACTTACCAACATCTAGACTGAATCCAAACTGGAGTTTGGATATTGTTTTTTTTTTTCTCATTCATTTTTTATTTCCATATTAAAGATATACAACCAAACACATCAGAAAACATGTTATATAGATACAGATATACCCAACCCACCCAGCACCCCACCCCCCTATCCCCTCCACCACCACCCTCCTCCCGCACCACCCAACAGAGCATTGAGACAGTCACAGACAAATCATGTCTACAGCAATAGTAGATCCTTCAACGTGGATATCAAATTCTCCCACATTGCTAGTGTATGTGGCTGAGCATTATTCACTCTTGCAGATGACAGTTCCATTTAAGATATGTCCAAAAATGACCGCAGCCAGCAGACAGTAGAAATGTCATGGGGGGATTTCCAGCGCTGGACTACAATCTTTTTGGCTGCAGTGAGGCCTGCAAGCCAGACTTTACAATCTTTTTCGGCAAGGGAAAGACGAGTCATCATTTAATAGGTGCACAGCAGGGTCCACAGGAAACTGAACTCCTGTTACGTCCGTAACAATGTCTATCACCTTTCTCCACAATCTAGATACTTCTGGACACTCCCACATTACATGTAAAAAGGAGCCAAGGGTTCCATGAGGGCAAAAAGGGCAATATGGGGCAAATCCCATCAGATGTCTTATTCTGGGCATTACATATGCCCTATGGCAGAATTTCAAATGTATATATCTATGATTTGGATTTTTTGAGGCACCAGAGACGTTGTTCCAAATGGCTTCCCAGTCTAATTCTTGTCCCAAATCTGTTATGTCTCTATCCCAGGCCCTTTATTCCTGTTGTGGATGTATACTTTTGGGAGTTGAATCTATCATAGAGGTATGACACTATTTGCTTTGGAGACTGTTGTATCCAGCTAAAAATGGGATGCTCCTTTAACTCTGACCCCCAAGGAACCCTGCAGGCCTTACAGGCAGATCTTATTCTAAAAGAAAAGAGAACGTTTATCAATATTATATTGAGATACCAACTCTTGAAAATTAAGTATTGTACTACGCCCATTAATGTCCAGCAGTGTGTTGATGCCCTTAACCTCCCAATGTTTGTTAATGAAAGGTTTCCCCCCAGACAAAAGGTGACTATTATTCCATAATGGGGATGATTTACACCATATATTTTGAAGTTAATGAATTTTTCAGCTGCCCTGAACACTTGAATCATGTATGTCAAAATTGGACCATAATGTAAAGTACATCTCTTGATACGCACGCCTGTGAGAGGAAAGTCTTTTAATCTAATAGGTGCTATTAGTTCTTTTATATTTTTCCATGAGGAAGTATAGGCCTCATCTTGGGTACCTGAAACTTCTTAGTACAAATACCCAGTGGTATAACTTAAAATTAGGACAAGCCAGTCCCCCATCCATTCTACTAGCCTGAAGAGCTTACCATTTTAACTGTGGTCGTTTACCGTTCCACACATAACCTCTTAGTAAGGACTCCAATTATTTCCAGTATCCCATTGGAGGTGCAAGTGGGATCATTGAGCTTACAAAGTTAATGCGGGGCAAAATGTTTCTTTATATCCATCTCAATTTTTTTTTAAAATGGTTGAGTAATTTAGTTTCGCCACAGACATACTGTAGACTCACGGTGTTCCGTACACGTCACATAAAACACGCCAGCCAATAAAAAATACTCCCTGGCAAAATGTGTAATTGATACTGTTACAAAGTTAATTTTCTCCCTCTTCCAGCCAAATCAAATTGACATCAGTTGGACTTCTGCTGTCAACAAGAGCACAGTAAGTAGCGAAGCTCCCCCTACCGTTGAATCATGGGCTTTAAAAATGGTGCCGGGAGAGGAATTTGCATAGCAGCTAGCTAGGCGGAGCCATATCTCCGTAAGGGAAACTGCTCTCTAAGCCTTGTTTTATCAACTTACAAATGTCTAAATTAAACAAAAACATCTTAAAGTATGTTTTGACGTATCATTTCATACAATTTGTAGTTTTAAAATGACTTGTTACAGTCTTGATTACGCGATGGTTTAATGCTAGAATCACCGCAGGAAAATTGACTGTCATCACGCGTCTTTTTGATTGAACCAATATAAATGTATTATTATGTATTGAATTACGTCAAACTGATCTTCTTTTATTTAATGCCAATGTATTCTTTACAATCATTATCAAAACTACCCAATAAGACAATTTATTTTAAAAAATTACCTCAGTAAACCTTAACTGTCATGTTGCGTCTTATGCAGCCACAACCTAAAATCATTCGACTGAACACGTTAGGACGTGATATTTCTCTTACTTCAAATAAAATTACTGAACAGTTATTACTGATGCTATAGTCAACCTTATTTAATATATTATGAAATAGAAAACAGGTACAGTAGGGTCTAATACTGTGTGGCGCTCCCTTTGACTCCAGTGGTGGCACTCCTGCTTTGTCAGGACGGGGTTCAAATCCCTGTGGTGTATTTTGCCTTTATTAGTAGACTTAGCATAATCAATATATATGATCATCAATATAATGTATTGTAGCCTAACCGTGGCGCACCAGCAAAAACAATATCTAGAAGAACTCGAGCTTCATCTATTATGCCACAAACGATAACGCTTAGTTATCATTCTCAGATTGCTCTCCTGCCTGTGTCCCTTGTCAGGACATGTGAAGCACTAGGTCTGGTCCCCTGGTGTTCTCCACCACCATCCACACGTGTGTTCACAATGTGTGATAGGCCTGAATAAAGGATTGTCGTTTTCTACAGCTATGACATCAAAAGAGTCCAAGAGGAGGAGGACCTACACCCCTCAGGAGATGGAGGTAAGGGTGGCAGAGGTGAGGGGGGGAGGAGTGTGAGGGAAGTGGCCAAGGAATGTGGCATGCCTGCCACAACCCTCCAGGATTGGGTGACTGGTAAGTACACCCATGGGCCCCACACCAACCTGGCCATCACTCCGGATGAGGAAGAGGAGCTCATCAGGTACTCCCTGTGGATGGCAGACCATGGGTGGCCATTGAGCCGGGCCACCATAAAGGTGTACGCGCTGGAGATGGTCAGAGCCTCAGGGAGGGCATCTCTGGTCAATCTGGAGCGGGGCCTGAGTGACAACTGGTGGTCACGGTTCCGGGCTCGCCACCCGGAGCTGTCTACCAGGATCCCCAGCCACATCGACAGGGCCAAGGTGTTTGCGGCCAGGGAAGAAGCCATCGATGGCTTTTTTGATCTCTACGAGCCAATCTTCCACCAGCACGGCTTCCACATGAAACCGCACTTGGTTTTTAATGCCGATGAGACGGGGTTTGGGGACAAACCCAAGTCCAGGGAGCGGGTGCTGGCGCCTAAGGGCAAGAGGCACATCTACCGGCAGCAGGTGACCACCCGGGAGCACATCACTGTGCAGTGCTGCAGGGGCAGACATCCCCCCCTTTGTCATCTTCACTGGCTGCCCTCCCAAGTGCTCCATATGCCCTGGAACGTCCCCCTGGTGCCATCTATGGCAGGTCAGAGAAGGGGTACATAGACAGTGGCCTGTGGCTTAAGTGGCTAGGCCACTTCATAAAACATGCCCTCCCAGAGAGGCCTCTGCTCCTTGTGGTCGACCAGGCGGAGCCACAGAAGAACAGGGAAGCCATCCGGTTCTGCAGGGAGAACATGGTGGTGGTTGTGTGCCTCCCTGCGCACACCACCCACGTGATGCAGCCACTGGATGTGGGGGTGTTTGGTCCTCTGAAGAGGATTTTTGACTGGGATGCTGCCCGCCTTGGCCTGGTGAGGGGGGATGTTTTTTGGGGGGGGAAAAACTTTTCCCCCCTCCTTAAGGAAGCTTGGCCTAAGGCTGCCAAGCCTGAGAACATCAGGGCAGCATTCAGGAGGACAGGCCTCTTCCCCTGCAACAGGGGAGGCTATGACAAGACTCAGCTGACCAAAATCAGACCTGCGACCAGCAGGTCTGAAGACCAAAGTGATCTGTGTGTTTTGTCGTTGTGAACTGAGCTATCATCGCAGCACGTCCAGTCTGAAATACCACATGGCAAGCACACAGCTGATGCGAATTCTCCGCCCCCTCGTCAAAGCCAGGCAATTGCAATGTTGTTTAAAAAAAAAAAACATTTGCATTAAGCAATCCGATCCACTTTTCCATGTTCTTAAGAGCATCAAAATGAGAAAAAATAACGGGACAAAAAGAAATCAAGGGACATTTAGAATAGATAAAAATGTGATTAATCGCGAGTTAACTATGACATTAATGCGATTAATCGCGATTAAATATTTTAATTGTTTGACAGCACTAGTAATTTTGTAACCTCTGCAACACAGGAACTCGTCTGCTTTTCAGTCTTGCGCAAGCTAACTTGTATGACTGTGCTGAATTTCTTAGCGTGAATTTCGGCCTGCTCTTTTAACGACCGGAGAATGTTGCCGTTCTCCGCCATGTGCTTTTGTATAGGATCCAGAGCTTTTTCTAGCGATTTGTTTAGCATAAATGCAACAGTTTCTTGAAATTATTCCATCTCGGCCGCCATTGCACGCTTGATTAGCATGGCAATATCCTCTGTAGAATCGTTAGGCTGTTTGCTTTGTTTGTTTTAATCTTTCTTCGTCGAAATTGGGTCTTTCTTGGAAGTCATAATGAAAATAAAACGTTCTTTGTCCAAAATGTATATCAGTGTGATGTGTAAATACTTTTAAACAAAATAAAGAGGGGGTTTCGATTAAGAGCTCAGTGCCTTGCAGCCATCTTGCTTCGCGCCTCACCGGAAGCCTCCGAGTTTGGATATTGTTGTTGACAGAAAGTACCGCTTCACTCCCTTCCGATAGCAACATCACCTGAAATAAAATACTGATAACACAGTGGAAAAACAGTGTCTGACTAATACAGCTAACTAGATTAGGTAACATTTAACAAGCAAGGGAAAAAATAGTCAATATTCTATTATCTGTAATTCTAAAAAAGCATCCTTAATATTGATTCTTCCAGATTACAGGAGAATATTGTGCACGGCATATTTTCATTAGTAGTCATCAATGATTTAACTTTTTGGATTCCATTCTCCCATTTAACAATTCCATATAAGATACTTGAGTGGTATAAACTTTACTGATACATGTATATTACAAACGTTATATTGCTTACCAGCAAGAGTACAATGAAGTGGACATGCCCATTCTTGCTGCTGTTTATAGAATGAGAGAAGTTGCCGTTCCCTGTCCTCTTCAGAGTCCCTTATGTCCATCTTCATTCTGAGTGTTTTCCCAGTTGCATGTTCCCTTAGCAGATTCTCTTTGAAAACTTTGGCAGCTTGAGCCGGTTCTTTAATAAGCTTTCATTCTAAACAAACAACAACAATAAAGTGATGTATTCCAGAGAGACATGTTGCGAGTTGGCATGTTACCTGCAGATACTGATATCTTCGCGATCCAACTCCTCGATGACAATCACTGATGGTACTACTGCACTCTCAACTGATGTTCCAGGTCTCACTGGAACAGTCACTGACTATCATCTCACTGTCATTTTCTTCACTTTGGCCTCCCTCTTGTTCTCTTTCTGATTCCTGCATGGGTGTCCTTGAAGTGAACACAATTAAGATTATGGTCATACTCCCTTATTTGTGTGTACAACACTGAGAAAAATGTATATGCTACCCATTGCAGCTAAATCTGTGCAGCTTCATCTCTGAAAAGGGACCTTCCTTCTGACAAGTGATGCAGGGGATGACTGGACCAGAGGCAGAACACGAGCTCTCCTAACAACAACAAATGGCTTTTAATTAATGATTGAAAGTCACCAGTAATCTTTGTTTTTATTATGTATAAAACTAGGTTTTTGTAAATGTATGTACATTGAAGGGTAGATCCTGTTGAAGTGGACGTATGTAGATTGTAGCCTGTCCAATCATCGTCGATGGATCTTTCAGATAGGCAAGGGTGTATCCAGTGCTGGGACACTGAAGCAATGCAAGATTTCGACTGCGAGTAGATCCTGCAATTTTTTGAAATTCAAAGCCTCCCCCCTTGTTGGAGCTTTGGAAACACTTTCATCAGTTTATTGGTTATAACCATGGGATCGTTCTCATTCCCTGGAGAGAAAAAACATAACTCATTGACTCACCTAAACTAAGCAAATAAGCCTGTGATAACTATTATTCACACTATGAAAATCAATTACTTTTGAGTCACATATGAATATGGAAATATTTAAGACTAAACAGAAATACCGAGTAGAACCAAATAATTTAAAAGTCACAGACAGTGCAAACTTTTTTGGGTTTTGGTAAATGCCTAGTTTCGCACTGACCTGAAAATGTTACTTTTTGCTCTCTAAGTCCTGAAGTAACAAGGTCCATTTTAAGCGATATGCTTGGAATTGTACCCGCCTTGTGGTCAGCCAAACAAATGTAGCTTCTTCGGCTAACTTGGACTTGTCCTGGTCGTCTCATATTCCTTCTGGCTCCGCTGTTATATGGTGCAAAGAGCCTTGCTACTTCGGCTGCAACACAGAAAAAAGTCACAGCTCAATGGTCACCTGTCAGCTAAAACAGGCTTGACTTCTATGGTGCAGATGCCCCAGAACACTGACGCTCAAGCCAGCTAACACTATTTAGCCGATTAAGGCCGTGTTCACACTTGACTTCTTTTTTCAGAAAAGGCGGCCACCTTTTAAAAACTTTTTTTTAAAAGCACTGAGCCCGACGCCTTTTTGAGTAAAATGTTCTCAACTTTTCAGAAAAGCGCTGGGTGACGTCAAGCGCCTTTTTGACAGCTGACCAATCAGGACAAGGAGAGTAGGTAGGAGTGTACCTTCCCTAGTAACCTTCTACCTTAGTTACCAGGCTATGGCTATGGCTCCTCAAACGCCAAAACTAAAGCAAGTAAGTGCATTTTATTGGCCATAGTAGCTAGCTGTCGATAAGTAACCAACGGAAAATAACGGATAATAATGTATCGCTAGAATGTATGATTCCCGTTCAGGTTACAAAATTCTCGTCAGAAAGGCGCTTGACGTCACCCAGCGCTTTTCTCAAAAGGCGCTGAAGGCAGCGTGTGAACACGGCCTAACAAACTAGTTTTATGCTCCCACCATTAACAATGAACGTATTACACACTAAGCATTACGAGCCTACCGCATACAAATACATTTTCGATCTAATTAAACCCACACTTGAGTCCCGAGTCATTGCTTAGTAGCACACCCGGCTAACATGAAATTACTTAGCTTACCTTGGACAGGTGTACGTGATGGAGAGGCAGGTATCTGCTGTGATGGAGCGGGAGGTACATCGTGTGATGGAGCGGCAGGTATCTGCTGTGATGGAGCGGGAGGTACATCGTGTGATGGAGCGGCAGGTATCTGCTGTGATGGAGCAGGAGGTACATCGTGTGATGGAGCGGCAGGTATCTGCTGTGATGGAGCGGGAGGTACATCGTGTGATGGAGCGGGAGGTACATTGTGTGATGGAGCGGGAGGTACATCGTGTGATGGAGCGGCAGGTATCTGCTGTGATGGAGCAGGAGGTACATCGTGTGATGGAGCGGCAGGTATCTGCTGTGATGGAGCAGGAGGTACATCGTGTGATGGAGCGGGAGGTATCTGCTGTGATGGAGCGGGAGGTACATCGTGTGATGGAGCGGGAGGTACATTGTGTGATGGAGCGGGAGGTACATCGTGTGATGGAGCGGCAGGTATCTGCTGTGATGGAGCAGGAGGTACATCGTGTGATGGAGCGGGAGGTACATTGTGTGATGGAGCGGGAGGTACATCGTGTGATGGAGCGGGAGGTACATTGTGTGATGGAGCGGCAGGTATCTGCTGTGATGGAGCGGGAGGTACATCGTGTGATGGAGCGGCAGGTATCTGCTGTGATGGAGCAGGAGGTACATCGTGTGATGGAGCGGGAGGTACATCGTGTGATGGAGCGGCAGGTATCTGCTGTGATGGAGCGGGAGGTACATCGTGTGATGGAGCGGCAGGTATCTGCTGTGATGGAGCGGGAGGTACATCGTGTGATGGAGCGGCAGGTATCTGCTGTGATGGAGCGGGAGGTACATCGTGTGATGGAGCGGCAGGTATCTGCTGTGATGGAGCGGGAGGTACATCGTGTGATGGAGCGGCAGGTATCTGCTGTGATGGAGCAGGAGGTACATCGTGTGATGGAGCGGCAGGTATCTGCTGTGATGGAGCAGGAGGTACATCGTGTGATGGAGCGGGAGGTATCTGCTGTGATGGAGCGGCAGGTATCTGCTGTGATGGAGCGGGAGGTACATCGTGTGATGGAGCGGCAGGTATCTGCTGTGATGGAGCAGGAGGTACATCGTGTGATGGAGCGGCAGGTATCTGCTGTGATGGAGCGGGAGGTACATCGTGTGATGGAGAGGCAGGTATCGGCTGTGACTGAGCCGCCAGAGCCGGAGGATTTCTGGTCAGAGCTTCCTCTATCAAATGTGCTGCTTCTCTAAGCAGCTCCGGATAAGTTCTCGCCATTTTATCCTGCACCTCACATTCAAATATGGGAAATAAAATTTCCATGGTTCCCGCCTTAATATCTTTGCCGTCCAATCACCGATTTTATTTCTGAAAACTGCCAGATATTCATGACAACTTAAACTCAAAGCACATATCATTGGTTAAGGGGTTACTGGGAGGGGGAAATAAATGTATCATCGGCAACGGCAGCCATTGTTTTCCGAGGCGGAACCTCATTTGCGCTAGCCCCACCCCACTGACTTTGATGGGCGAGTTTGACAGATAACACAATTAATGAAGCACTGCAGCACGACACGTTGTGAAATGTAGCATTGGGAAATGGACCATGAAATACTTAGATAGTGAAATAATTATATATGTATTTTACATAAAATGAATTGATATTTAAATTAATTCATGACACATTTAAGAACACATTTATGTATTTAATGTCTATTTAAATTAATTAATGACACATCTAAGTAATTATTTAATGGTGTATTTATTTATTTAATGGTGTATTTATTTAATTACTTGTGGCACTTTTAGTCCTCCATACCCGCCCCTCCCGTCTCCTCTGCATTGTCTCGCAGAGCCGACTGTCTTGCTGTCAAAAGCAGCGGAGCTCATGGGCGTTTCCCAGCCGGCCTCTCCTCCTGTGGAGGAAGAGGACCCGTGGGATGTTGGCCCCCATGCTTAACGCATGAAAGCCTCAAAATCCTTGTGTCCCACTATGCCTAAATTGGCCAATTATGTGCAGGGTTCGTGGGATGCGCCGTTGACAGCTAACGCGCCAGTCAAGGCGCTTCTCCCGTTCACGATCTGGGAGAGGCAGGTAAATCAGGTCCCCCGCCCCTGGAACCATTGCTTGTGGCGTACTTAGTGCCAGGGCTAAGTACCTAGATGATTTGTAAAGATGTCACATGAGGACTTTACAGAGCTGGATTTCCTGCATAACAAGTTTCCGACCACCCACCACCTTGAGGCCACAGGACAGAGGCATAGAGGAGGACAAGAAGAGGGATATCATCAAGAAGCTGGTTCCCCTCATGCCACCGACCATAGGGCTATTCTGGAACTCCCTACCTACAAGCAGCACAGACGAAGAGTAGAGATTTAAGAAACAAGGATGATCATCATTACTAATATAAGGACTATAATAAATAGTAGGATACAACTTAATACATAGCAGTGATTGTTATCTCAAGGCATTTGCATTAAAAACTGTATCGTATTTTCTATTTTATGGTAGAGAACTTCATTGAGAGAACATGAATACTCTTTTGTTTAACATCTGTATTTTGTATTACATAATACACAATTTACTTAATATCTATGCCTATGTGAATTTATTCATACAGTGACTTTTATATAGCCTTGGCTTAAATAGGATAATGTAGTTAGCGAGTCTGATTTATCTGTCCCAGCTTCATTGCTATCAGCCCTGACACAATGCAACTGTTTGCAGAAGGCTAAAAGCACCTACACTGAGGGGTAGTTTTATATAGCCTAATATGAACCCTAACTGTGGTGTTTGGAAATGGGCACCAACTATACTTATAAACTTAATGAAATGTTAACTTACTATTTGGATGCACACAAAAATAACGGAGGTTTAAATCAGGCGCAGATGGTCTGATGCAGGGCACATCACTAACCGACTATTTTGAGCGCTCTTTTAAATAAGCCTGGTACTTTTCACAGTATACACACTATTTCTTAAACTTTATATGGTATACTTATATTTAAAAAACTAAAATGTCATGCTTACTTACTATTTGGATGCACACAAACATGTAAATAACGGAGGTTTAAATCAGGCACAGATGGTCTGATGCAGGGCACATCACTAACCGATAGTCTGCTAGGTATAATAAACCAATAATTTGTCGCGTCATTTAAATAAGCCTGGTACTTTTCACAGTATACACACTATTTCTTCTTATAATAAAAAAAAAAGAAAGGAAATTACATGTCAACTTACTATTTGGACGCACACAAACATCTACGCACACGTTTGCAAAACCACGAGGGCTAGCTTGTTCTTCATCTTGTTGATATTACTATCTCAGCTCACATACCAAATGATGTTGTCATTGACATACAATTAGTTATTTTGCTGCTGCTCAACATCGAAAACAGAGATTGCCAAAGTAACGGAAAGTCGCTAGATTTGTCGCTCGTCGCTAGATAAGATTTATTGTCGCTAGGGAAGGTAAAACACCTCACCGCCTCTGTCGCTTTCTCTCACTAAAAGATTAACTTGCTTTTTATGGCACTTGTCACGCTCAAAGAGATGGATGCAAAAAAAGCTACAATTCCAGTCTGAGCAGAAAACACTTGATTATTGTTTTTGTTATCAAGACAATTTAATATTACTGTTCCTTGTTCATATTATTCTTTCTCTGCTAATCAGCTCTGCTAACTGCAAAAGAGCCTTCAGTGCCCAAAAGAGAATAAAATCAGATGTCCGCAGCAGTCTCACATCCTCACGCCTTTAAGACCTGATCTTCATTTGAACAGAAGGCCCAGAGCTTCAGCAGTATGATCCGGGATCACTGTCCCTTTGATCAGCAAGCTCGCTATCTCCTTCCGAAGCGCCTTCACAGGCAGGATAACCTTGGCTCCGTCCCTCTGAAAGGAGGGAGAGTCCGTATGAACTGGATCGCATAACCCTCTCTCAGTATCCTGTCTAGCCAGCATGGCAGTGTGCACGACTCAATCCCACCGTTGTGGGACGACTCGAAAGACCTGGGGCTGCGATAATCGATAGATAACCTTCGCTATGAACCTTCGCTATGAGCCTTGAGGTCTCACAGCGCAACAAGAGTTCTGTACGTACTGACGCAGCGTTGGCTCATGTAACGTGATAAAAGAGTCACACGCTGTCTTATTGTGCTCGGAGGCAGGTAGCAGTCTGGCCACACGCTTGGTAGCTAGGCCACACCATTGTTCGGTGTCGCTAGTTGTGGAAAACGTTTGCACCGAAACCAAGTCATTAGCCTGCTCGACAACAGTACGAGTGCTCAGCTCTGTACCCGTCGAGACCGTAAGAAGCACTGAATGTACCACTTGTCTTTCTTTGAAAGACTAAAGTGGAGGTCCAAGCCTCTTTATTCCACACACATACACAGGAGAGGGTTTCGGTCCCCGCCGCCACTCACCCCCTCCTTTTTTCCACCCGTTCCACCACGCCAGTTGGGGGCAGGCGGACAGCTGCAACCCGTTCTTTCGGGGGGAGCAGTCGAGGGTGGAGCAGGTGCGCGGGAGGAGCAGCCTGCGTGACTGTGGCCGTTTGTGCCACTAAACAGCTGGCTCATTTCCTCCTGTGCTGAGACGAAGCAGAGGAAAAATAAACAGCGTTAAGCTTCCTCTGCAGGGGCATATGCTTCCTCTCCTCCTCCAGGCGTGAGAAGCGTTCAGGGGAATCTGAACATTGGTTAAAGCTAGGTAAACACTTTTAGTGTCCTTTTGTTGATACTTTTAATATAAAGTTTTTTACAGAGGACATCTCTTTTTATCACTTCAGAAATCAGAAAATACTCTCAACACTCATAAAAACACGATTTTCGCCACTTTTTTTGAATAAAATGCCCGATAAATCAGGCTATGAAATATGTATAAACAAACCCTTCTGTAAACTCCTAGACAAAGTAAATAGGAATATAAATAGAAAGTTTGATTTATGTAAGTACTACAGAAGTGGAGATTTCACGCTCAGAGCATGAGAAAAAACTCATTTTGAGAAAACGGCCTTTAAAAGATGTGTTGTACATTTTTTTACAAATGTATTTGAAAGCACTATTTACAGACAAAATATCTCATCAAGACCTTAGCAACCACAACAGACAACATCCCAAACACATTAAAACTAAAAATTGAACCAGCATTGGCCTTTAACTGAACAGAACTGTAGTCAAACCCGCACAGACACACACTGCGACCAGAACTGCCACCCTGGTTTGGTGGTTGTCGCATTTATATTTATTTGTTAGCATTTATGTCTGCAGCCTAGTATTCCATGCCTGCTTCATATGTTGGACCCTCATCCCTTTCTTGTTGATGCCTTTTCACTTTTTTTGCGGTGCTCAGACACTTGCGCCTGTGCTTCATGCTGGTGGTGCAACCTCTCCATTACACTTAGCATGGCAGAGGCACCTTCATTAAAAGTGGAGATGGCCATACTGGCTGCTGCCTCAACCCTGCTTTTACCCACACAAAAAAAAACGTTTTTGGACACCGCGCTCATATAACAGAGTTGAGGCACTCGTTTGTATTCTGAGTGCCTCCATGCTGCATTCGCTGCAGCAGGCTGTCACTTGACATCCGGTGGTACACTGGAATAAGCTGCTTTCCCACCTCACGGGTTAAATCGTTTCCAGCATGCTGCTTGTGGCTACCAGGTGATTCCCCGTTCTCCTCTGCTTTTCTAAACCAACACCAGGAGGGATTGCACCTGGTGTGCAAGGGGTTATCATCTGTGGACATACAGTGGAGGAGACTTGCCCATATTGCTGCCTTCATCCCATCTACCGAACCCTGGTTATTTATAATTGCCCCCCTGTAATAATTTTGCAAACTTTTGCATTTATTTGCAGTTAGCTTTCCCAAACCCTTTCCTCCTAACTTTGCCTGTGCACTCAGCTTTCTTAGAGCTGTCCCCATTCGCTTGTGAGCGTGATTGATACATTCTAGTTTAACAATGTCATGCCCAGGGTATGGGTTCAGTGCAACCACCTCCCTAAATGCTGCAATATCCCCATCTGACAGCATCTCTGTGTACCGCACCTGGTGGCGAGTCACAGACCTCGCCCACATCCTCTTTGCGGACTCCTGCTCCATTGCCTTACTTGACCCTGTGAAGTTCTTAGCACAGTCATTGTGAGTGTCCTTCCAACTGTCAAACTCCTGCTCTGTAATTTTTTTTTCTTGCTTGGCATTTTCTTTTAGAGCACAAGCATGGCAGTATGAGGATAGGACATCATAATCTATTACCAGCCCCGAAAGGAGGTCAATGCAAACACCAATGCCATAATGAGAGGTGAAGCCTCTTTTTTGCCAGGTTCCATCAAAAGACACGCTGATGTTAATGACAGCATCTTCATCCTCCCTCAGCAACTCTGCCACTTCTGGGTCAACATCTGCATAACGCTTGGGACACACTGGCTGCGAAGCGCCTGGACGTGCAGCGCCACGATCGGCTACGACTGAGCAAAAGCTGTTCACACCAGACGCGCATTTCTCCGCGCCGGTCACCAAGCCTTTCTGCTACTCTGAGCTTTCCTTTACGCTGACATGGTACATAAACATGGCATTGGCTATATCCCAGCATTGATCCTTATCTACGTTGTCCTTGTCAAATTGTTGCTGGGGGTCATACAACTCCCTGTGCTTTTCAACTTCGAGAATTCATTTGATGCTGATTTTAGAAATCGACTTGGGGGTTCTCTCTCGATAGGCTATGTCTGCACGCGTGTGTGTTGTGTGCAACGTGTGACAACTCGTTTCTCTCAAGCAAACAAAACAACTACGGGCATGCTAGCTCAACAGATCAATACGGTTATTTTCATTCGTTTTCATCAGGGTAACCACATGTAAAGGCCGTTCGTTACCAACATTGTGTAATTATAAAGTCTACAACTTTACAAATGTGCACCGTAGTCTACGAGTAAAAATCTTAGTAACATGTTTTTTAATTCAAATATATCAACTAATATGGTGTATTTCATCATCCTGCAGCCGATTTCGCAAGCGTCTCGCGAAAAAATTCGACCAGCTGCCGAAACGATCGCTGCAGATCGCAGGCAATCGCAGCACTTCGCAGCCAGTGTGGTCGGTCCCATTTGATAACATGGGCGCCGAAAGAAAAAAGGAGGCGCTTCCAGGCGCGTCGCAGCAGATCGCAGGCAGTGTGTCCCAGGCGTAAGCATGTCTGATCTGCTCCCTGGTCCTGTGCAGTGACTCCAGCCCTCTCTCAATTTCTGCCACTAAAATCAAATGTTTAGTGTATTACTTACTGTTCAAGTGTTATTGTTAAAGTTATGTTTTTGCCACTAAAGTAAAACAAATTATGTGTATTGGTAAACTACATTATCTAAATATTGTCCACTCTGATATTAAAAGGAAAAGGCTGTGGGGTTTACTGTAAAACTGACTAAATAACACATGAATTAAATACTTTATTGATCCGTAAAACAAAAAACTTTATTGACCTCCTTTCATTAGTAATTGACTTTGTCCAAAGTGCCACATTGTTTTCCACCAGAGTGAGATGCATTCCTTTTCCCCTACCACTTTAAGTCTCAGCCCTGTTTCCATAGCCTACCTGTCACTCTCTTGTCGTGTTTCTGATAGGTTTTCAAATGAAGAGCAGGTATCCCTAACACTACTTATTTTCTTGAGCGCAGCATACCCCAACCCTAACTCGTGCGCTAAGAGCACCATTCGCACATTCACGTCAAAGGCAACGTCGTTTCTCGTTCCGTCTTGAAGACGCGTTGATGTGTATATACTTTAGCGGTACCCATCTCTTTCGCACAGACTGCACTCCAGAAGCAAACTGCTACAAAAGCCTTGATTTTGCGGATCAATATTCAAACGCGCCACATGAACATTCAAACGCGCCACATGAACTATCAGCCACTGCTCTGAGGCGCGTTGTTCACCGCTATCTAACTCTTTTCCTATCGATAATTTTCGCATGGATGCGCTTTGTGAAGGAACTTGATAGTCTTCTTCATTAGACTGTTTAGCCTTTTGTCTGGCAAGTGACAATTGTTGTCTTCTTTTCTTAGTAGTTTTTGTTCGCACTTCTTTCGGCATTTTGAGAAGCGTCAGCGCACATCACGTGATGCATTTGAACGAATCAAGTTATCATAAATCGACTCCAGCCAATGGGATTTCTTATTTTGGTCTAACCCCCCGTTTGTATTTTCACGATTGGTTGCTGATACAAAGGAAATTACCATGTTTGGATCGGATAACATTGTGCAGGAGAAGGAGAGCTTTACAAGGATACCACGAATGTCATGGTGAAGCAAATGGTCGTGGTACTGTATGTTATGTTGGAATGCTAACTTTTGTTGAATTTTGTTGAAATCCACAGGCGTAACAAGACAAAGTGCAGTAAAATAAACACTAAAATATATTCTGAACGTTTTCTTTCAACTAGTTTGAAAATAGACATGGTGAGGAAGCAAAATAGCAAAAAATGACAAAATTGACCAGTATATGAAAAACTCGTATTTTTGCCTGCCTTGTCGGGCCTTAACAAAATGTCTTTGCACGAAGATGCAGGTTTTATTGCAGAAAACAGACAAAATGTAATCTCTTGTGGTGATATCGCCGCTGTGTTATCTACCCAGTTTGGAACGACACAGGGTTTTTCAGAGAGGAATGTGCGGAGGTGGTGTGCTGAGCAGGGGGTTGTCAGGGACTTCTGCCCTGATAGCCAACTTGAAGTTGAAATCGCTGAAGGTATTACTGAGGTAGGTTTTTTATCATCCACCTTTCACGATTACCGCTGTTGTTAAACATACAAAGCTGACCACAGTTATCTTCAAAGTCGGGCATATGACTGGGGCTAATGCAATTTTTTTATTTAATTCGATCACCATAACGTTGGTTGTTTATCAACAGAAGATATTTAAGTATTTCAAAAAATGCTAAACATTTAGGATAACAATTAACATTTAAACTAACATGCACTCTTGCTTTTCCACATTTCACATTCCACACACAAGGAACAAGGAACAGTCATTTGTAACTAACATGTGTATATAACTACATATATTTCTATGTATTTATTTATACTAAACATAATTTCCCCCCCAGACTGGATCGTCTTTTGGTTGAAAAATGATGACTGGATATCTATCCGCAAAAGGGGTTAAAGCTTCTGAGGGCAGAGTGGGCAATGTGTTGAGAAGTATTCATCAACCCTACCACATTGCAAGACAGCAGGTAAGGTCAACTAGCATTGTTTTTTCTGCATTTCAATAGAACATAAATGTTGAGATTCTAATCATACAAATAAAATATTATTTAGTTTTTATAATGATGTAATTCTTATATTTTAGGGTGCCCGGAATCTGAACCCCATACCCTACAATGCAGAATGGGTCACAAACTGCATGTAGATCAAAATGAGAAGCTTGTTATGTTTGGAGTGACCCATGTGATGGATATCGATGGTTTCAGCAAGAAGGTTGTCGGTCACTCCACCATGCCAATAAATAACAACATTGTCATTTATGAGGAAGTGTACCGGTAAAATAACTTGCTAGTACTAGTGGTTCTATTTCGTGGAGCTCCGCCCCATAGGGGAGCTCTGCTCCTATTGGTTTACCCGCTGCCTAGTGCAGCTAATGACTGAAGATCAAAAAGTATACACACCTGTCACTCACACAAGTGCCCTATATAAGGGGGTGACAGCTGTCACTCGTCCTCCCAAAAAATTCAGCACGAGTTTCTGAATTTTGACGAAGACTAAGAAGTTAAAATGAGCTTTTCCATGCCACCTCTGCCACGCAAGCTCTTTTACGAGCTCAATGCAGGTGCCGTCACCTGGAGGCCGAAGGGGACCGCCACGAATTTTGTTTCGTGTGCCTGGGACCTCGGCACGCCAGAGACGGCCTGGTGAATTCCCCTGAGTGTGCTGAGTGCGCCAGCCTCTCTGAAATGGAGAGACGTAAGCGTCACCAGTACTTTCCAGGTGGAAGAGCCCCTCGCGGACATGGTCTCCGCCCTGCTCTCCGATGAGGAGAGCTCAGGGTCGGATGACCTAGGCCTTCCCGAGGTGGCTGGCGAGGTTGTTCTAAGGCAGGACCCTCCTGTGGAGGAGTTCCTGCAGAACATCTTGCGCTCGACCCCCCTCTCCGTCTCTGAGGGAGCAGGGGCGTGTCGAGCTCGGCCTCAGAGGAGGACGAGGAACCGGCTCCCGCCCCTCCTGCCTCCTCTCCTCTTTCCAGGAGCGCCGACTTCCCCATCTTGATAGCCCATGCGGCGAGCATTATGGGTGTCCCCATGCCGGTCTCCCCTCCTGTGGAGCAGGACGACCCATGGGATGTCGGGCCCTATGCCAAGAGGTCCAGACCGGCCCGTCCAGCCTGCCCCGCAATGCCTAACCTGGCAAAGTATGTGGAGGGCTCGTGGGACGCGCCGTTGGCAGCCAACGCGCCTGTGAAGGCGCTTCTGCCTTTTTCCCGGGTAGACGGGAGGCTGGAGGCTGTGAAGTCCGGCCCCCCGCCCCTGGAACCATCGCTGGTAGCGTACCTGGTTCCGGGAGCGAGCGCTTGGTCGACCAGCAAAAAGGCGACCCTGCCAAGCCCACGCGACAGGCTGACGGCCTCTCTGGCCGATAAGGTCTATGTGTGGGGAGCGCAGGCGGCAGCTGCTTCCAGCAACGCCGCCCTGCTCATGGCACCGGTCACAAAGCTGGCCACAGGGAAGACAGAGGGTCTGTCTGCCGTGGAAGCAACCCTTGTGGCGAGGATGACGTCGGCGGCCGTGTTCCTCGCCCAGGGGGCAGCGATCTGTGCGGGGCGCTCGATGGCGAGCAGTGTGGTAGTTCACCGGAACTTATGGCTGTCCTTGACGGCTATGAGGGACGCGGACAAGACCGCTCTCCTCAATGCCCCTGTGTCCAGGGATAGGCTCTTTGGGCCGGCAGTTGCCTCGGCCTCCGAGCGCTTCTCCCGGTTGGAGGTGGAGAGGAAGCACCTGTCAGGGCACATGCCCTTACAAAGGAAGCCTCCCGCCGCCTCTTCTTCCCTGGCCCAGGCGGGGACGTCTCAGGGCAGGAAACGGCGCCCTCGCCGACCAGCAGCGGCGAGCAGAGCTGCGGCTGCACCTCAAGCGCCCCATCCTCCCTCGACGTCTGTGCCACACACCGCGGCTCCAGCGGAGAGGACGGTGCCAGCGGAGAGGACGTGCCCCTGCCTGGCGTGGTGGTCAGAGCAGGAAGAGGAAGGCGTGACTGGCGGTGGGGATCGATACATCGGTTCCCCCAACGTGTCTTGATATAATAAAGAATTGTAAAGAGAGGCTTGGACCTCCACAGTACTTTATCAAAGAAAGACAAGTATTCCGGTCAGTGCCTCTTGTGAGCCCGACCGGTACAGAGCTGAGCACTCTTACTGGTGTGGGATCATCTAATGAGTTGGTCTCGGTGCGTGAGTTTTACTCAACTAACGACACCGGACCGTCATGCAGTATGAGTGTAGCAGAGCCTAACCAAGCTAGCAAGCGTGTGGTCAGACCGCTACCCGTCTCTGCGCACCATGACACAGCGTGTGGCTCTGTTGTCACGTTACAAGAGCCATCGCTGCGGCTGTGCGCCCAGAGCTCTGGCCGTGCTGTGAGACCTCTCGAGGCTCATAGCGAAGACAGAGCTCAGACCTCTCTTGGTCAGGGGGCGCAGCCCCGGCCCTTTCGAGTCGACCCCACCTTGGGCTGTGCCGCCGATTCGGTGCACAGCTGTGGCTGGGGTCAGACGAGAGTACGGCCGTTTCCTGTCTGCGGCTCTGCAGGTAAACGCACGCCCACTCTCTCTGCGTTATGCAGAATGGCGAGAGTCATGCTCACTGCCACACTGGCTAGACAGGATACTGAGAGAAGGTTATGCGGTCCAGTTCATACGTACTCCCCCTCCTTTCAGAGGACTGAGGGAGACACGTTTATCCTGCCCGCTGAAAGCCAGGCTTGTCCCAATTGGCTTTCCATGACAGAGCTATAAACATTTATCTTGTACATAACCCTCCCCATACAGTGAGGATAGCTTGAAGGCTGTCAAGAGTACGGATGTTTATCAATATGCTGTGGCTGGATGGGTGAATGACGTGAAAGTGCAGCACATGGCCACCAAGGACTTATATTTAATCATGGGAAAGTTATTTATTATTTGAAAGAAATCAAATGTATGTTTTTGGTGGTAGTTTACTCTGACTAGGTAGCGAGTTGTTAGCTAAGTGGCTAACAGCTAGCTAGCACTCATCTTAGTGCCACTTAGCTCACGGCTAGCTGTCATTAATCTTGACAATGTTTTTTAATGTCAGATGCAGGGCTTGACATCAACTTTTTGAGGCACTTACGTTCTATGCACAAAAGTAATTTGTCTAAAACCTTTAAATAGCCTGACCTAGTGAAACGGGCAAAACTAGCCTGGCTAACGGAGGTCGCTTTCTCAGGCAAATGACGAATGAAACTAGCGTGGCTCTGCCGTCCTACGTACTTCCGCTCAAATGTATTTGCTTCTGTACATAGGTCTGGCCATGAGGTCCGTAAGTCAGATTCTGCAGGTTGATTTTCTACCTGTCCAATAAGCGAACAGAGGGAGTGGCTGAGAACGATGACATTGGTGTCGTGTGCTAGTTTGTGTTGTAGTTCCGTAATGGCGGCGGAGAAAGATGCGAGGAAAGCCATTCGGTCCGTTGTGGCAACGCTGCCGAATATCCAACAGCTAAAGCCGGAGCAAGAACAAGTTTTGCTGAGTTTTGTTGGTGGCCATGATGTTGTGGCCCTCCTCCCCACAGGGTTCGGGAAAAGTTTGATTTTCCAGCTACGGCAGCTAGCTCTGTTACAGTAGTGGTGAAGGAATTGGCTAAGGCGAACGCTAGCGATTGGTTATGGCAGATCAGAGTGGCTCTGGGAAGATCCAATAGTTTTAAACTTCAACAGAGTACCCGCCTACAAGGAAGTCAACGCTTGTCAATGGAGCGAGGCCAGACTCTCAGTACAAATGAAATGTACGAGAGTCTGGTTAGGACCAGGCTAGAATGAAACAGGCTCGGTTAAAGAAATCCAATATTCTGGCTATCTTCGGTAGGCTCGTATCTACCAAAAGCAGTCCTCCCTGACGTTTGTGGTGTAGAATGGAGTGAAATACAACATTGTGAACACTGCCAGTGAGCGCCCGAGTCTGACTCTGAGGCTAACGTCAAAACCGGGGGACCAAGGCATGGCCTACAACGCATTCTCACTCAAATTGCAAGACTTTCGTGACCCAAATAAAAATTCAGATGCGACAGATCAATGGGGAATCGCGTTCTCTCTTAAAGGCTGTCCTCCTCGACCTGAGCAGAATTCACCGAGATGAACTTCACCGAAACAGAGGAAAAAAGCAGGCATATTGCAGGCATTTCTAAGGCCGAGTAGGTAGGTAAGATGGCGGCGCAAAGCTACAGTGACGTCATGTGAATCAAATCAATACATACATTTCAACTGATGCAACGCAGGGTTTTCCCACGGGTGTCAACGAGGGACATAATACCATGACACATAACAAGGGTCGGCACGTGAAGGCAAAAGGAACCCCAGCAGTGGGTGGGAGCTGATCTGGATCTCCGTGGACCTCGTAATGACCGCAATGAAAAAGATTTAGTGTGGGAAAAATGTCCTGTTGGCTCAGGAAATATTGCGGTGTTTGCATCATCTGTGATGTACAGAGTACTGCAATTGACCTGTTTAATTGGATTGAATGAGAAATACAACTAGAGAGGGTACAATTTCTGTGGAAATTGTAGGGTCTGCTTGCTTGCAGTCGGTTGCAGAGGGGTCTGTTTAGTTAATGTTGAAAACAGAGTTTTGATTCATAGTTGAATCAAAACTAATACATTTGGCAGACCGGTGTAAAAATTGACCTAATCTCTATGACTTAAACATCCTTTTAAGTTTTTCCCTTCTCGTGATATTTTCAGGCATTTAGCCTACTCATACTGCATTCATTCATGAATAAAGAACCCCCTTTAAAACGTATTCTAGCAACGACGTTACCGGCAGTAGCTAGCTACCTCAGATGGAATCAGCGATTCAAACAGTACCATCTGCTAACTGAAAATATGCCCACAAAAACGTAAATAAGCTTGACATTTATATAGGGGGAAATCGCTAATTCATAAAAAGCTCACTGGTTGCGATCATTGTCAGTAACAACGCAAAATGCGATCCCTGTCTGGAGAAGTTGCCCCGGTAAATTGTACTACTACTAGTACAGTTACCCTGTGTTCGTCTTGGTAGCGATTGCGTTTGTTGAATTCGATTTAACGTTCCGTTGTACGGTTTAGGCTGAAATTAATTATTTTCATTAACAGATTGACAAAGTTTAGGCTGTGGCAATGAAGTTCAGGTTAGTAGTCAGATAGTTTCACCTATTGAAAGACTTTTGAGTAAGGGGAGTGCCGAACATGTTCTGTCGCCAGTTTGACTTCCTAAACAGCTGTGGAGATGTTTTTGTTAGCTACTCACTAGTGTCTCGGGTAGGCTACAGCGTTGCAGTGAGCAACACTGGTTTGAAACCACAGGTAATGGTAATTTCACCAACAAATAGTTTACTAATGTCATAATAAATCCTACAACGAAAATGTATTTGTGAGGAATGTTTATTTTAACGATTGAAAACAGATACATCATAGACCACTGTAGTATGTGTTGCCCGGGCAACACAGGCTAATGTCATGATGCTAATACTTCAATTAAATAGTAGACTACTGTTTCTGAAAGTAGATGTACTTCCTTAATAATATCAGCTTATATTGTACATTACACATCACAATTGTGTAATGTACAATATGATGACAATACAGAAACACTTTTCAGAGTAAAGATCGTCGCCCGAGCGTAGCCGAGTGGTCTTTCGGCTTTCTCTTATCAATGTAACTTTCCTATAGTATTTAGACATGTAAACGTCCATATATGTTCATGAAATTTGACACGTAGATTGTTTGATATGCATAAAGTAATACTACTGACACTTTGCTGGCGATCGCAAAAGAAAATGCTGGCAAAAAGACCGAAAACTGCGTGGTCGGAAAATTCGGGTTTGGACAATAGGAGTTTACGGCGGTCGGGATTGGACACAGTGACGTTAGCGTGTTTCCTGTTGTTTTGGTTCATGTAGTCTATCCTTGTTTCTACAATCTCCATTAAAGCCCTTTTATTTTGTGAATCCTTCTTCATCGGTCTCTCTGCACCTGGGTCCTCCCTACAACTGAGAGAGAGAAAGAAGGAGCAAGAGCTTGGATAAGGAAAGTAATAAGTCAAGAATGAATTAATTGAATGTTACAACAACGACATAAGTCTGTGCAACAGTCCTGCAGAAAAACAGGAACATCTGCCTGTCTCACAGGCACTTTTGCAGCCGCAGTGTCACATGCTAAACACTGTCAGGGGCTGGATTTCTGGTCATCCAGGTGACGTGCAGGGTCCCATCCTTTATTTGCCAACCATATCCATCCATGTTGACAAAAAGCAGCTACCTTATTGGTGTAGAACGATCACATGTCGAACCGTGCCACCAAAATCCTATTTCTCTCTGAAGAAACTAGATCTGCATAAAACATAGACGCATCGACAATCGACTGGAATTTCAGCAACAAAGTTTTTTGGTAGCTTAGCACGACTTGTTCTTTTTTATGAGCTAAAGATTGTGTAGATGCCAGACTGTGGAGCGGGTTGAAACGATAACAGGGTTGTGGTGTTTGTATATTTTGGATTGCTGCTACTTTGTCTGGATCAGGGCGTAAGCCTCCAGTAGTGAGCAAATGCCCCATATATGCTACACTGGGTAGCTTCAGAGTTTTTTTTTGTTGAGTTTTAAGTTAACTGTTCTAGCCCTTTGCAGGAGGGCAGCCAAGTTTTTGTTGTGATCATCCATCGCCTCCTCTGGGGGGTATTCGTCGTAGCTCGCTAAGCGGTTTAGCGAGCTAATTTTCAGGCTAAGATAAAAAACGCCTCTCTTTTTGGTTCGTGGAAGCAACTTTCGATAAATCACCATAGTAACATATCAATTAGCACTAACCTGCTCCAGAGCAGGCTAACATAAGTGTAGCTGGATAAGCTTGCCACACCCCCGGAAAAAAACATGGCCAGTGGCGGTTCTAGACTAATTTTATTGGGGAGGCCAAGGGGGGGCCAGTGTTTAATCAGAGGGGCACATTAAATACTTGAATTTTGCTTTACACTAAAAACATACAAACGGCTCTGGCTCTCCCTCTTCCAGCTCCTCAGCTCTCTCAATACTTGATATGTTTTTATAACTTTTTTATTTACTGGGGCAAAAAAGGCTGCAATGTCCCTTCCTCGTTTCATGATGACTACTAGAAGAAGAAAAACGTGTAAAAAAAAAAAAAGAAACGATTTTTAAATTTTTTATTCAGTCAGCTCAGGGGGGCCACAGGGGGGGCCAGGGACATTTAAGGCCCCCGTGTAGAACCGCCCCTGAACATGGCAGCTCCCTTTTCGAGAGACCCAGTTGACGAAGGAGCTATTCTAGTTCGATTAGCTTTCCATACCGATAGAGTTATTCGCGATCGCCAAGATCCTTTGTGTCACACGGATGAGTTCCTGTTTGAGCGATATCGATTCAGCCGACAAGGACTCATTTATTTGCAAGACCTTCTCGGGCCGTACATTGCAAATCTCACACACCGCAGCAGAGCTTTAACTGTGCTTCAGACTCTGCATAGCCTTGAGGTTTTTTGCATCAGGTACATTTTTATACAGTGTAGGCGATGCAGAAAACATTGGCAAAGCCGCAGCATGCGTTGCTGTAAGAAAAGTGTACTTGGCGCTCAACCAGCTGATGAATGAATTTATCATATTCCCAGGCCATGTCCCAGTCAATGACATCAAAGAGGGATTTTATGCAATTGCAGGTAATTGAGTAATTAAATATTTTACCATTTCATGAAAATGCATTCCTATCACTATTCATTACGGAGCTTATCATTTTGCAGAGTTTCCTAATGTCATTGGCGCAGTGGACTGCACCCATATCCGCCTGAAAAGGCCCTCTGGGCCAAACGAGGCCGATTTCGTGAATCGAAAGGGCTTTCACAGCCTTAATGTGCAGGTACTTATTACATAATTTTCCTAAAATTACATTGCTCTAAAAACAATCATTTGTCTTTGACAATAGACATGGACCTTGCAATTGCCTGCTGTAGGCTACCCATGTACTGTACAATACCCATGACTTGACTGCAATTCATCTTAGATGATCTGTGACTCCACCTGCCTGATCACAAATGTTGAGGTCAAGTGGCCGGGGTCTGTCCACGACTCCCGGATATTCCGAGACTCCACACTATGCCACAGCTTTGAGCAAGGTATAGCAAATCTCATGTCATTCAGAAATTGATTATTTTATGTAGAGGTGATCCAACATTGTTCATATCATATACTAGTTAACTATGATGGGCTCCTAATTGGAGACAGGGGTTACGCCTACAGGCCCTGGTTCATGACCCCCTATCCCGAGCCAGCCCCAGGCCCTGAAGTGTGGTTCAACGGTGCTCTCGCTAGAACGAGGGCACGGATAGGCCGTGTTCACACTTTACTTCTTTTTTTAGAAAAAAGCGCTGCCTTCAGCGCCTTTTGAGCGCCTTTCTGCCTTTTCAGAAAAGCGCTGGGTGACGTCAAGCGCCTTTCTGACGAGAATTTTTGTAACCTGAACGGGAATCATACATTCTAGCGATACATTATTATCCGTTATTTTCCGTTGGTTACTTATCGACAGATAGCTACTATGGCCAATTACTTGCTTTAGCTTTGGCGTTTGAGGAGCCATAGCCTGGTAACTAAGGTTACTAGGGAAGGTACACTCGTACCTACTCTCCTCGTCCTGATTGGTCATCTGTCAAAAAGGCGCTTGACGTCACCCAGCGCTTTTCTGAAAAGTTGAGAAAATTGAACTCAAAAAGGCGTCGGGCTCAGCGCTTTTTTAGTTTATTTTTTATTTTTTTAAAGTTTTTAAAAGGCGGCTGCTTTTTTAAAAAGGCGTCTGCCTTTTTCCTTATCCCATAGGGTTGCATTTAAAAAGGCGCTGAAGGCAGCGCTTTTTTCTGAAAAAAGAAGTCAAGTGTGAACACGGCCATAGAGATGACCTTTGGCCTACTAAAGGGCAGATTTAATTGTCTGCGGGGGCTGAGGGTGGAACCGGACAAGGCCTGTGCGATCACGGTGGCATGTGCCGTGCTCCACAATGTGGCCACACTCAGGAGGGAGAGGGTCCCAGTGATCGTGGCCCATCCTGAGGACGATGTGGAACCGAACTATCTACATGAGCGGTCTGGAGCGGCTGCAAGGAACATAATTGCCCAGCATCATTTCAGATAGCTGTCCAGATGACTTTGGGTAATGTTGGACTTGTTTCATTTATATGGTTAGCCACCCTCTTTGCTTTTAAGTTACCCATTAATAGTCCATCCTCAGCCATCATCGAGTCCATCCCAACTCAGTCTGGTTTGCACCTCCACTGCCAAGGACCAAGGCAGACTGCAGCAGATCATTTGGTCCCACCCTGACCTGTTCCACTCCAGTACCAGCAAGAGAGCAGGCAGGATCATTGCTGACTCTTCCCATCCAGCAAAAGGGTCCGGTCCATTAAAACCAATGGACTCACAAACAAGAGTCAGGTGGTTGAGCGGTTAGGGAATCGGGCTAGTAATCAGAAAGTTGCCGGTTCGATTCTTGGCCGTGCAAAATGACGTTGTGTCCTTTGGGCAAGGCACTTCACCCTACTTGCCTCGGGGGAATGTCCCTGTACTTACTGTAAGTCGCTCTGGATAAGAGCGTCTGCTAAATGACTAAATGTAACAAGGGGCTCACAAACAAGCCCCCTGCACCACACTGACTCTGGGACCCCCACACACAATGCACTGCAGTTTGCATCTTTATTCATTCAATTCATTCTGATTCTGAATAGAGGAACATGCTGAAGAATAATGTAAGAGATCCATGTTGTACAATAAAGCCTTTATTTTTTTCCCCTTTATTGGTTATCCTGTAAATGAAGGTGCACAAGAAATAAGATTTTCAGTTTAGTTACAATTCATGGCAAAGCTCACAAATACTTTAGCCAAAGCTTTGCTTTACAGGGTTAGACTTACATTCAGCTGCCGTTTAAGCAATTGAACCTCCAAATCCAGCTTCATCGAGCTTAAGTGGAGGTTATGGATTTTGGCACGCAAGTATCGCTTATACAGTGTGCGCACATCTTCAGTGTCCGTCTGGAAAAAAGACAAACCATTCATAACTTTGTTCAGTTTGGTGGTCAGATGCCATCTAAACTCAGACCTCACAATGTGAGGGTATTTAATGAGAACTCACCTCCCCATCCCCAGTTCCCAAAGAGTGAGAGGGGCCAGGCTCCGGCGGATCAGGCCGTGGTCCAGCAGGATTTTCCTAAAGGAATGCATTGATGTAGTGAGTGCCAGGAGTGAGTGGGATAGGAGTATTAGTTAACACAACTTGCATTTACCAAATCGCTGGAGAAGGCGGAAAGAGTATCCTCATCGTCTAGATCCACCTCCTGTTAGTGAATTAGGAATTATTAGGAACTGTGGGAAAGTGCCTTCGGTTTGAAAAGACACACACAATGAACATGTTTTGAATCATTACACAATGATGCAGCAATATCAACTTACATCAGTGGGCTCCTCTCCCCTGACCACCAACACATTGGGAGGTGGCTACAGGAGTGTGATCGAACCTCCGGCCACTGCAAAATGTGACGATGGTTAACCAAATGACTAATTATGAAGGAAACTCATAGAATGAAGTGCACCTACCTTGGACATATGGATTCTCTCCTGCCACCACCTCTCCAGAGGAGCTGCCCCCAGCTATGCCCTGCATGATTGGCCTACCCCTGTTATTGGCCAGGGCCAGCTCCTCAGCAGGGGTAAGCTCAGGACCTCGGGGTCCTCCCCCCGTCTTCATCATATCCGCCTTTTTCTTGTTTGCTAAAATATGAAGGATATGACACTGACAAGCTGTTCAATACATTAACATGGCACATATTGTATAGACTCACCAGCCTGAATGATGTTCTTGTGCTTCACTTTTACTTGCTCCCAAGTTCTTTTAGTGGCCGGGTTGCAACTACATGGGGGTTGAAAGCACTCATAATTATATGACAGTGTTATTAGTACACCATACCATATCATCATTGTTGGAAATGATTAAAGTGGACTCATGATACGGAGAGAATCTAACACCATTTCTTTTCACTGCTTCAATTGATTGAATAATACATAGCCTACATACATACTGTGATCCGCCCATACACAGATTTGCACATGCATATTCAAACTCATACTTCTATATGGTCATCTACACATTGTGACGCCACGAGAGGCTACACAGCCCTCAGCGGGACAGCTCAAAGTAGTGCGAGGACACCGGGGTCGAACAAAACAATAAGTTTATTAAAGATCCTCAGAATTAACAAGAAAACTTCCAAATCTTACATAGGATTTCAAAAACCGTATATGGCGCCTCTTCTAGGCGCAGGACTCCTTCTCCTCACCAAACCCCACTCTGACCACCTAACTGTGGCTCTCCCTCTTTCACCAAACCCCACTCTGACCACCTAACTGTGGCTCTCCCTCTTTCACCAAACCCCACTCTGACCACCTAACTGTGGCTCTCCCTCTTTCACCAAACCCCACTCTGACCACCTAACTGTGGCTCTCCCTCTTTCACCAAACCCCACTCTGACCACCTAACTGTGGCTCTCCCTCTTTCACCAAACCCCACTCTGACCACCTAACTGTGGCTCTCCCTCTTTCACCAAACCCCACTCTGACCACCTAACTGTGGCTCTCCCTCTTTCACCAAACCCTTTAGGTCATCAGGGTCTGATCAGTCCCAGGTGTGCGGGAATGCCCCGCTTTTAGGGAGGGATGGAGCTCCCGACTCCCCCAGCAGAGGGAGCCACCGCTGCTCAGGGCTGCAGCCACCTCCGGGGAATGTAGCACCCCTCCAGGACCCAGCCTCTCGTGACGTCACAACATACATGCATATGCACATATATAGTACATGATAAATAAGCGCTTTCAGTACATACATCATCATAAGTATCTATGAATTTGTATCAATTAGATACTCTTTGGCCTTGGTTTTATCTAGGCCTACTTATTCTGTAAGAGTTGAGATAATTATTTTTGCTAGCAAGATCTCATTCGATGATTAATTTCCATTAAGCCTACTGCCAGCAGGCACATTTTAAGAAATGTGATCTGATTGATTGGGGTAATGAGGCACTTAAGATGAGCCTATACATTTTCCCAAAACTTACGCATTTAGCTTATCGGCAATTTTTTGCCAAGCTGCCTGTCTTGCTCTGGCAGCAGTGGCGGTGTTTGATTTAGCCATTATTATGTCTTTATAGTCTTCGTAGAGACTCATGATCATGGTTTGCTCCGATGGCGAGAATGTCACCGCTCTCTCTTTAACGTTGGTCATTTCCACCATCATACCGTTAGAAAATCACGGTTTTGGTGATCGACCTTTCCTGCCTTTTGAAGTAGGACGTGCACGTGCAATTTCCCTGATAAGTTTAGCCTGATTGAAATTAACCACATGATTTGGATGCGGATCAGCCGTTGACGAACCGATATTTGCTGTTCTCACTTATCTCGCTAATGTTAACGGGCTAAAGGGACAATTGATTAACTTAGCTTCAACCCTTACGACGAACGGGGCCCTGCTGTGTCTCCACATCCGTAAACAAGGATGTCATCAGCAATCACAGAAACTCCTTTGAGCCCCTGTAGGACTTTGTGTTGTCTCCTTTGATAATCTTCTGCTGCCGGCTTGATTCCAAACGGCATTCTGAGCCATCTGTGTCGACCTAGTGGTGTCCAAAATGTTGTGAGATAACTACTTGCCTCATCGAACTGTATTTGCCAAAAGCCATATTTTGCATCCAAGACTGAGTATATTTTCGCTTTTGATATTTCAGGTAAGATCTCTTCAATTGTAGGCATTGATAGTGCAATCGCAGAACAGCTTTATTCAGCACACTGGGGTCAATGCAGATGCTCAGCTTATCGTTCTTTTCAACAACCACAATGTTGCTAATCCAAGGTGTTGGGTCTGTGACTTTCTTGATGATTCCTCTTGTTTCCATGTCCAGTATTGCCTTTGTAACCCTGTCTTTGATGGGAATAGGGATTCTCCTGGGCAGTCGTTGTACAGGACGGACGGACGGACGGGTCAACCTTCAGGTGTAGCTTCCCTGGTAGACATCCCAAACCATCGAACACATCATCATGATATGAGCCCCTCTGTTGTGTTTGGTGTGCTTGCATTGAGGGCTTGACTTGCTCGAAGGCTGTTTATCACCTGGCTGCTGGTAACCTGAAGTTAATTGAGTCTCTGACAGGTTTCCGCTGAGAGCAAGGGAGTCTGAGAAGTGTCCATGACTTGAAATCTCAGGAAGTGTGTCTTACCTCTGCATTGTGATCACATTCCACTTTTGGCTTTATCAGGGTGCCATCGTACAATTTCAGTGTGGTTTTTCTCGGAGATAAGGGTGGGTTGCCATCTTGCACTAGGCACTGGAGATCACGAAAACCAATCACATTGATGGTGGAACCTGTGTTAGTTGGCATTTGATGACATGCTGTAGGTCATAGGGAAGCTAATTTTCTCTGGGGGCTAGTTTCAGATTTATGAACCACTTGTTTTTGTTGGCTTGAATGCAATTCATGTGAGACAGGTTCAGCATTTGGTCTCCATCATCAGCCTCATGCTCATCTTCCGACGAGATTCAGCTGTGTTTTGTGTTGTTCTTGTTTACACACCCGGGCAAAATTATTTCTCTTCACACATGCTTTACATGTTGCGCCAAATGCAGGGCAATTTTGTTTGGCATGTGTTGTCCCACAGAAATGACAGGTGATGTTGGGTGGCTTTCTTTTTGTATGTTCTGACACATGTCTGTTTACGGCCCTGCTGGTAACGAATGTTGTTTTATCACGTGAGGTGTAATTCACTGCCTCTTGTTCTCCACCGCTAATTTTCTTGATTTGAATTGTTGCTTGTTCACTTGCACGGCACATGTCTATTGCTTTGTTCAGTATTAGTTTCGGTTCACGAAGCATCTGTGCTTGCGCGCCTAAATACTTTGTGCCTGTAACCAATCTATCACAGGACTAAATTGTCTCTTAACTCTCCAAATCACAAGTGTCCGCCAGCTTTCTTAATTTGGCTATGTATTGATCCACTGTCTCACATTGGCTCTGTTTACAGTCATTAAACACAAACCTTTCGTAGATCACATTTGCATATTTGTATGTGCTCACATAAATTACACGTCATGACGTCAGTGTAAGAACACACAGCATCTTAAAGGTCACATGACATGCTGTTTTTGGATGCTTTTATATAGGCCTTAGTGGTTCCCTAATACTGTATCAGAAGTGTCTTTCACGAAATTCAGCCTTGGTGCAGAATTACAGCCACTACTAGCAGTCCCACAAGGAGCTTTCCTCAGAACGCGCTGTTTTGGTGTCTGTAGCTTTAAATGCTAATGAGGAGCGGAGGGGCGGCACCATGCGCTAATGTTTACAACGGATGTATCGCAATGGCTGTAACCCCGTTGCTGTAAAATACCTCGAATTTGCCCATTCTCATCTGATAACCCTGGTTTGCAGAGGTACACACTCAGTCATTTCAATGAGGGGAAAGGTGGATATCGCGCGCGCCATAACACCAACAGCAGAACGTTTATCCAAATAACAAAGAAGTGTACAACACTCACGTACAGCATATGTATTCACACTTATACTTGATGCTATCTACCTTTCCATAGCGACAGTAACTCAGCTGTTAGCTGCAGAGCTAATGTTACAGCCACATTCTAAGGGTAGCAAGCTAGGTAACCATATACAGTAAAGCTACAAAATGATATAGCGTTAGTTAACTTACTTGTCCGAGGTTAGTAGCTGGACGAAGGAGAGTTAGTACTGATCCAGAATTTAATTTCAGCAAGGCCAATTGTGTATTAGCTCAAGTTGAGGAAACAGTCGTGGCTGAAGTGTTTGGCGCAGACATACAAAACAAATGCGCCTACAACAGAAGTTGTGTAGGCGCATTTCCAGCGAAAATAAAATTAAGATACTGATTGTTTAGAGGCTCGGATGAAGGAACTACAAAAATACTTGTGTGTTGATTTGTACATCCAAGCACTGAGCAACTGTTATGCTTCGTTCGTTTGCTAGCCATGGCATGATGTCTCTGCAGGAAAACACGATATTGCACTCGCCCTTGCACAATCGTAGCTCAATTCCTCATTGGCGGGCCAGATTATCTGGGCGGGCACAGCAGAGAGAAGGGCGGTAGCCTGGCTCCTTGTTACGTCAATAAAAGGAGATTTTCAAACCGAGCGTTTGAGCCTTCATTTTCTCAAAGGCGGAGAAGAACACCCAGGGCTTGGTTTACACCTATCGAAAATTCTAGCCACTGGGGGACCAAAGGCAGGCTAGGGAAACTCATATTAATGTTAAATAACCTCCTAAAGTGAAGTTTTCATGTCATGTGACCTTTAAGTACCTGCTACCCCACCAAGGTTACTGTGTCCCATACCTTAAATACAAACACTAGAATTACATATTGCACTGCAAATGCTGGCACACACACAATAGCCTGACTTGAATATGGAACTCCTACTGCACCTTTTGGCCTATGCAAACAGGCTACACGCCACACTTGAGCACTACACACACGCATGATTATTGTAAATCGGAAAGAGAAAGAAGGAGAAGAAGAAGCTGAGGTGAAGAACCCCAGAGAACAGTGCTCCACATTCCCATCACTTCATTGTAAGAACCAGTCAGACCACAACTTGACCCTGTATCAACATATGACTGCCGATGCATTGTGTGACAGTAAATCACACAATGAGGTGTGAGAACAATAAAGACCTTATCCAACGACTCCAGTCTTTAGCATAGACATGCTAAATGAGATAACCTTTAGCATAGACATGCTAAAGGAGATAACCTTTAGCATAGACATGCTAAAGGAGATATCCCTGCTACAATAGCTTCACTCACCTTGGTACTGTGACTTAAGATCTTCTGACATGGTTTACAAAGTAAGTCTACTTAGTACCCAATATTATCAATTAGTACAGTACAACAGTTACCATGGTCAATGAAACCAGAACTGTCCCCCTTTTTTATTTCATAGATACTTACATTGGAGATTTGGAGATTGGAGAGCCTAAAAGTGAAGTATGCGATTTGGGACAGCCCTAACTTTCCTCGTTCTCCAGCCAGGTCGCCAGTTGGGCATGAGCCCACAGAGACCAAGTTCCATGTTCCATGTTCCATGTTCCATGTTCCATGGCAGTAAGTATCAGCTCCAGATAAATACTATAGGAGGTTATATAGAACTGTGGCCCCATCAGCATCATTACTAGACCATCATTGGACCCCCATTGGACCCAATTCTCCTGTTGAGCAAGAAAAGTATAAATAACTCTTATAATTGTTCTGTGGATGATGGCGTTACGTATGTGTTGCATGTACATGTTGGAAGATGTATGGACAGGTCATGAAAATGACAGAGGGCTTATTGACAAGAAACATGGTAACTAGGTATGGATGACACAGGTTTAGGGCATGGTTTTTCTCATCCAGTAGGTGGCGCTGTCTATCAAAGTGTATTTTGATATCCTGTTTTTTATTCGATCAAATGTTAATAATGATTGGAAATAAATCATATTACTGATGTTCATGGATGTAAACTTTCTATGAGTAGTGTGAACTGTTGAAATCTTTGAAAAAACTCTTCTTAATGTGATTGTTTGTAGACAGGACTATAGAGAACAAAGCTCATTCACGTTAGAATGTTTATTCACAAAGTCATCAAGGTAAATACACACACTCGAATGCATTGATGAGCATATAAAACTAAAATGGATTGTTTTATTTACCATATAAAGAGTAAATTAAATCACTCATCAAATTTGATCATATATACACATCATTGTTCATTTAACATACATTTACAAATATTTACATGAGCACTCATTGAAACAGGTGTACACATTTCTTCACAACTGTTGCTCTCCCTTATACACCCATTGAGACAAAAGATTATAGAAATATTACAAACAGAATGGCTTTTTTCCCATCTGACCATGTGCACACGTCAACATAAAAAAAAAACACCTAAACAGAATCAAAAACTGGGTGACAACATGGAACAAGAGGTTAGAGGTTAAAACATACCCATTTTGAGACACATAACATTATGTCAATTAACATATTTCATATCATTCCTTTCCTCCAACGTATAAGATATAGTGGTGCATCACTGACATGTCCTGGGGTGGAATACATGATGTGGAGAATAAAAAAGAGGACTTAATACAAAAGTAAACAACGTGAACTCGTTACAAAATTATTTACACACGACTCCTTTGTAGCAAGCATAGATCCAGACCTCAGACAGGATAGGAGTAGCATTAACAATCTAGTGCCCTGATGGCAACAATAAGTTCCTTTATTGCAATACATGTGTCAGTGTGTGTGTTTGTTTGTGTGTGTCTTTGCAAGAGCATTTATGTCCCATTTCCCACACCTTAACACTCATATCTCCCCCCGCCCGCCCTCCCTCCCATCCACCCCCCCCCCTTTCTCTTTCATTCCCTCCCTCCCATCCACCCCCCCCCCTTTCTCTTTCATTCCCTCCCTCCCACCCACTCTCCCCCTGCCTCTCCCCATTCTCCCTCCCACTCCTTCTCTCTTCCCCTCTCCTCTTCCTCCTTCCCTAGGTAGCGATAACTGGAGGGTTGGGGTTGACGATGACTTGGACAATGAAGTCCTTCTGGATCTTGGTGTCTTGGAGCCGGGTCTTGTCCGTGAGCAGCTTCCCAGAGAAGAACCACCTCTGGTGGGTGGCGTCAATGTCCTCTTGGACCTCCAGTTGCTTCTTCAGCTGGGAGATGGAGTCGGCCATGGTGGCCGTCAGACGCAGGTCCTTACCTGGTAGAGGCAGGGCCAGATGTTGGTCAGCATGCAGTAACATTAACATAAAAATACTAAGGTGTCGGTGTTGAATGGATTAATCCATTGTTGTAATTTTGAGGTTTGTGTGTGTGTATGTGTGTTCATGCATGTATTTGTTGTAGGGGTGGAACGGTACACTGAAGTCACAGTTCGGTTCATACCTGCGGTTCAGACATCACGGTTCAGTACGAGTTCGGTACAACGGAGGAAAAAGCAAAACAAACCAGGTTCCTCTACGAGTGAATACGGCGCATTGAAGATTACATGTAAATTCCAATTGCGTCAGTAATTTTTGTTGTTGTTGAAGAATACAGGATCGAAGTGCGCAAGTGAGTTTTTCGCTTGTCGTCCGCAATGAACGGACAGTAAAAGCACTGCTTATTCTACAGTTTTTTTTGTATTTGATTATGCGTAACTGCTACATTCGTCATCGTAACGTCTAAACAATTGGATAACAATAACAATAATAACACACATTTTGCATATATAAATCACAAGAATAAACTGCAAAAATACAAATACAAGTTTATTAAATAAAATGATTTAGTACAAATGTTTACGTTTGAATTTTGGCAGGGCCGGCAGTGCCTACCTTGCCTACCCAGACTGCACGTCACTGCCCACAACTGCTGAACAACGCCGACACACAGTGCTTGTCTTATCCACCACTCTTTCGCCTGTAGCCTACTACTGTAACTGAATGAGTTTTCCCAAATTTGCCATCAGCCGGCGGGTCCTCTCTCTCGTGGGTCGCCACCACTCGCCATACTCTAGATGTCCCTAAAGAACACGAGTATCAGTAGTTCCGCATTACATTAATGAATTTGCACGCGAGTTTGATTTTATACCGTGTATTCTCCCCTAATGTGTTGTGTGTGTGTACATCTGTGTTAATTAGGGGTGAAACGGTACATGTATTCGTATTGAACCGAAACGATACGGGCGTCACGGTTCGGTGCATGAAATTACACAGAGAATACACGGTATAAAAATAAATAAAACTTGCGTGCAAATTAATTAATGTAATGCGGAACTACTGTTAGATACTTGTGTTCTTTAGGGACACCTAATCTGTAGCCCCGCCTTAGCTCTGAAGCTCTGGCAATCCGATTGGCCAAAGCTAGCGCTTTCACGCTCCTCATTTACATAAAGTTGAGAAAATCCAACTTTCAACGCTCCGCTCCGTTCCGCTCACCTTCCCACAATGCCCAACGCGAGCGTCAACGCCCGATTTCATTGAAAATTAATTGGAAGCCGACGCCCCGCGCCGCCCACTCCGCTGCGGTGGCGACCCACAAGAGATAGAGGACCCACCCAGGCTTCCTCAGTTCCTCCTGGCATATTTTTCCCATCCAATGATTTTATTATTTTCGCATCAGCTTAATCTTGCTAACTCCCTCCACAACAATAAATGACGGTTTAGGGTTGTCTCCATGGCAACAACCTTGGTACATGCACTTATGTTTGAGAAAGAGAGCATGCGCGACAACTGAAAACGGCACTTTTTAATGCACGGTCTGATCATGCGTTTATTTAAATTAAAACCTAGTGTAACCTATTAGCTTACTTATCAGTCACATAGTAACTTAACAAAACTTAACACATATCGTTTTATTCGGTTTGTGAAAAAACAAAGAGAAAGCAAGCGATCTGCTTTCTCTTTGTTCATGCATGTCTTTATGTGTGTGTGTGTGTTTGTGTGTGTGCCTGTTCATGCATGTGTTTGTATTCATGTGTGTGTGTGTGTGTGTGTGTGTTTGTGTGTGTGCCTGTTCATGCATGTGTTTGTATTCATGTCTCATACCTGAGGACAGGCGGACCTTCAGCTGGAACTCCTGTTTGGCAGGAGGAGGAGGGGCTTGCTTCTCAGGCTTATCTGAGGCCTCGCTCTCATTGGTGCATTCCTTGATGAGGTTGAGGGGCGGGGCCAGGGTGTAGGCTGGGAGCTGGTAGCGGTTGCCCAGCTCGTCGTAGCTCTCCGTCAGTGAGCCTGCAAGGACACAGTGGCCGGCAGAACCGTCAGTCACCCACCAGCGGCTCTAATCCCACCATCCCTTCTCTGTCTCCGCCCTCTCCCATGCTCCCAGTTCTCTGCTTTATCTGTAAGCTGGGAATTTAACTTAAATCACCAGAAAGGAACGGATTCTCAGTGGTAGAGCATTAGACCCAGGTTCAAATTCCTCCCTGTATGGGGCTTTGGATAAGAGCGTCAGCTAAATGAATGCATTATTATTGTGGACGTTCACCACTGTAAAGTGATTTGGTGTGACTAGGGACTTTAAGGGATTGTCGATAAACCCTAAATAAGTGCAGGAGGTAGCATTTCACCTACATACACATTAGAGAGGGGATTTTTCCATCCAGCTCTGGCCAGGCTTGGACAGGCCCAGTACATCTGCTTTCTCTGCAGCCTGTGACTGTGGTCATTATGTAACCAGGCAGTAATCTGCTACACACACACAGATATCTGCTGCAACAGTCTGGGACATTTAGAGAATTATGAAGGCTTCCAGACTGTTCCAGAAAACTCTGAAGAATGGGTAATTCTATGTTATTCATTTGTGTGTGTACATGTGTGTTTTTATAGGTGTGCATGTTACAGAACGTGTGTTTGTGTTCAGTATATTGTTTGCAGGGAGAAAAAGTTAATTCTTAGGTATATGTTTGTGTGTTTACATGCGTGAATTTCTGCATGTGCAGAGATAAGTTCATTTGTGTGTGTACAAAAGACCTCGGAAGAATGGGTCATTTTACGCTGTATTTATCCACGTGTTATAGTAGGCCCATTTGTGTGCGTGTGTTCTTGTACAGGACAAAAAAAATAACAGAAGGGTTCTGTGTTTCTGTTTGGTATTTATGCACATGCATGTTACAGTGTGTGTGTGTGTGTATGTGGGGAGCACACAAGCGTCTCTTCTCTCACCGTGCGGCAGCGTGATGCAGGCTCCGTCTACGATGGCCTGGGCCAGCTCCAGGTCGTTGACCTCGACCGCCAGCGCTGCAGCTCGCAGCGCGTCCCAGATCTCTTTCCGACCGTCGAACGCCGGGGACGTATCCCAGAATTCATCTCTCTTGCTTCTCAGCTGACCCTCCGTCATGGGATACTCGCTCTTCCACTTGGGGCTCTCCTTCTTCAGGGGCTCGTTCCGTCCTGACAGAGAACGAGGGAGAGAAGAGAAAATGAGAGCGTGAGGGAGGGAGAGAGACTAGAGTGAGGTAAGGAGAGAGAGAGAGAGAGAGAGAGAGAGAGAGAGAGAGAGAGAGACAGGGAGAGAAAGAGGGCACCATCTCCTCAAAACTGGGGATTGAGCTAGATTTAGGCAAGTTGTCTGTGGTGTGTCTTTATAAAATCCGACCGTCACTTTCTTGATCTCGTCGTAAGAGAGAGAAATGCAGGGTTCAGGCTAAATTTGTGGACAATAGTGACATGTTCTAAAGAGTTGGAGTAACCGTTTAATGCCCACTTTTAAAATATAATGCAGAAAAGCCATGAAAAGCCAGGTTTCAAGTCATTAAGAAGCTCACAGTTCCAAAGTTGTGGCAGTCCTGGAAGAGATTTATCAAGTCCCTGATAAAGACAATTTAAATACCGTGGTACAGATACAGCCACAGTCTTACATTCTCACGTACGACAGAAGCTAGACAGAACTTCACATTCTGCACGTTAATTGAAATGTGACCAGGAAGAAACTCCTGAGTTAGAAGGATAAGCAGCATCTGCCATGAGGCTCCCAAGAATTAAGACTTAAAGACTAACAGTAGAATTACAGTACACGCCAGCAATTATGTAATAGCACATTGAAAGGCAGCAGGACAGTAAAAATAGGCTAAAATAGATTTGTCAGATAGCTAATAGCACAGGTCCAACAACACCTGCTTGTTGTGCCCGCAGTGTTCCATTGGGTTGCCAGGTTGGCTTCAGCCCCACCACCGTTTTAGGGTTGCCTAGTTGCTCAATGCCACTGCATACACAGATGATGAGGAGTGAGTGTATGAGTGTGTGTGAGAGAGTGTGTGTGAGAGAGTGTGTGTGAGAGAGTGTGTGTGAGAGAGTGTGTGTGAGAGAGTGTGTGTGAGAGAGTGTGTGAGAGAGTGTGTGTGAGAGAGTGTGTGTGAGAGAGTGTGTGAGAGAGTGTGTGTGAGAGTGTGTGTGAGAGAGAGTGTGTGTGAGAGAGAGTGTGTGTGAGAGAGAGTGTGTGTGAGAGTGTGTGTGAGAGAGAGTGTGTGTGAGAGAGAGTGTGTGTGAGAGAGTGTGTGTGAGAGAGAGTGTGTGTGAGAGAGTGTGTGTGAGAGAGAGTGTGTGTGAGAGAGTGTGTGTGAGAGTGTGTGTGAGAGAGAGTGTGTGTGAGAGAGAGTGTGTGTGAGAGAGTGTGTGTGAGAGAGAGTGTGTGTGAGAGAGTGTGTGTGAGAGAGTGTGTGAGAGTGTGTGTGAGAGAGTGTGTGTGAGAGAGTGTGTGAGAGAGAGTGTGTGTGAGAGAGAGTGTGTGTGAGAGTGTGTGTCTCCTCAAACGTGTTCTACTTCTATTTTACCACAAAAACCACCAGGTGCAAGCCTATGAGAGACAGTCCACCACACATGTAAACCAAGCGGAGGTCAGACAAGGACAGACAGGCTCATCTTAGAGGGAAGCCTCTCACTAAGGAGCTTCAGCTGGCAGGGCCACACACACATACACACACACACTCCTGCACTGCCTCTAAACCCACAACCTAATATTAAAAAGGACTTATTATGTTCTGTCTACATCGAGAGAGCTGCTCTAGTCTGCCCTGTCTACATCCAGAACAGTCATGAGGGTGCAGGCACAGTACTGCGAAGGTCATTTTGATTCCCAGACGGAGGAAAATCAAAGTGATTATTTATAGTGCGGTGGATTATTGCACATGAGCAACACACACAGGCTTGGACACACTGGTTCATGCACACACACAGTAACACACACAGGCCCGGACACACTGGTTCATGCACACGAGCAACACACACAGGCCTGGACACACTGGTTCATGCACACGAGCAACACACACAGGCCTGGACACACTGGTTCATGCACACGAGCAACACACACAGGCCTGGACACACTGGTTCATGCACACGAGCAACACACACAGGCCTGGACACACTGGTTCATGCACACGAGCAACACACACAGGCCTGGACACACTGGTTCATGCACACGAGCAACACACACAGGCCTGGACACACTGGTTCATGCACACGAGCAACACACACAGGCCTGGACACACTGGTTCATGCACACACACAGTAACTCACACAGCTTCACAAAGAGGCGCACATACCCAGGGTCACGCACATGCACACGAACACACACAAGCAAACACGGGCAGGCAAGCTCACAGGTACACACACACACACACACACAGTGGATTAAAGTAATCGGGCACCACATAACAGGATTTAACCCCCGCTGTTCCACAAGGCATGGCTGGGGGAGATGAGGACTGCGTGGACACTGTTCCACAAGGCATGGCTGGGGGAGATGAGGACTGCGTGGACACTGTTCCACAAGGCATGGCTGGGGGAGATGAGGACTGCGTGGACACTGTTCCACAAGGCATGGCTGGGGGAGATGAGGACTGCGTGGACACTGTTCCACAAGGCATGGCTGGGGGAGATGAGGACTGTGTGGACACTGTTCCACAAGGCATGGCTGGGGGAGATGAGGACTGCGTGGACACTGTTCCACAAGGCATGGCTGGGGGAGATGAGGACTGCGTGGACACTGTTCCACAAGGCATGGCTGGGGGAGATGAGGACTGCGTGGACACTGTTCCACAAGGCATGGCTGGGGGAGATGAGGACTGTGTGGACACTGTTCCACAAGGCATGGCTGGGGGAGATGAGGACTGTGTGGACACTGTGACAGGAGACTCAATTCTGTGAACCTGCGTATTTCAAACTAAACAGCTAGAACACGGCTCCCATACAACATCTTCACCTCCACAACCACTCAGTGCAGACAGGGCTGAGGAAAACAGAAGGCCCAAATAAAATAGAGCAAGTCATGTTTGTCATGATGAATCAATGTCATGTTTGGATATATAGCTTGGTACAGTCAAATATCACAACATTTCCTGGTTTTAGATAACTATGATTAACCACAGGGGGAAAGGGCTACCCCAGGCCAGAAACTAACCACCAAAATACTGTTAGAACTATGACCTTCTGATTCTTGATTTTATATTTTGTCATTTAGCAGACGCTCTTATCCAGAGCTTATGCTTTATGCTGTCATTTCTATATCTTACACTCTTTGTATGTCATTTTGGATTTACATTTACATTTATTCATTTAGCAGACGCTTTTATCCAAAGCGACTTCCAAGAGAGAGCTTTACAAAAGAGCATAGGTCACTGATCATAACAACGAGATAGCCCCAAACATTGCGAGCAGCCATAACATGAAGCATACATTGTGAAAAAACAAATAAGTGCCAAAGGCAAGAACCATAAGAGCATGTAGTTAAACAAGTTACAATTAAACAACATGAACCTAAAAAGTGCAAGAGTGTACCTGTAGAAGGCAAGCAACAAAAATATATTTCACAGCGAGTACAATAATTTTAAATCAGTTACAATTAACCAACAAGAGCAACAAGTCTCTCAATAAGAGTCATTGTGATCCTGGAGGAAACTAACATCAGGTCCAGCAAATCATTCCTAAGTACCGTTGTACTCCCGGAACAAGTGCAATAAAAGTGGATAAAAGCATCAGCTAAATTACTGAAATGTCAAATGTAATAAAGCAGACATCAGGTGAATTTGATAACCACACAATCAAACAAGAGGACAATTTGCTTGATTAGGATGACTGTCACGTGGTAAAACGTTCCTTTGTGAGTCTGTGTTCAGTTCATGTCACCACCTTCCTTTTGGCAACAACTGAATGAAGCTGGTCCCTCATGTCACTCATGTCCTACATGCAGCTCACCAGTCCAAAGCAGAGAGAGGAGGTCAAAACTCATTACTAGCTACAGACTAGATCCGAAGGCTACATGGAAGGATTTCCTAAATCATGTTGTCATACCGCAAGACACTCTGGGAGGTATAATCTGGGGGGGGGGGGGGGTTTAGGGGAACTTTCACAAGCAGAATGTCAAACATGTATTTTGCAATAACTATAAACCAGGCAGATAACCAACAGACAGTCAGAAAATTGGCAGTCAACAAATGGGCAGTCAACAAGCAGAAGGACGTTCACCTAGATTTCTCATAAGAGAAAACCTGTTTCCACAGTGAATCAGTGTAGCTACAGCCATTAGCCATGCCCTTGTTAGAAGGGGGAGGGCCAAGGGCACACCAAACACAGCAGATCAGAGACTGAGCAACTGGAACTCTATATGGTCCAGATTATACTGCCTACTTAATCCAGTCATCCTGCCATACCAAAAGCATCCTGTGAAAGGACTCTCATGGATTATGTATCATGCTTGTTGCTGCCAATGCCATTAGTCTGTCAATTAATCTGAAGTGATAATGTTTCATATTTACATATTTACTTTTTATTTGACTCCTGGTGGGCTGGTACAGAGAGAAAACATTTGATTGATTCCTCCCCCAACTACCTAGCCTTCTACCTGACATACAGGTTGCTGGTGCAACCGCACCTATTAACAGAGTGCGTCTCAAGTAAAAAACAACAACAGATGAACGGCCAGATGAATGGCCAAACTAAGTTGGCACTACTACTACAAGCCCCTCCTCAGTGCCTTACGTGAGAATAATTTGGTTGTAGAAAAGCTTCATATTCAAAATATAGCACACAATATTTCTAGAATAATGCACACTGACTATATCTCCTGTCAGATCACTCCAAGTAATGTTGTGTGATGTTTTTCTACTGTAATTGTAAACAGGGGTTTTCAGACACGAAGATTGATGATCTTAATGCCTTGTAGATGCAAAAAAGCAAAAATAGATATGCTCTTATAACAGCCAAATATGTTCATATTTCCCTCAGCGAGACCTGCTGTATGGTAGGCTATATTTAACAACAACAGATGGTCTGTGACAGAGCAATGCAAAACAGAAGTAAGACTTCTCTTTTTCTCCTTTTCAAATAGACACTTATAGACTTCGGAACATTGCCTAAATTAAATGAAAGAAAGGATCTTTGATAACATAGCCAACGTAAAAAAAGATCTCCTTTCTAGCACTTGACAAAAGATGGCTTACATTTCTGTGTAGCCTTTGTGCCTATGTGTTCCTGTGACTAAATACAATGAGAAAGGTACACAAACCAACAGTATTTTTTCTTCTTTTTTTAAAATCAAGCCTGCTCTAATATATCCAGACTCACGTTTCAGCACCACCTTGATGGGTGATTGAGAGGGGTGATACGTGTGGTAGTCTCTGGAGTTAGCTACTCCCATGTTGTCCTCCTCTCAGCTCCTGACTTCTCAGTTTCTTGCTTCTGTCAGATGTCAAATTCACTTCCTGTTAATTCCTGCTTTCTGTTATGCTCTCAGTAACTCAGACACTCCCGACTCCAGCAACCTTTGTGTGCTAATGACGTCAAGTTGTCGTTCTCTCAGAAGCTAACTGCAGTTATGCTGGTGCTGGTGTACGCTGAGTGAAGTAGAGGTTATGCAGTCAAGGTAATCAGGTGAAAGATCCCACCATCTGCTCTGGTCTCCCACAGCAGGGAGGCTACGGTGACGTGACACTTCCCCAGTTACTCCTAACCCGCCCTGTCAATTATCTTACCTCTTCTAATAAGCAATCCAAGAAAAAATCTGGATCAATTTACAGCCAATATGTTGGAGGAGGAAAAACCACGAGAGGTTACTTTTAAAGTCCTCGTTAGATCTCCTAGCTACTCTTAAAGCTTTACACAACAAGCCTAATCCAATCAGTGTTATTCAGAGGCAAGGGGTTAGAAATAACCAGGGGTTAAGGTGGTAAACAAGAGGATGGAAAGGTAAAGCCTGGTCAGACCACTATAACTGTCTGTGTTTGGACAGCCCTCACTGACAGTTCTAGGTAGAGTCATGTACTAGAACTAGACAGTACAGTACACCTGCTGGCTCAGCGATGTGCCAGACTGTCTATAGGGGAGTTCACAGCACAAAGGTCAAACACCGAGAAGTTAAAGCCTGGTCTTGGAGATGAAACACTCTTGGTCCATCTCTGACAAACAGAGAGGTCCTCCTACTCCAACACAGTGGCGGACGATGAGTCATGCTGCTCTGTAGTGAGTTTTACCGTACTGTAGCTCTGTGATTCCCAGAGAGGACAGACTGGGAATCATCGCAATTTGACAGACAACCTCCCCCTTTCTCACTTTGCAAACTGTGATGTTGTTCTTGTCTGCTTTCTTGTATAAGGTATACTGTATATGCAATAATAAAGTTGATATGATGCTATTATTGCACTGCCTTGTAAATAGATATTCCTTTGCATTAGCCACTATAACACTGTTAGAACAGTGCACTTCTATTCTTACAAGGGAGATGTGCCGCACCAACTTTATGCACTCGTTTTGGATAAAGGTGTCGGCTAAATGAATAAATGTTCATGTGTACCTTGCTGTGACATTTCTACAAACTATTTACTTATACAATTTACTCTTAAGCCTATATAACAGTTATAAGCCTGAGGATTGGGAGTTGTTTCTTCGTGGCTTTTCTAAAGAACAGGTGTTATTATTACCGAAAGACTATTTCTGAAAGTTGTGGTCCAGACTAGTATGCTATCTTTAGAATGACCCTGGGTCATGTCGTTATGAGGGGAAGAGCTGCTTTAATGCGTTTACTGTAGCATCAGCAGAATGAGTTACAGTACATATTACAGGTGGACACTGTTAGCCCAGTGTAGCATGAAGACATTCATGCAGGAACAAGACTAAGACATTTAGGGCCTCATTTACTAACAGGATTGCGCCCATTTCAGGCGTGAAATAGCGGGTAAAGACATAACACCGTATTTACAAAGGCAGCGCACTTGAGTAAAAACGCAGATTACCGCTGCTGGGAGGGTATAAGGGAAAGTGGGTGTGTATATTTCTAGCTCCTGTTCGCTGAACTTTTTTCTTTTCTTTTCCTCGAATCTCCCATGGTGGCAGTAACATGCAGGCGATTTTTCCCGTCTTTTAACGGCGCGTTGCGTGTCCACTGCAGCGACGCGATGCGAGCGACAACATGTTCTCTAAAGTCACTGTTGCAGTTGTCATGGCCAAGTGTGCAGACTTGGGTTTACGTACTCGCAACATCGATCAAAATACAACTTGTATACAAAACAAACATTACAATATTTTTAGATTTTAAATAATATGCAATTGGCCACAGGTGAGAAGTTGCTGGGAAATGTGTTTTTGCAGCTCTGTTAGAGCTGGGGTGGGGATTTGTGAGGGATAAACTGACGTTATATCAGAGCATCTTACCTCCACGTTTTCTGGTCCTTGCAGTGTTTTGAGCCGTCCCCCCTTGTCCATCCATGCGGTTCCGTCCAACACACCCACCCATGACAGATCCTACAGCCCAATACATTGGATCACTAACAATATAGTCTACTAATACCCACAACAGTTGAGTTTGGTAAAGGTAAATAAATGGCATTGACAGGAACTATAATATGATTTTAATGTATCTAATTATCTTGCCATTTTAATCATAATGTTGGGTGGGGATGCTGAGAATTAACCGACAGAAACATGAATGTGATACACGATCTGAAACTTTATGAGAATGACTGTGAAGACTTAGTTGGACTGCACTGTCAAGCCTGCACTGTCACATGTAAATCCAATTGACTGTCACCACAGCAACGTTAATCCCACAATGACAGTTCAGGGCAATCTCCCTCGTCAATCCAATGTTACTCACATTTACTAAATAAAAACTATCCTTAAACACATTAGTTGCACATAAGATAAATTAGACAATGCGTGAAAATGCAGTAATTGTTGAATGCCTTGAATAGTTTAGCTACATTTCTAAACTAGGAAACTTTAGCTAGCTAGCTAGCTAAGCAGCCTACAGTATTGAAACAATAGTTTTTGGTTTTCCCCGATATAGCCTACTACATATTTTTGCCTACCTGAGATCCATTCTGCTATGTTATGCATTCGTCTGCAGTTGGCTTGCCACATCCGATCTCTGCTTAAATTATGACAGGAACCAGTCGGTACGTGGAAGAGAACGAGTCTGCAACTAGTGGTGTCACCTTTCGGACAACGTGTAGCAGCCTGTCCTTGCTTTCAAACTCTCTGGTCCCACGGACAAACCAGGCGTCCTAACAAAATCTAGCTCTATTCTAATACAGGTGTGAAGATTGTTAGTTCAGCGTACAATATGTTTGCAAAATCCTCCCAAAACTATGGTAAGAACCTAGTCGGAGGCTTCATCCCCACAATCCTCATACATGCAGTTTGCAGCATCCTCAAATCCCTCTGGTTTGACTCACAGCCAAGCTAATCTGATACGCAAGCGCAAGGCCACAGCCAACCTGGCACCAGTTAGAATTCACAAGAAGCATCCAATGATGCTATTGCAAAAATCGTATTTCTTATATAAACTATTACATTCTATTGGGTATGTTCAAATTAATCTGTTTTTGGACATGTATTACTATTCTGTGTTCAATGGGCGTATGTAGGCCCTCTGTGACATTGTAAAAAGGGCTATAGCCAACAAATACAGTTTGATTTAATTCAAGACAAACATAATAATTTTTTGTCATTATATTTTTCTCTAATCTAACCAAGAGGCAGGACTCCATTTATATGAATTATTGAGCCACACAACCACTTGTCCAACATCGACCTCTGCTGGAGACTTGAAAGGAGCTTGATTGTTTGTGTGTCTCACTTTCTCTCCCTCAGTCCCCAAGTGATTGGTTGGTATTTGTGTGATCATAGATGACACTAATCTCTTCTAATCCTTTGTCTGTCATGGCTGCCTGACCAAACACCCCAGAACACAGTTGTGTTTGAGTCGGACTACCACCATACTGGCTGTGTCTGCGTGTGTGAGTGAGTGAGCAACAGCAAAAAAAAACATTTGTGAAATATGATAAAAAGTATTCCTTTAATTTAATTTAGAGACACATGTAAAACAAGTCACGGTAAGATTTCAAGAAAGCACAGCTTCATTCAGGTGTTGGCAATCAGACACTCAACATAACATAATTTAGAAGTAATATGGAGTGCTGGGCTGTGCTGGGCTGGAAGAAAGCATTGCACTGGGCTTGGTCCGGCAATAAATGCCCCCTGCAGGAATTAAATCCACAGCCTCAATACTAGGAGAACAATTCTCTTATAAAAAATGCCATCTAAATCCAGGTGTGTCTCTACTTCTGCAATGGTCAGACTTGGAAGTAGCAACAAAAAATGTTCTCTTTCTGCAAGATTTCTTTCTTCCAGATTTCGTCTTGGTCACAATATTCTCTTGTTATCTCTCTCTCCCAATCTGCCTCTATGAATGGAAGTAGCCCTTGCTGGTCTCCTTGCTCTCCAGCCCAAACCCACATTGTTAGCCCTGTCAGGGAGTTCCCCAGGCTGGCTGAAAGGAGCAGTGGCTTCTGGGAGTAGGAGGAGTCTGTGGGGTCAGGGGTCATACTGGCATCATCTCCTTTTTGATTGGATAAATGTCCCAGGTCATGCCGTTTCCCTGAGGGGCGTGTCCTGAGGGCAGGAGCACCCGTGTCAACCAATGTCTGCAGAGACGAAAAAGGGAAGAAGAGAGCGATAGTGACAGATGGAGAGATGCAGGTAAACAGGGAGAGGAAAGAGAAAGGGAGGGAGGATAAGGATGTATTGATGGGTTCATGTGAGGACCCCTGTAAAGGCCAGCAGAGGCAGCTCACCTTCGTCTTTCTACACCAAAGAACACCTTCCAGTTGTTCAGGCGGCCGTAATCAAAGGGGTTTTTGTATACCTGAAGAGCGAGAAAAACAGAAAATTGGCAATTAAATCAATGAGGTGTCAAAATAGGGCCTTTCACTGTTATGTAAACCAACAGTGTGTGTGTGTGTGTGTGTGTCCTCACCCTGCCTCTTTGAGCCAAGCGTTGGGTCTCTTTGCTGTTGATGTGTTTCTCTATGCTGGTCTCTCCTCTAGATATGAGCACTGCGTGCCATATGGTCAGGCCTCCCAAGGCAACTGCCACTGTGCTGCAACCAATCACACAAGCTTTTACTGGCTGGCACCCAATTAGAACTCAAGATACTATTGGTGTAGTACACACACAAGCTCTTACTCACTGGCACCAAATCAGAATTCCAAACACTACAGGGGTAGTATGAGCTTGATTTTTTTCTCGGAGTACTATTTAAAAATGTTGTTACAGTACATACAAAAAAACACCACTCCTCTATAAAGTTATGCAGCATCCGTGTAGAGCATACGGCGCATTGGGTCCCACCTGGTCAGAACCCACATGTAGATGATGCTCTTGTGGAACATCTTGTCCCTGAACGTGAAGGGAGGTGCAGGCGTCTGGTAGTTAGTCTGAAGGACAGCAACAAAACAAGAACATCCACAATCTCAGTGAACATGAAAGGAGGGGAGAGAGAGACAGAGAGAGTGAGTGAGTATATTACCTGCCCAGGGGGAAGGATTCCTATGAGTAGTGCCATCCCAGTTACTGGTACTCCTGGTTTCTCTGCATCCATATGTTTAAAGCGCTACCCACAAATTTCACAGTCAAACAAATGGGCAAAACATCATACTGCTGTGTGTGTGTGTTTGAGTGTGATTCTCACTTCTATAGCGCTGTATGCATCCATGAACAGGTTCCTCCCACTGATGCTGCAGTAAACACAGCCCATCGTCATGAAGAGGCAGAAGCAGAAAAAGTAGCGGTGGTTTAAATGGCCCACGCAGTTATTTAACCAGGCTGCACAGGTGCTGGAGTTAAGGCCTGCAACTATTTGTATGTCACTTTGGATAAAAGCATCTGCTAAATGAATACATTGCCATGTAGAATCGAAGGAGGAACACTCACAAAACCATTACTGTTAAGAAGGAAACAGAATGATCATTACTCAACATCTACAATTCATATGGTCATTTGTGTGACATTTCGGTTTGTATTGCTGTGGTTTCTGCAAATCTTGATAATGATTGTGTCTGACGCAGAACAACATTCCAGTCAAAGTGAGTGATCAACTGGTTTGAGAAGAATGACGACATTGAAATGAAAGACATAAGCTACACACAAAACACTCAGACATGCCTGGAGTATTGCTTTAGGAGAACTACTCTAATGCGCAATTATACAGTATACTGTATATGCATATACACACTAATGAAATAAAACATTATGACCACCTGCCGGATATGCTGTTGGTCTTTCGATGGACGCCAAAACAAGCGCATCACACATCAACTTGAATCCTTCATCATTTTCCTCAAACCATTCCCAAACAATGTGTGCAGGTGGCAGGGACCATTATCCTGCTGAAAGAGGCCAGAGACAACAGGGAATCCCACTGAAGGAACGGTCCAGACTAGGAGTTTTTCCTGCAGAACATTGCAGAGAGAATCACACTCCCTCTAGTGACTTGTCGTCTTCCAATAGTGCACCCTGGTGCCATCACATCCCCAGGTAAACGGCGCACACATTCACGACCATCCACGTGATGTAGAAATAAGGACTCATCGTACTAGGTGACCATCTTCCACTGTTACAAGGTCCAGCTCTGATCCTTGTGTGCCCATTGTAGGCTCTTTCGACGGTGAACAGGGGTCATTACGGGCACTCTAACCAGTCTGCGGCTACGCAGCCCCAAACAAACCATCATTTACATGTTCTGTGACTTGTGCCACAGCAGATCTGTTGTTGGTTCGGACCAGACAGGATAGCCTTTGTTGCCATCGCACATCGATGAGCCTGGGACTCCCAACACCCTGTTGCCAGTTGGTGGTTTGTCCCTTGGACCACTGCCCACCAGGAGCGTTGTCTGGCCATGACAATTTGGCACTTGGAGTTTTCTCAGGTCTCGACTCCTCCTTCCCATTTCTACAACATCCTACAGGTTGACTACAACAAGTGAATGTTTTCTTACTCAGCTTATCTACCCAGACCTTGACATGTGCCCTTGTTTGGAGAGTGGTCATAATGTTTCGGCTCATCAATGTATTTATCCTTATTGTTACTGTGCTATATGTTTAAAAACCCTGGCTGTATCCAACATGAGCATACTTTATGCCTTCTTTCAACCAATTAGACAATCTTTGATTGTATCGTGTGATCAGCAAACTCAGGCCTGTTGCTTGCTTGGTGACTCATTTACAAGGATACGACAGTGGTGGTCCATTTTCAGAATGCACCTGTTCCAAAGGAGAAAGATTGGGGTAAGAAGCAAGTAAAACGACAAACTGATCTTCCCATGTCTGGTGACCTTTAACCTTTCACTATATCCAACCCAGGTAACCAGGAGAGAAGCTGACGCCTTACGTGTTGCAAATCCCACAGTGGTGAGTCCTGGCTGGTTTAGGAATGATGCACTTCTTACAGACGGACACAAACGGAACATCGTTTTTCACCTAAAATAGATCAAAGGTTTGCATGAGGATAGGAACTGAGTGGATGTTGTGTACCTTTCTCTATTAGGGCTGCAGTGGGGTATCCTCTTCTCCTGTCATCCAACTCAATGCGTACAATGCTGATGCTGCACTGTGTTTTGTACTTGTACTGCAATACTGTTAGAACTGATGTACTTTTGATATACTCTGCATGTCGCTTAAAGATCCTATGACATGCTGTTTTTGGATGCTTTTATATAGGCCTTAGTGGTCCCCTAATACTGTATCTGAAGTCTCTTTCCTGAAATTCAGCCTTAGGTGCAGAATTACAGCCACTACGAGCAGTCCCACAATGAGCTTTCCTCAGGACGTGCCATTTCTGTGTCTGTAGCTTTAAATGCTATGAGGAGGAGAGAGGCGGGGCTAACTGCCATGCTTCGGTCGTTTGCAAGCCATGATGTCTCTCGAGGAAAAACCAATATCGCGCTTGCATAGTCGTAGCTCATTTTCTCATTGGTGGGCCAAATTCTCTGTGCGGGCAAAGCAGAGAAAGGGGAGGTAACCTTTCACTCTTATGACGACATAAGGAGAAGATTTTCAAACCGAGCGTTTGAGCTTTAATTTTCTCAAAGGCGGAGAAGAATACCCAGGGCTTGGTTTACACCTATCAAAATGTCTAGCCACTGCGGGACCAAAGGCAGGCTAGGGGAACTCATATTAATGTTAAATAACCTCCTAAAGTGAAATGTTCATGTCATGGGACCTTTAAGATAAAAGAGTCTGCTAAATTATTTTATATGTAAATAAACCATTTTATGCATGAAATGTTTTAGCATGAATTAAGACTGATGACTGATTCGATACATGGACTGATTCCTTACCGTGGGTGGGTACCCAGGGGCTGTCTTAGTGGCTTTGTAGTAGTGGAAGACAATCATGACCAGGTTCCAGTGTCCATAGCAGATATGCCAAGCGATCCAGGGTGGAGAGTAGGTAGTCAGGACCATAGGTATCAAAATCAAGTAAGCTATCATCAGGATGGAGCTCGTCAGGATCACCACAAGGAACACAAAGACCTGAGGGAAAGAGAGACAGAGAGAGAACAAGGGGAAGGGAAGGGGGGGGGGTATGGAAGAGAAGTTAGGTTTTGTTTCACAGAGGAACACAAAATATAGTTCCGACACACCTTCACCTGTTTGCATTCTCATATTAAAGGGTGCAATTTGATTAGCAACAGTAAACACATTTACATTTAGTCTTTTAGCAGGCGCTCTTATCCAGAGCGACTTACAGTAAGTACAGGAGTGCCTTGCCCAAGAACACAACATCATTTTCGCAAAGCCAGGAATCAAACCGGCAACCTTCTGATTACTAGCCCGATTCCCTAACCGCTCAGCCACCGGACTCTTAAACACACACACAAACTCACCATTCCAAACCATCGTGTGACGTAATCGACCAACCAGAAAACAGGTTCAAACAGCGAGTCAAAGACCACGTCTGAGTTGGTTAGAGAGTTGAAGCAGAGGGACTGGACCAGCAGTCTGAGGTAGACCCATCTCTCCCTCAGCCACAGGGGCAACCTGCTACGCCCCCTACGGGTACACATACGCAACCGCACCCAGCGGAGGAACAGGAGCACAGAGCTGGGGCACAGCCTCATTCTGCTCCTGGAATACACACATACACAAAAACACACACACGATAACAATACACCCACAAACTCAGATCTGTAACATCTAAACATGCGTATCGGTTATCAGTCACACCATATGACCATAAAGATACAATAGTCTTTCATATTTACCGAAGTGAAGCTAGCGAGGCAGGCAATTCGCTTGCCCAACACACTACCTGCGCTTGCCCAAGAGGCTTTTCTGCATTCCAGTCAAAGGCTAGCTGGGAGTAGCACGGGTGGAGTATAACGTGTTTGTTTGGATATGTCTGTTGTTCGGTACTCGGCAGAATTTGAGCGCACCTCCACATATGAATTATTTTGGTTGTGTTTTTTGTTTTTCAAGCAACGGTAAGAAATCATGTAAGTCGAATAAAAGAATACATATTCATCAATTTGGCTGCACTCTATCGCCCAAAACCCAATATAATCCCTTTTTTAAACGCATAATCTACCCTGTCAACCCACCAAATGTTTTGTCGAGCAACACAGATTATTAGACACCGCTGTACATTCCAGATGCGCACATACATTTACATACTTTTCTATGATTGCACTCCAGTTGTGTGAAAAGACACATCCTTGCACGCCATGGTACAGATTTAAATTGGGATTTAGTTTCCAAATGATGAAAATAATGTAAAAACCACAATGCTAGATCCGTCCTTTGGCTATCAGGAAAGTTTTCAATAAACACGCTTGCGCAGTGCCGAGTTGTATCATGGTAGATTGTGTTTTTTTACCAATTGTTGACATGCCAGTACCTCTGGGGGTTGTAGTTTTCTAGTTCCTTGTACATGTGTCACATGTTACTGGCTGCAGCAGGTAGCTTTATCTATCTCTTTTATTACAATGTCATTCAGTTTCAACTTCGATGTGCAGATAGAAGCAACAAGCCAGTCTGACGAGAGCAGTGACGTTACTCAAAATGAAGGCCAGAATGGGAAGCATAAATGCGCAGCTAAACCTGTAAGTGAATGCTAGCTAGTAGACAACACATACGATTTAGCTAGCTTGTCTCACATTGGAAAAGTAACAGTTCGTTAACTTTACAAATGTGTCACTATTCACGTTGTTGTCACGAGTTTAATATTGGGTCTGGAGCTGACGCATTTTCACTCGTTTGTGACACTGCTGCAGAACCGGCGCGTTACAATTACATTTGAAGGCTATTATGTTTGGCTATCTTAAAAGTAGTGCACGGTTAACAGTGTGACCACAAGAGGGGGCAAGTGCTTTAGGCTGATACCGTTTGTATTGTATGCTGACTGACCTTTGAGAAGAATTGTAATTTAAACCAAACCATTTAAATCCCAGTTTGAATTCCTATCCCTTCTTATCTGTGTGTGTTGTAGGAGAAAGCTGTCAGCAGCAGTCCAGCAGAACCAGTTAAAGAGGCTGTGGAACACCACCTCCCTGTGGAGCCTCACTCCCTCCTTGAGGACGCAGTTTCTGAGACCATTACCATTGGAGCGCTCCCTCCTCTCCACTTCCTGAATGAGTCAGTGTTTCGAGAGGACAGCCGGAGAGAGGGAGGATGGGGAGAGCATCCTGTCCCGCACCGCCGCTCAGAGATCGGACCTCATCTCGGGGGTGTACGAGGGGGGGCTGAAGGTGTGGGAGTGCACCTATGACCTGCTGGAGCTGGTGGAGAGGGAGGGGGAGACGTTCACGGGGAAGAGGGTCCTGGACCTGGGCTGTGGGGCAGGGCTGCTGGGTATAGTGGCTCTGAAGAGGGGAGCCAGTCTGGTCCACTTTCAGGACTATAACAGCACAGTCATAGAACAGCTCACGTTGCCTAACGTGCTGATAAACTGCCACGAGGGGGAAGGAGATGTGGAGGAGAGTGAGGGAGAGGACGACGACAAGAAGGGAAGTGAAAAACGAACGAGAGAGGAAAGCGACAGAGAGGTAGAGGAGGAGAAGAGGGCAGGAAGGGAAAAGAAAGGAGAGGGAAAAGTGGAGGAGAAGACAGAGAACAGCCCACCACCACCTAAGAAGAGAGCCCTGGAACCTTGCAAGGATTCCAAGCTATCCCAGTGTCGCTTCTTCTCTGGAGACTGGAGGACTTATCTGCCACTAGTCCTGGGGGAAGATCCGTCCCCTAAATATGACATCATATTCACCTCTGAAACTATTTACAACACAGCCTACTACCCGGCGCTCCACGACACTCTCCAGGGGCTCCTGGCACAGGAGGGGCTGGTCTACCTGGCCACCAAGGCCCACTACTTCGGGGTGGGGGGCGGGCTGCACCTGTTTGAGTTGTTTGTGGAGCAGAGGGGGGTGTTTTGCATGGAACGTCTGTGGGATATGGATGAGGGCTTGCAGAGACATGTTGTGGCCCTTAGATTTAACACCTTAAAGTCACCTTGAATAGAGGTGTGGCCTTTCAAAGCCCTCTTTTTCAATGCAGCTAATTAAAGGACAAGTGGCATTTGCATGCATTTTGTGAGGATAAACTTTTTGGCGCAGTCTGGCGTGTGCGTAGACATTGATTTGTTTAAAAATAACCTTTCATGATTGAGTATTGTAAGGGATATTCCCTAGCTTTCAACTTAATATGTCACTGAAGTTGCATCTGTGACTTGGATGAGTTTTTATGTAAAGAATAAAAAATATTGACTGAACTCACCTGCCTTGCCCTTCAGTGCCCCCCTTTCCCAATCCTCTCCCACCCTGTCCCTTTCTCTCACTTCCCATGTTGGACTTTTGAACATGGCTGCCAGAAATCCAATTGCACTGCAGCCGAAAGGCATAGAGAATCATTTGAAGGTCTTTAGAGACATGGCGGGGAGGGGGGCGAGGGGGAGGGGGTAGGAGAGAAAAGGAAATGGGCTTAGTGACCTTTGTCGACGATTTCCCCAGTATTCAAACAGCAGCATGAAAGCTGGGCTTGTTTCTGAAGTTCGGCGCAAAATGTCAATTGCAACTTATCCCTCCAGCCCCAGGATGTGGAACCAGGAAGGGGATTCTAGAATCACTGCTCAGCAAGAGTGGTCTTCTGTCAGATGTCTTTCTACCCCTCCACTGCTTTAAATCTATTTACCCTTCACCTATGGCACTTACCTTTCAATCTATCTACTGTACTCATCTATATTTAGGCTCTTGATTGTTTAGCTTTACTGTATGGTATAAATGACTCAGTGTGTGTTTAATATGGCATCACATTAGCTATTATTGTGCACAGGGAATTTACTGCTGATGCAAAATAGTTGCTGTGATAGGAAGAGAAGTCAAACAACATTACACAGAGTGGAATCTCTTAGAGTCTGAACAGGGAAACCAGAGGAAGGAAAGAAGAGGTTGGGGAGGGGGGGGGGGGGTGTGTTCTAGGAAGTCAAATTTTAATAAAAACAAATTGTTCATAGCCACTTCAATCTGGTTCCACCTGAATGACTCGAGTGTGGACCTGACGAGGAAATAACCGATAGAATTTACTATCTGTGTGTGTCTCTCAATATTGTCCTCCTCCAGCGATGTCACAGTGTCATGAAGGAAACGGAGTTTCATCTCAGGAGGCTTTTGTTATAGCCGTCTGCATAGTTTTTACAACCCTGTGAAGTTTATGTTGTTAGAGTATCGTTTCTCTGATTGTGAAGACTTTTGTCATGTTTGCTTCTGAACATACAGTATGCAGACAGAAGGAAGTTTCCACTGGAAACCCAACAGCTGTGTCACCTACACAAGAACCACTGTTTAACAATGATAAGGATACATTTTCTGGATTGCTGACACCTCTCTCTCTCATTGACTTTCTTATATAGTCCCTCTCTTTCTCTCTTGGATACTCTCATACAATCTCATACACT